>OY728123.1:184605864-185041724 GCA_963277665.1 Viscum album
CGATGGCTCGAGTTCCTCCAGGACTATGACATTGAGATAGTCTATACTCCTGGAAAGGGGAAGGTGGTAGTCGATGCTCTCAGCAGGAGGACGAGCATTCAGCTACTTGAGGAGGTGACAGAGTAGTTAGCCGCTTTGCAGATATCCTTCGTGGATAGAGATGGAGCAGCCTTCCTTCAGTCTCTCACAGTCACCCCTTCCCTACTACAGCAGGTTAGAGAGGCACAGTGTGGGGACGCGGACTGTGAGACGTGGCGTGCACAGATATCCTCAGGTCAGGCACCTGATGGTTTCTCCCTTGGAGCAGAGCACGAAGTCCTTTTTAGAGGGTGTACCTTGGTACAAATTGCTTTATGAGAGGAGGTGTTGAGAGATTTTCACACTTCTCCTTTAGTGGTATATCCTGGAGTGGCAAAGATGTACCTGGATATTAGATGACAACACTTGTGGATGGTAATGAAGAAGGATGTGGCAGAGTTTGTTTCTCGATGCCTCACCTTCCAGCAGGTGAAGGTGGAGCACCAGGTACCAGCAGGCTTGGTAAAGCCTTTGGAGGTCCTGAAGTGGTAGTGGGATGGGATATTTATGGACTTCGTGACTGTACTTCTATGCACTTCCAGAGGTCACGACTCTATTTGGGTGATTGTCGACCGACTCACCAAGTCGGCTCACTTATTACCCATCAGAGAGCAGGGCTCAGGGGAGAGCTTGGGACTTCTCTACATTCAGGAGATTGTACGGCTTCACGGTGTGCCATCATCCATCATCTCCGATCGATATTCTCGCTTTACTTCCTGGAATTGGAAGGGGTTTTTGGAGGCGTTCAGGATGCAACTACGTCTGACCACCGCCTTTCAGCCTCAGACGGATGGTCAGACAGGGGGGACCATTCAGACTCTTGAGGACATGCTCTGCGCATGTGTTCTCGACTTTGGTCGCAGCTGGGAGGACCACCTACCCTTGGTGGACTTTGCGTACAACAACAGCTACCACTCCACCATCGGGATGGCACCATACGAGGCATTGTAGAGCCGACCTTGCAAATCTCCTTTGTGCTGGACAGACCCTGGGGAGTCAGCACTTGTGGTACCGGAGATGGTCCGGGCCATGATAGAGAAGGTCCACATTATCCAGGAGTGGATGAGGACAGATCAGAGCCGACAGAAGTCTTATGCTGACAGGAGGCTGAGGCCACTAGAGTTTGAGGATGGCGACCACGTCTTCTTACGCGTCTCACCTCGACGTGGTTTACAGAGATTTGGCCGAGGCGGCAAGTTGTCTCCATTCTTCATCGGACCATTCCCAGTCCTTAGCAGGATAGGCGAGGAAGCTTATCGTCTGGCTCTACCACCTCAGTTGCACCGGATGCACGACGTCTTCCACGTGTCTCATCTGAGGAGATACGTGTATGACCCGATGCATATCATTGACTATGGAGAGCTAGTCATTAACGATGGGGCAACTTTTTCGGAGGTTCCAGTGGAGATCTAGGATCGACAGGAGCGGGTCCTACGTGGATGGTCGATTCCTCTAGTGCACATCAGATGGCAGCACGGGAACCTCCAGGAGAGCACTTGGGAGTGGGAGGCCCAGATGCGTGCTCAGTACCCTCATTTTTTTCCATAGTTATGATGTATCTTTATGCGGACGTAAAGCCCTGAGGTGGGAGTAATGTAAAGACCCGTAAAATTAATGGAAAATTTTTTCTTAATTTTCTTTGGGATTTTAAAAGAACGATGTCACATCATTCTTCAGAAGAACGACGATGCGCCATCCATCGTTCTTCATCCCACGTCAAAGGAAGGGAGACGCCGTTCCACCTCGGACAATCTTCGTCTTCGTCTACGAATCTTCTTTTCGCGACACCGACCCGCGACGCGACGTCTTTTTCTCCGCGATGGAAACTTCGTTCAAGCCATGCTTGAGGTAGGGGATTTATTTTATTTTGTTTGAGATTACTCCCTTAATTTTTTTATTCTTCGTGAATATTTCAAAGTACTATCGTTTAACGAGAGGGGGCCGGACCGCACAATGACGGACGACCCACCTTTTTTCCATGTTGGATTCCTTTGTGGTTTGAAATGGGAGTGGCGCGGTATCGTCGCACCGCGCGGGATCGTGCGGCAAGAAATGTGGGGCGCCGTCGCGCCACGCCACGAAATCATACAAGGACGCGATGCCTTCGCACCACGTCGGTGAAACCTGAAAATACCGCGGCCGGAGCGGGGATGCGACCGGTCCCAGGCCGGGGCGGAGTAGGGTGACCAGCAGCCGGTTCCGGGCAGCCGGTGTCGGCGAAGGAGGAAGGACCAGTCGTCGCCGGTCCTTGTTGGCAGAACCGGTCGGCCGGTGCGGGCCGGCCGGACAAGGGGAAAACCGGGGGATTAAATTCCCCCAGCCGGCCAAGCATGCGGCCCCATTAATGGGGCCGCTGTTACAGGGAAACCAGGGGGGGCAGCGCCTCCCCCCCCCCCCCGCGAGCCGGAATGGCTCGGCCGTTTGGCCGAGCCGGTGGGCGCCGCGGGCCGGGTCGCCGGCCGGGCTGGGCCGCCGGGCCAGGCCGCACGGGGCCGGGCCAGGCCGCGCCCCACCGGGCCGGGCTGCATCGGGCCGGGCCGATCGGGGGGTCTCGGGCCGAGTCGGTCCGGGCCCGAAACCACCGTTTTCGGACCGTTTTGGTTCTTATGCCCATATCTTGGGCTACGGACCTCCGATCAATGTGCCATCAGTGGAAATGTGATCCTTGGATCGAGACGGTCATTTCGGTATATCGCACTCAAGGTTTCGAAATTCTTTGGTTTCGGCCGGGTTGGTTCGTACACAAAACCAACTGGGCCCTCGGAGCGGAAACGTTCATATCTTAAGCTCTGGACGTCCGATTGACGTGTCGTCGACTTTGTTGGATTCCACATAGTGAGATAGATCTTTTGGCTTACACTACCCAAGGTTTGGATGTAGGTGGAGTACGGTCTGGTTGGTTTTGCCTTAAAAACCAACCGGGCCCCTGGTACGAAAAAGCCAATAACTATCAGACCGAGCGTCTGATTGACGCGCCGTCTGCGACGTTGAGTTCCTGTTGACGATACAGAACTTTTGGATACATCAACTCTGAACTATGTGTCTGTTGATGTATCAGCTTCTCGGCTCGTGGAGCGGACCCTCCTAAACGAGCTTGCTGTGTGCGGGAACCCTAGAGCTGGCTGCGTTTGCTACTATGATGACGACGACTGTACAGAGATCCTCAGTGGATTCAACGATGACGACTTCAGCACTCAGTGATCCTATGTGGATCAGTGCTACTGATCCAGTGTGGGTCCAATATTGTGTGGGTCAGCGCTCAGCGGTTCTGTGTGAGCCGGCACCTACATATCCTGTGTGGGTCTGATCTTGTGTGGTTCTTTGTGGGGGTTAGTAATCTATCGATCCTTTGTGGGTCAGATCCTATGTGGGTCATTGCGGGGGTTAGTTACCTCTTGATCCTTTGTGGGTGAGATCATATGTGGGTCATTGCGGGGGTTAGTTACCTATCGATCCTTTGTGGGTCAGATCCTATGTGGGGCATTGCGGGGGTTAGTACCTATCGATCCTTGGTAGGTACGATGGCTTAGATGAATCAGTGGCAATATCTGATCATCTCTATCGTCATACGAATAAGTATACCTTTGTGAGCTAAATCCTGTTTTGTTATCCTGTGTGGATTGTGTTGTTTTATCATGTGTGGATTTACGAATTTTTTTCTTATGTGGACTAGTTTGTGCTTGAGATCATAGGTTGGAGCGTACTAGAAATGGTGACTTCAGTATATGTATGGGCATAAACCTAAGTAGTGTCGGATGTTACATCGTGATTGTATTTCTCCGTTGTGGATTATCCTTTGTGGATTTTGGGAGACCATTGGGGGTCTCGGGGTCCCAACTAAGTAGCTTATACTCACCACTGAACGGGCTATGCCCGCACTTCATTGTGTTGGTTGCAGATGACGGACAGAGATGACGTTGGTTGGGGCTTGCAGAGTAGGACGGTACCTGGATGTGGACCACTGGACGGGACATACTCGGAGCGGACGGCTGGACCCGAGGAGCTGTGGAGGCTATCTGTACCCACCCTTCAGGTGGGACTTCTAGTGGACCGATCGAGGCTACAGTTTTACTTTTTAGTTTCTGTTTTTCCTTTCCAGTTTTACTATATAGTTGGGCTTGTATTTCTGGCCCCCTTTACTTTTAGCACAGCTTGTTTCGGTTTTACTTAGTGTTTTACTTACTCTTGTACTCTGAGGTGTATGTTTACTTTTATAAGGAAATTCCTTCCCTGTTATTGGGATTTACGCCTTTGGTGCTAGTCGCCAGCCCCTGGACTATGGAAGGCGGGCTTGGGGTAGTCAGAGCACGGGCCCCGAGGACGGGTTGTGACATACTACATGAAGGGATTTAGAATACAGCCTTAGTGGATCTCACTCTTATGATATTGACATGAACAAATATGCAAACATGTGTTTCATGACAGAAACATATGTGGTATTACATAACTCTCCTGTACATAAATCTTACTATTCGGGGAATGGAATTGAATCAAATAATGAGGAAAATATGACTAAGGATAAACTATTTGAATAATGTTGAAATCATGAGGATACCTTTAATGAAATAAAGGATAAATATAAATTACTGAAAAGAAATCATGCTTTAAATTTCAATTATACGTCTGATTTGGAAATTGAGAAATACAAATTTTCTCACTTGTTAAAATAAAACACATAACATAAATTATCAAATGAGTAATTAAAAGGAGTTCATGAGAAGTTTACTGTAGGTAGAGATACCTTGACATAGTTTCTAGAGAAAAAAATTGCTCCAAAATACACAACCAGTCCAGGATATCAACCAGGATATAGGAGAATTATTAATTACAAATTTGTTCCAAAATATGGACAATTCACTGCTAGTACAAGCTATGGACCATATTTTGAAAAACACTTTTCTAAGGGACCAAACCATGTATTGTTGTCTCTAAACATATATATTGGTTATATGAAACCTATGAGAAAAATATTGGTTTCGAAATTTATGCATACTAACCTCTCTGGACCCAAGAAAATCTAGGTACCAAATTTACCCTATACTAAATCGGATTTGTATGAAAATTGTTTAAAGAGCTCTTGTAAGACACCATGTACATGGACAGTGGTTTTTAAATACATATATGAGGAGACTATTTGTGATTCATGATTATAATTAAGGTTGATGGTGGACATGTTACAGTTTTTGATAATGAAAATGGGAAGATCTTCGGCTTTGGCCAAATTAATAAACCTAATACTATATTAATTTCAAAAGTGCTTTTTGTTGATGGGTTAAAATAAAATCTACTAAGTATCTCTCACTTGTGTGATGATGATTTCAATGTTATGTTTAAAAAAGATTCTTGCAATGTTTTTAATTTTAAAATTGATTTATTTTTCAAGGATATTAGAAATGAAAATGTATATTATGTTTCATTAAACTGTTTAGTTATGAAAAATATTTCATTTTTAAATTATTTTCATAAAGAGTGCTTGTTATAGAAAAAAAGATTTGAAAAATAAAATGTTCACTCACATATGAAACTAACTATAAATGGTTTGGTTAGAGACATACCTTTATTTTAATTCCCACATAACAATGTTTGTAATCCTTGTCGAAAAGGAAAATAGCAAAAAGATACATTCAAATCAAAGAAAGAAGATTCCACTTCTGAACTGCTGAAGTTGGTTTACATGGATTTTTTTTGACCATCAATAGTTTCATGTTTAAATGGAAATCGCTTTGTTTATGTTCTTGTATATTATTTTTCTAGATACACATGGTAATACTTCATAGATCAAAAATATGAATAATGTTCTTACATCCCTAAACACTCTATATGTGTATAAAATCTTAGTGGACTTAGAATTCAGACATTGAGAAGTGATCATGGCTGTGAGTTTGAAAATCTGGAGATGGAATCTTTTTTCTCACATAATAGATATAATCACAATTTTACTGCTCCTAGAACACCTCAACAAAATGTAGGTGTTGAATTATGAAATATTACACATTAAGAGAATGTCCAAACTATGCAAAATGAGTATAACCTGCCTATCTATTTTTTGGTTGATGCTGTTAATACAGCTTGTAACATCATCAATAGAGACTCAACTATACATATTATTATGAAAATCCATTATGAGATATGAAATAACATGAATCCTATGGTTGATAAAATTAGTGTTTTTTGTTTCAAATTCCTTATCCTTAACACTATGGATATTTTTGATAAATTTTCTTCCGAGAGTGTTGAAAGAATATTCCTATGTTTCTGAATCTCTAATAAAGAATATAGAGTATTCATTA
This sequence comes from Viscum album, assembly GCA_963277665.1. Lineage (NCBI taxonomy): Eukaryota > Viridiplantae > Streptophyta > Magnoliopsida > Santalales > Viscaceae > Viscum > Viscum album. The sequence goes on from OY728123.1 coordinate 184,612,233, forward strand.
AGAGAACCAAATTTTTTGAATAATATGTTCATTAAAAATTTTATGAGACTGATCCACATGAACCCAAAACCTCTCTTGAACATCTTCAGGAAGGTATTTCAATTTTGGACCTTAATGACAAAGGCAATGAACCCTTAGTGAAAAAAACTAGTTCTGTAAATTTTCACAAATCTGAGGTTGTCGAATCTGAACCTATAGACAACCATGAGAACTATAGTTCATCTCATTCTATTTGTATTATAACACTCACTAATCATCCTTTAGATGCTGTAGTCGGTGATTTAAATAGATGGACACAAACTAAACCTTCTCAGAGAAACCAGGCTGAACATCATGATTTTCTTTCATAGCTTAAACCCAAACATATTAATGATTATATCAATGATGAATTTTGGGTGAAAACTATGAAAGGAGTATTAAATCAGTTTTAAAGAAACAAAGTTTGGGAATTATTAGAAACTCCAAAATATACATTGACCATACGCACTAAGTGGGTGTTTTGAAATAATGTTGATGAATCTAAAAAAAATAAATAGAAACAAACTATACTAGTTGCACAAGGTTATATAAATGAATTAGGAATAAACTATGAAGAAACCATTGCACCTGTAGCTAGATTAGAGGCTATTAAGATACAACTTGCTTATGCAGCTCATCTTAATTTCAAACATTATCAAATGGATGTAAAAAGTGTGTTTCTAAATGGGTACATAGTTGAGGATGTATTTGGTGAAAACCCCTAGTTTTAAATATCCATATTTTTTAAATCATGTCTTTAAACATTCTAAAAAATTTAATGGTATAAAACAATCTCTTAGAGCTTGGTTTGACTGACATAGTTGTTTTTCATATTTTAGAATGTTTTAATAAAAGAATAGTGAATACTAATATTTAATTAAAAGTATTTACAAAGATACTTTAATAGAACAAATTTTTGTATATGATGTTATATTTGGATCCTCTAAAAAATAGTTATGTAACAATTTTTCAAAAATTATTCATGATGAATTTGAAATGAGTTTAATGGGGGAACATGAATTTTTCATTGTATATCAAAATTTTCAAAATAAAATTTTTATTTTTTAAATCAAAGTAAATATAATAAGGATATTTTGAAACATTTTGGTATGAATGGTAATAAAAGTTGTGATACACCATTAAGTAACACTTGACAGTTGGATGCTGATGAAACCAGTAAACCAATCGATCAAACCAATTACAGAGGGATGATCGAGAGTCTGCCCTACCTTACTACCATCCAACCTAATATTATGTTCGGTATATGCATGTGTGCTCATTTTCAATACAATCCCCAAGTATCTCATTTAACTACTGTTAAAAGGATTTTTAAATATCTCAAGCATACTACAAACATAGGAATATTTTATCAAAGAGGACAATCATTTAATTTAATAAGTTATTCAGATGCTGGCTTTACAGATTATAAGTTAGATAGAAAAATAAATTCTAGAAAATGTTTCATTTTTAGAAATTCACTAGTATAATTTTGTAGTAATAAACTTAATTTTTTTTCATTATCCACTATCGAAGGTGAATATATAGTTGTTGGTAGTTATTGTCCTCAAATTTTGTGGATGAAACACACTTTTCTAGACTATTAATATCAATTCAAACATGTCTCTATAAAATGTTATAATACAAGTGTTATTAACATCTCTAAAAATACAGTAAAACATGCTAGGACAAAGCATATTGATGTGATACATCACTTCTTTGGAGATCAATATCAAAGAGGTGATATAACTCTTGAATTCATTGGATCTAAAAATCAATTGCCTTATATATTCACAAATCCTTTTAATTATGAGACGATAAATTACATAAAATATGAGTTAGGTATGATAAACTATTAAGTTAAGTCCTCACAATTAGACCTCACCGATAAGACCTCACTGTTAGACAACACCGATAAGACCTCACCATTAGACCTCACGGATAAGACCTCATTATTATATCTCACCGATAAGACCTCACTGTTAGACCTCATCGATAAGTCCTCACCATTTGGACCTCACCATTGGACCTCACCGTTGGAACCTTACTAATAGTCTACATTAGGTCTGGGAATTCATGATTTTCTACTAGAATATGTAATGTTTTTTTCTTTTCCTTTTTACTAGAATTGTCTTTTCAATCCCCAAATATTAAAATTTATGTAAAACAACATTTTGATCCACTAAAATCTTCTCCCAACCCTCTTTTCCCATAATGTGGGATCATAACCATCGGCTAAAACCTTCGATCCTCTCAAAATTGCAATGGCATGATGGAAGAGACCAATTGTTTCTGAGGAAGGAGATATGTTCAACTGAAAGAGCCCTCAAGCTATGTCTTGTGATAGATTCAAAGCTGTGGTGAAGCTGATAAATTATCATTCATTGAAAAGGGAAATTTTGGTCGAAAATGAATTAAGTTCGGCATGGCTGCTGTCAAGAAGGATTATGGTGATGAAGGCACTCGAAGCGCAGGATTTGGTATAATTTTTTGGAAATAACAATAGACCATACTACACAAAGCTAGTGATGTAATTTTATGAATCACTAAAATTTGTGCGGTTTGAGGATGTGAACTGAATGTCTTCAATTGTAAATGGAGTAAGTGTGAGCTTCTACTATATTGAATGGGATTAATGATTAGGTGTCCCAGATGAAGGCATTTTTTATTACTACTCTGGAGTGGTTCCTCCCACCAGTGATTATTTTTTCTATGAAGAGGCTTTGGCTGAGGTGATAGGGAATAGAATCACTAGAAAGGTGATTTATTCGAAAATTGAAGGAGAAAATATGATGATTTTTAAATTTGTTCAACAGGTTTTGATTCCCAGGAGGGGGTACTTTTCCACCTTGGGGGATCAAGACATATTTCTATTGTATCTATTGAATCATGGATAGAGGGTAAATAATTAATTGTTGCTGATGATTCAGTTAGAAGATATGACTAGGCCATGTTCAAAATAAAGTGCTTTTTTCATTCCACGTTGATATCCTTGATGTTGAGAGTGAAAGTTGTTACTGGAAATAAGAAAGAAATAGCAGTTTTAAGGGAAAACTTCAGCATTAAAAATATTATTTTCATGTTTCTAAAGATAAGCTGGAACCCTTGGAAAAGATATTGGGTGAATGGTGCGGATAATATTTATGATGAATTCAGTCATCTTACCAATCCTACTTGGCCAAAGAATAAGAGGGATATAGGTTTAAATCCTCATGAAGTGGAGCCAGTATACTCAGATGAAGAAGAGGATGTTGTTTTTATGAATGTAAGAGAGTATTCTTGTATAGATGACTTGAGTGATATTGACCTTCCCTCAAGTCCTCATGGAAATGTTGTATCCTTTGGTGAGCCTAGCCCAATAAATATATTTCCCCGATGTAAGGCTATACTAAGGGACAATGATGATGAGGATACCAGTGATGAATAAGAATAGAATGTTTTAAAAGTCATTACTATTAGAGATACCTCATAGGAGAAGGATGAAGATGAAACTGATCTTGAGGAATTTGAAACATCTGTTGATGAAAGTGAAGAGGAATTCTTGTGTATCATTCCCTTGATAGGATATACAGAAGTGTTAGAGATTGAAGATGAAGAGAATGTATAATCTGTTGGAGCTGAAATTTCTCTGGATGTGGTTGTATATTTTGTAGATGAAATTTTTGTGGTCTCTCCTGTTGATGCAGTTGATCAAGGAAGAATTCCAGAGGTAAATATAATTTACTAGGAGAAGGCTCCATGTTAGGGGGAGGAACCTATTGATACAGGTTCATTTTTTGTTTCTTATGGAATAGAGGATTGGTTAGAAGATCCTAGATTAATGGTCATGGTCTTAGACTATGGATATTCTGAAGATGAAAACACTTACAGAATCCCTCTAATACATTATGTTTCAGAGACCACCATTGTGCAGCCAATATTTCTTCTACCTAATGATAATTTGAAGAAGGATGATTTAGAATCATTAAAACAGATTTGAAGGGACACTTTGATGAGTGATCTATTGGGTTAGAGAGGTCAGTGGCCCACAATAATGAAGTTGTGGAATCTTTCATAGTAAGAGTAATCCATACATTTCACTCCAATTTTCTACATGAAGTTAATTCATGTCAGAATCAAGTCAAGAACCTTGGAAGAATATATTGAATATGTGAAATAATTATTTGTGAGTTTAGACTCATATATAGCTTCAAGGGTTCAAGTGGACAATGTCCTTGTGAATTTTAAGAGTGTTGTTCAGAGTATGGTCACTGTGTTTGTAGACATTAAGATGTATATGGAGGTATAGGTGTGTGGTCAGGACGATGATGTGAAAATATTGATCATTGGTCTAACCAAGTATTTTAAGGATACAATACCTTTTACAATGTAACCTCTATATTAATCTTCTTCATCTTCAGCCTCTCCTCCTGTTCATCTAGAAGCGTTCAGTTTAGATGAATGAGAAGAAGTGGAGAAGCTCTATGGTGAATGTACCTCAGAACCTCAGTGTATTACTCAGGTCATTTTGTCAACCAGAGACAGTCATAGGCATGTGGGAGACTACTTAAGGTAGGCTTCTCAAGATCTTAAGTCCATAAAAGAGAACATTGATATCAATTATAAATGGTTTTACACTAATCATGATATGGATGGGTACATCAAGGTACTTTTTTAAAAAATGAGGATCCCACATGTCACTTGGGATTTTAAGGATCAAGTTAGCTGGCATAGAAAATGGACTGCAGCCTTAGAGAAATTCATGGAGAATAAAAATGATTTTATCTCAGCTATGTAAAGAGGAGGAAACATCATTTTGAATTTTAGGAATATACATTTAACCATCCTTCATGTGCACTACACTCCCATTTTTTTTCTCATAACATTACCATATTACTCAGTTGTCTCAGGCTTGACCAGTGCTGCCCCATTAATGACTCCATTACAGGACATTAGAATCTTGACTCATATGATTCCTCAGAGATCCACTCATCATCGGTCTACTGATTCCTCTGTAGCATATCCTCTTACCTTGCTCACTACCAACCCCAGGGATATACCTCCATCTTCTTAACCTGCATCATCAGCTTCTAAACACAAAGATCAGTTGGACATTTCTGATTTGGATTGAATGTGGAATGTCTTATTTGATAGAGATGTTTATAATCTTTTTGAATATTTTACTCTAGCTTATTTAATAAAAAAATATTTTGTTTGTCTCCTTATTGACTTTCATTCTTTTTTATAATCACAAAGGGGGATGCTTCATCCTATGTTCTCTAATATATATTATCATCAATAAACATGGTTCAGTTTTATGATATTTCAAGCCCTGATACATAATATATGTATACTCACACTTCTAATGAAATTAGAGAATTTTGACAACCGTTATTCAATATTACATCAATCAAAAATTTCAATAACATAATTTGAGATTATCAAAAAGGGGGATATTTTTGGTCTCACCTATTTTGATAATCCCAAATAACGTTTATATTATATGATAATCACGTTTCATTCATATTATTAGTTTCTATCAAGTAATTTCTATGTATCTATTTTATGTCACTTCTCTCTCATTTAAATCTTACAATGGTAAATTTCTCTATGTAAAAGATAACTGATAGAGGTTATTGATAGAGGTCACCGATAGAGGTTTCTGATAGAATGTTACCAATAGAAGCTCCCTAATAGAGGTTACTGATAGAAGTTTACCAATAATGGTTATCTCTGAGGAACCTCACCATTGGGTTATCAATGCAAGGTCATCTCAATGAGTCTACCGCTCAAAGGCTATTACTGCAAAGGTCTACTAAAGGTTACTTATACAAGGCTACTGATGAATTCTACCGATGAAGGCTACCATTGGAGGCTACCTCCAAAGTCTACTGCTGGAGGATACCAATGGAGGATACCATTGATAAGGATACCATTACCAGCCTACTGATACCCACACTTCTACTCTATACATTTTCAATTACATAAGACTAAACTAAGAGTCATATTTTGTCAATTTAATGCTTTTGACATTACATAATGCTAATTTTAGATATATCAAGTTACAGTATCTAGGGATAGTATGAGGTATGAGGATTAATTCTTGCAGTTCTCTTATTCTTATTTTCAAACCTAAAATATAAAATAGAAGATCAAGGAAGTGAAGAAAGATGATGCTAGATAGATATTCAAGACATGACAGATCTGAAGAACAAAGGGAGCACACTAGGTTTTACACTGTCAATAAAAGAACATCAAGAAGATCATTTTTGGGAGAAAAAATTCAAGACTCTTTTGGGTTCATCATCCAATATCTCTAAAACCAAGAAGTAGAACACTTAGTACCTTGAAGACAGAACATGAAGATGCGACACTCTGTTTTGGAGACTACTTAGATTGAAAGACTCAAACTACAATTTCACCAGTACAGGGAGTTAAGAGATGAACTGAAAACACAAAGATCCTTATAAACACAATATTAATATCATTAAATATATTATGTAAATTATATTAAATTTCTGAGAAGTGTGTGTTTTTCTATTACCCACACTATCTCATGTGCTTGTACTGGAGGTTACTAAAAATCCTCACATCAATCTTTACATACACTTTGTATCCCACGTGTAACTATGGAAGAGGATATGTGTGGTATGGATTTGTTTGTTCCTGGATGAACTCTGGTTGAGGGTGTGAGCACTGTACAATTTTTGAAAACTATAGTAAGGCATGATAAAGGGTGTGTATCAAGTTTATTATTAATATAAACTACTTTATGGTAGGTGATCACCGAGTGGAGAGGATTAAGTCTCATCTTGAGACTCAACATCTAGGTAAATTCTTCTATGTACTATATTATTAATACTCTGTTTTCCTATTTTCTATTGTTCATAATTTCAAAAACAGAAATCTATATTATATTAACTCTGAGAGTTAGTTATGTTAGTGTCTGTATGTGTTTAATTCAGTAAACCTTTTTCAAATGATAAATAAATGATTTACATTAATTAAAATAAGGAATAATTACCTTTTGAGAGATTGTTTCCAAACTAAACATTTATATCCTTACATCTTTAATTAACTGGGCCTTTTCAAAATTGTGGTATTTTATCAAAATGTTTTTAATATAAATTTTTAGAAGGAACTCAATTAGCCCCCCTCTGGATTTTCCACTTAGACAAATATATATAATTTACAAAAAAGCTTCCTCATTAGATTTGGGATATCAAAATTTAATATGGATTATTTTTTTATTATAACAATTATGTTTTGGTGAATAGTAAAAATACACTATGTATTAATCGAAAACAACATTTTCCATCAAGATAATTTATATTGATAAATCGTATTATTTAATTGCTTTAAAGTATAATTAGAATATAATTATATCATTAATTATAATTTAGGTAATTGGTATTAATTATATATTGAATTCAGATATAAAAACATTTAAATAATTTTCTGTATTTTAACTTTTTAAAATATCATTCTTTCTCATTTTGAGAAATGGAATTAATATTAAATTAATTTATTCTAATTATATGATATGAATTTGGAAAAATGGATTATATATTTGGAATTATAGGGCCCCAATTTTTTAAATATTTAAATTTTATTTTATGAAATTAAAAATAGTAACTTTAGTAAATATTTTTATTTACCAGGGTTAAAATGTAAATTTTGTAAAAAAGGGTAAAAATAATATTATAATAATATAAATCTTCCCAAAAACATGTTTTAATCCTATTTGATGTGATACGATGGACCATGATCATCATTAGGACTACCTTTTGGCATTTGGTAGCCACTTGGGTGTGAAAATGGCATTTTATAATATATAATTTCAGAAATAAAGAAATATAACATGAATATGATTCTATTAATAAAACAATTTTAACATAGAGTTATATAACTTATCATTTTGACTATAAAAACTAAATATAAAGATAAAAATATTTCACACATGATGGTATTTTGTTTAAATTTTTATACTTGAATAATTAAATTTATGTGTGACATAATGATGATGTTGTGATTACCTTATTAATGAATGATTTATATTAATGATATTATAAATATGAAAATAAATTTAATTAAAACCTTTTGATTCCATTAACGATTTTATTAAATAAAATTGACATGTGAGGGATGAGTTAATTCATTTTTTTCGAAGTAATCATCTTGTTATGACATTAACCAAAATGAAATACAAAATAGTTTCAAAAATGGCACAAATGAATTTTTAGAAAAAATAGGATCTTATTAAATAATATAATAGTACTAAAAATATAATATTCGTCCAAATAAATAATATAATGTTGAAAATATCATTAATGATACATATGTGGTTCTATTTTCATTTTATATACACTATTTTAAACATATATTAGGAAAATACAAGAATATCTGGTTGATTTTCTTTTTTTAACTAAGAGTTAAAGACAAATGATAAGGCTAATTTTTTAACCTAAAATTGCATAAATCCTATTGGATGAGAAGATTTAGACCCATCCTAATATTATCCTATAAATATATCAATTTAAAAGTACTATAATTCAAAAATAATTATGTAATATAATAATATTTCAAGACATTCTTAAAGATCCCCTCCTCCCTCTTATAAATGGACACTAGCTCTACCCACTTACTCACACCAATCAAGCCCCTTTGATCATCCAAATTTTGCTAAATAAATCTCCCAATACCACTCCCTTCCTCTTATATGTCACAAATTGGGCATAAATTCATCATCATGAGACATTTTGTGAAAATCAAAAGGAGACACTCGAAAAAGTTGTATTTGTTTTACCACCTCCTTCAAAATTCATTGTCTCTTCTACTTCATATTCTTAGGTAGATTCCATAATAAATAATAAATATAGTATATTATACACTCTTATGAGTTATTATAATTATTTTACAACTTATACCTCCTTTTATTCATCCTACAAATGAAAATATCATCATTTGTGCGTGTATACGTACGACTTACCATTTCCAAGTCGTGGTGTAATTTTTTATTCAACAATATGAAATTTGGATGGGTATAATTATGATTATAAGGGATATATATAATTAATATAACTTGATTAATATTATGTATAATTAATATTCCATCCAATTCTATACCCTTTATCATTAATTGAATTATATCTTCACCCGTGCATACGTACAGCCTACCGTCCCCATGATGCGATGTGATTCATTATACATGATCTTAATTAAATCATAATTATATACATGAATGGAATAAATAAATATGATATATATCATACTTATATTTACTCTATAATTTTTAAATTTTTATTAACAATATACCTTTATTCATTTCATAATGTTTAAATATGATAATTTTAAATAAGGAGATGTGGGATACCACCCACTCAATGTGATATGAATCATTCATGCAACACATGAAATATTTAAAATATGACATTAATGAACTTATGTATCTTATATAACATATATATTAAATTGGAATTATAATATTTATAGGTATCATTTAGTTTTCATTACATTAATATGACAAAGAAAAGAAAGTAGCATTCATGTGTACGTAAGACCTACCATCTCCATGAATGGTGTATTTTATTTCTTATCTAAATTTTTTAAGGATTATGATAAATAAATATATATACTAGATATATATGATATTTAAATCATTAATAATATTCTTGAGATGATTTAATTTCAACTACCTGGGGAATTTACATCAAAATGATCATTTTCGACTCAAGTACCAAATATCAACAAAACAACCAATATCAACTTAAATAATTATGCAATGTTATTTAACATGGTAATAAATTAAATAAAAACAATAAAAAACATGAAAAATGTTCTCATGAATTTATAATCTAACCTAATTTTATTTTTTAGGAACATAAGGATCATACGTGATGTGTTGAACTCATAGTAAGGGAAATATTAACATGATCTCCATTTATTGAGGAAAATGTCATAGTCATTAGTTTTTTTGAATGAATATATATTAATGAACTATTATTGTTTTACATTTAATATCCAAATATATTTATTATATTTAAATTTTTTATGCATAACTATATAATTTATTTATCCTTAATCTAATGATACAATTCTGTAATGGATTTCGTCTCAGTCTCCTTTCATTAAAGAATATCTTGTTCTTATGTACATTTATTGTCCTATAATGTGTATATACGACCTTTTGATGATTTATGTCATGAATTGTTATATTATCATGACCTTTAATGTTCTTATTTATTTTATTCCTTAATGATTTTTATTAATGTGTTTCTTATGTGGTATAAGACTCTTTAACTGAAATATCAATTTAAATATTATAAAGATTTATTTATTCAAAACCTTCTATTTTATTTCAGTGTCTCAAAAATAGTTTTTAAAAATTTATTTATTTGGAAATTAATGTATTAAAATTATAATTTAATTAAACATTTTCAATGTGGTATGGGAGACATTGATAAATGATTCTATTTATTAAAATTTTTAAATGGTTTTTAAAATGGGTTGAATATTTCTATATCTCAAAATAATATCTAGTTATTTCAATGTGGAAATGTTATTTTTCCATTATTTTTGTTTTATATGATATTATTATATTATATAACATGGAAATTTAATAGGTGGTTACATAATAAAAAAAATACGGGTGGTTACGTGATAATTCCAATATGGGATGTTCCATGTTAAACCAAGGACGGGTGGTTATGTTATAACCTCCAATGCATTGGTTATTTAAGTAAGTGGTATGGATATTACATTTAGTGATATAAGTAGAATTAGACCGTATATTTATTCAAATTAATTATGTTTATGTCCCAAGTAACCTTCTTGTGTTAAATGTTACTTTCTATGTGCTTTATGGTAATCTTTTTTTCAGAAAAGGTAAGAAATTTTCTTATAAACAACGAAGTGCTTTTTCTACTTATTAAAGGTGATATTTATTATATTATGATTAAACATTCATGGTTTACATGATTTCTCAAGACTAATCATTCTCATTTTTTATGTATCCCTTATGGATATTTTTATTCCCACCTGTTGTTTTGAAAATTTTTCCCTGGGTATATGGATGGGTAAAAGAATGGAATAAGTAAAAAAGATTATTTTCATGAAAAATAAATCATGTTTTGTTTAAAGGGTTTAATTTTATGGAATTATTGGTTACTGAGTCTAACATTCTATATATAATGTGTAGGTTTTTATGTAATACTTATTTCCAAATTCTATAAAAAACTAGTCCTAAAAACATCCTTAATGTGATTCTTGACATAGATAAAGATTATGTATGTTTTAAGGATGGGGAATTATATATTTCCTATACTAAATGAATTATATTACCCACATGCATGAAAATTAATTTATTGATGATTAATTTTCATGATAAAGTAGATATTTTTTTAAAACAATCTTACCTAATATTCTAAAAATTATTATTAAATTAATGAGATTTCAAAATAAAATTATTTTCAATTTTTTTTCTTAAAAATGTAATTTTCAAAACGAAAATGTTATTTTCAAAAATATAATTTTAATGATATTTTATGGAATTTAAATTCCTCAAGAGAATCAAGCCATCATTTTATATATATCTTAATTTGGGGATATTTTGTGTTGATAAAATCCCATTTCTATCTCTAGATAGTATATGATTATTTTAACCAAGGATAGTATTCACATTCACATCATTAATTAATTTTCTTTCCAACAACAATTCCATGAAATGGTAATCTTCCTATGATCATTTCACATTATATTTTCCATTATTATCCACATAATTCATCATAGATAATTTCATTTCTGAATTGTCATATCATTTATATATGGTATGTTTTTCATTAAACTTTATTTGTTTATATGGGGAAATATTAATAAATTTTTATGCATTACACAATAAAATTATTTCATTGCAAAGAACATTGATTCAGAATTGACTCAATTATTCGAGGAATTATTAATTTTTTTAGACATGTAAGACACAGGAGGAGACCAATTATAGATATCCAATTGATGCATCAGTAATATCATAGGTCAAATATTTTATCTACCCTTAGTTAAATGGGTTTTTCTACATATGCTCCATAATAATGCATGTATTGATCATCATGGAAAAGTTATTTATTCCTAAGACATAAAAAAATTATGTCATTCAAAATTGAAATATTAATATCTAAATTGTTTTAAAAAATATATTTTCTCTAGATGCATTAATTTCATAATTCATGATTAAATGGAATGGGTTTTAGTTATTTGACATTTCATATTGATTATTCTTTATCCTGTTCTGATTTTCATGTCTTTGATTAAATATATTCTGGTTTCATTAAAATATCATTCGATATTAATTATTCTTATTCATTAGTGGCTGAGTCCACAATAATTAAAACTTACTTTGTATTTTTTGTCAACAAATATTATTTCCCTTACCATGAATACATATATTTTACTATGATTTATATACAATTATTTTCAATAGTTAATAATTGCATTCTCAATAAATAATATGTTGTAACATATGTATTCAAGAATTATTCAGAACTTATATATATATATATCTAGTTTTCCATGACTACTAACATATTCATTATGTTTGTATATTATTCCTTGTATCTTAATCCAATATAATAAATCAAGCACCGACTTTGGGCAATATAGTGGGGGTTGATATAGTGGTCCACTAAGAGAGATAATAGAACCAATTCACCTCATAGTTCAAAGGGATAATGATATTTTAACTAATTTAGATATTACATATAAATTCATGAGATAATAATGATGTTCTGTTTTTTTCATACAATATAATATTTTTTAAAATATAATAATCATCATCTAATATTATATCACAATTAAAGTTACATATAAAACCATACACCCGTGTAACCCTACCATTAAATTTTGGAGACTTTCTAGTCAATTGGTTAAACTCACATCCAAAAATCATAGTGTAGCTACAATTCGTATCCATATCATCTGATTAAAAACATAATATTCTATTTAAATTACTGATATTTTGTTACTTTTCCTTTCATTATGATGTAGTACTATAATGATTCCTAAATTTCATTTGAAAAAAATATTGTTACTTTGAACCAAGAATAACCTATATAAAATCATTATATTAAACCATTTTTCCCACATTCTCCACTATTCATAATATAGTCTTGGTCATCAACAATCATGGTTCTAGAACATGTAATTTCTAAAAAAATTCACTCATATACTCTTCTGTTTTAGGGAACCACCATTTGTTTAAAGACATTGATATAGAGGTTCTCCTTCTAGACATAAAGAATATAAATATGAAAGTCCAAACATTTCATAAAAATTACCCACTTGAAAACAAAATTTAATGATTAAATATTTTTCATACACTTAAAAAAATATGATTCTATCACATATAACACTAATCACTTTCCAAATTTTACTTTCTTATGAGCCATCTCCCTTTGATGAATAGTAATTTCATATAATTTCTTAGAGTAGGACTGTGATGAACTTTTTTTTCCAAATGTTTACTTCTTCAAATATTCCATATCACTAAAATATTTTCGAAATTTATATTTTAGATTAAATAATACATTAACATAATGCAATTTTTTCATCAATAAAACATCATATTCATATTCAAATTAAATCAGCTATAATTCTTATAAAAAAGAACAAAATTATTGAATCCATCTAACCATATCCATTAAAAATTCCCACTATTCAATTATCCACCCACTCCCATGATGAACGCACACTCACCTACATTTATAGATAGTGGAATAAACACCAATTTCTTTGACATATAACATATCAAATTCCTTTTATTGGTAAACACAAATACCATGGTACCCTACATGAAACCATATACCCTATATTTTCTTAATCAACAAAAACCTATAATATATCATATATTTAATAATATAAGTTATGAATTTCTATTCTGTTGATATATTTATGAATCGACCACATATCATCTTACCATAACATTCCTAAATTTATAAAAAATATTCAAAATCCTTGATTACATGAGAGTAACACTAGGTTGTTTTATAATATAATTTTTAATTACTAATTTTTATTTTTTAATATATTTTGAATAATAAAAAAACATTTGCAATTAATTATTGAAATGTCACGACCAGTCCTCGGGGCCCGTACCGTGACTACCCCAAGCCCGCCTTCCATAGGCCAGGGGATGGCGACTAGCACCAAAGGCGTAAATCCCAATAACTGGGAAGGCATTGCCTTTATAAAAGTAAAAAAACACCACCGAGAACAAGCGGATGTAAACACTAAGTACAAAGAGAAAGTGTTGAAAAGTAAATGGGCCAGAATACAAACCCAAAAAAAAGTACAACTACAACTGAACGAAAGTACAACAGAAAAAGAAAAACAGCTGGAGGAAGGAAGCAGCTCCTGGGTCGTCCTCCTCGGATCTAACCTAAAGGGTAGGTACAGATAGCACAGCTCATGGATTGTCTGCCACGGATCCTACCTGAAAGGTAGTTACAGATAGCCTCCTCAATGCTCTCGTCCGTCAACCTCCTCCGTGTGTCGTCTCATCGTGTAGTCCAACTCCGGGTACTGACTCGTCATGTAGTCCACCTCCGGGTACCGTCCAGTCCTCGAACACTCGGCCTCCGTCAGCACTGCCTGTCGTCTACAACCAACACAACGAGGGGCGGGCATAGCACGTGCAGGGGTGAGTATAACGATACTCAATAGGGACCCCGAGACCCTCAAGGTCTCTCTAAAACCAACAAGGATAACCATAAAGAAGATCTCAACAGATAACCTCTACTTAAGTATATGCCCATACATATACCTCAGTTATCAAGTAACCCATATCAACCATGAGGAAACACAAGGATCATGAAATAAACGGATAACCACTACCCAGGTATATGCCCATACATATACCTAAGTTATCAAGTGACCCATCTTAATTATGAGGTATACACAAAGGTCAAAAGTCTCAGCTGAAGCCAGGATTTTCATTATCGAAACCCTAACTGCTGAAGAGCTCCGTCTCTAGAGTGTACAATGGTCCTGTCACGACTCTGAGGTACTGCTCACTAACCTAAGACTACTGAGGTACTCCTCCTGTCGAGTACCATGGGTCTGCCACCCAGACACAGTAGTGCTTCCCGCCGAGGTATGTCACCCAAACACAGTAGTGCACACCCCCTAGTAGCCTGCTGAGGTACTCTCTGGACGAGTACCGTGGGTCTGCACTGTCACACTTGTAGTGCTCCGTCCGCCATGGGTCTGCACCTCAGAAAGTAGTTCTTCATCCACTGGGCTAGTCGACTCACTCCAAGTCGAGTCGGTCAAGCAGTCGTCAGGTCTCAGCCAGCTACACGGTCTCCGTACTCTGCACGCTCGTCTCTGGGAGGGTCTGTTCCACGAGCTACAGGTCGATACTCCAAGTATCTCAATGTCCCAAGAATAAGTATCTCAAAGGACCGCCTCGTCATAGGGGTCTCAACGCAACAGATGGCACGTCAATCGGACGCCCGGTCTGTGAGTTACTAGCTTTTTCGTCCCAGGGGCCCGGTTGGTTTCGTGAGCGAACCAAATCCGGTCGTATCTCAACTATACCCCGAAATCTCATAGGGTATAATCATAGGGACCGTTTCTCAACGTGATCACCAACGCCGCTGACGGTTCGTCAAACGGACGTCCAGTCTGAAAGATATCATCTTTTCCGTTCCAAGGTCACGGTTGGATTTCGGGTGCGATCCAACCCGGCCACTATCCAACTGCATCCAAAACTCGGGTGAAGTATACCAAAAGTTCCATCTCATCAAGAGGAAATCAACGAGACAGAAGGTGCGTCAATCGGACGCCTAGTCTGTGAGTTATTGGCTTTTTCGTTCCAGGGGCCCGGTTGGTTTCGTGAGCTAACCAACCTGACCGCACTCCGACAGCATCCAAACCTCAAGAGGAGTAAGCCAAAAGATCCGTCTCACTAAGAGAAATCCAACATAGTCGACGACACGTCAATCGGACGTCCGGAGCTCAAGTTATGAGCGTTTCCGCTCCGAGGTCCCGGTTGGTTTTGTGTACGAACCAAACCGGTCGAACCCAAAGTTCTCCGAAACCTTGAGTGTAATATACCGAAACTACCGTCTCGATCCAAGGATCGCATTGCTGCTGACGACATGTCAATAGGAGGTCCGGCACCAGCTCAGCTCGGCCGTTTGGCCGAGCGGCGGGTCGAGGGAAACGGGGGGCACAGCCCCCCCCCCCCCCCCCGTGTTAATGAAACCAACGGCCCCCCACGTGGGGGGGGGGGGGGGGGGGCACTCCCGCCAACCGGGGGTTCAACCCCCGGGTCTTCAGGGTAACAGTCGGCGTATGGCCGGCCGTTCTTCATACACGCGGGACCCAGAAGAGGTCCCGCACTGACCACCGCGGCTGGCTTTGCCGGCCACCTTGAAGGCCGCCGCGACACTGCCGCGGCTGGTTTCTCCGGCGGCGCGCTGCCGCCGCCGGTCGCCAGCGCCGCCGCGCCGGGGTGGTGCACCGCCGTTGAGCTCTGCAGACCACCGGTCATGCACCGATGGTCCAATTTGACCGCCGCCTGCGCCAATGCTCTCCTCGGGTCGAGAACTTCACTGCAGTGATCTCAAAACCTTACCGCGGTCCCGTTGCTTCATCACCGAGAAAACCGTACAACAAGAGAAAAAAGCGGAGGGTTGTCAGGACGTGTTCGTACGACCCGCACCCTCTGCGTTAGGATTTTCAAAAACGGAAACTATGTATAAATATCATAACAATTAAAATTGAAACAATCTTCCCTTGATAATCCGCATTCATTATTTTAAAAGGGGGAAAAAGGAAGGGAAGAAGATGCCATTATCAAAACAAATCCCTACCTCGGTTTCAAGAGCGGAGCAAGTCAACGAGCCGCAGAAGACAAGCGTCGCGGAGGTCGGGCGTCGTGGGAATCGAACGTCGATTCCGTTGACGTCGAGGTGCGTCCGAAGAGGTACGTCGCTGGAGAAGCTTCGTAAACTGATGGAGAAAGTCCGAGGAGGAAGCGGCGTCTCCTTTCGTTGACACTGGAAGAAGATCGAAAGAAGCGGCATCGTCGATCTTCGGAAACACACCGGCTACGAAGAAGAGAAGCGGCGTTCTTCGTCGGAGCTTAAGTGTTCTTCGTCAAGTTTTGAAGAAGAAGAAGAAAGCTCCCAAATTCTCTCAAGGTGGAAAGAGAAATCTAACTAAAATAAAATAAGTCTAAAGCTTATTTTATTTACACAACTAAACCACTTGAATTTCAAAAGTTTGAAATTAAAACAACTCAACTCAATTAATAACCCAAGTTGTCAAGAATAATTAGAGAGGAGTTATTGGGAGTTTTGAGGGGAGTTGAGGAGTTAGGGTTCGTGTGGGCCCCACCACACTTAATCCTCTCAAGGGACGTTAAGTGGATGTGTGTCCCACCTCTAACTCCCTTTGGGAGGATATAACCAACATGGATAAAAAAATAAAATGTGTTACCACATTTTATTTAACTTCATTTTATTTCCCCCAAAACTAACTCTCAACCCGCATAAAACGCAACCTTGAAAAAGGTCTCCTTAAACGAATATCGGCGCTGCGAGTTCATCGGTGCCCTCAGAATTCGATTCCGGGCACCGGTTCAAATGATAGGAAAACCCGCTCGTTTGTTCACTAAACGTACCCGATCCAAACTTCAGAAATTGATTCCGGGCACACCGGGCCTCGGAATCAGGCGCCGTCAGAAAATGCGTTCTTGTAAAATTCCAAATAAAAATAAGAAAAAAATTTCATTGAAATTTCCGGGTCTTTACATTACTCCCACCTCAGGGCTTTACGTCCCCGTAAAGCTTCAACACATACTAGGGTCACAAAAGCGATACAAAGCACGCATCTGAGCCTTCCGCTCCCAAGTGCTTACTTGGAGGTTCCCGTACTTCCAGAGAAAGTGCACCTGAGGAATCGATCGTCCTCGTAGGATCTGATCCTATCGATCCTCTATCCCCACTGAAACCTTCCTGAAAGACACCCCATCGCCATCGTCCAGCTCCTCATGGTCGATGATATGCGAAGGGTCGAGCACGTATCTCCTCAGTTGAGATACGTGGAAGTCGTCGTGCACCTGGTGCAACTGCGGTGAATGGGTCAAGCGGTAAACCACCACGCCTACCCAGCTGAGGACCTGAGAAGGTTTTCTGACCCTCGGAGATAACTTGCCGCCTTGGCCACATCTCCATAAACCTCGTTGAGGTGAGACCCGTATAAGGACGGGATCATCATCCTCAAACTCCAGAGGTCTCCATTTTCTGTTAGAACTGGAACTCGAAACGACTTCCACTACGAGGGTAAGGTTTACCGAATCAAGAGTGATCGGTCACACCCTCCTGTGAAAGAGTTTATCCTCTGCTGCCTGGGGTTTCCTTTTCGCCGACCAAGGAAAACTCATCCCGACGTTTGCCTAAAACTGTCAATTTGAGTATGAACAGTTATTTCCCATTCCATACACAAACTAACGTCGTAAGGCCTCGAAGCTACCATCAAGAGATTCCAACTGGAACTCTCACCTTGAGGGTCTGACCACACTGTCGGCGTAAGTGTGATTATCGAGTCTCCTCCCAAGGCAACTCCAGAGGTGAGGGTCAAGTCCACGGCTTACCGGAAACTCTAGGTTTGTAACAAGATTTGTGAAAGCAAGGAATGATTCATATCGACATCCGTTACTATAGCAGCTAGTAGTGGACACAGACTATCCCTTGAATCATTTCTAGAGCCATTGGGTCACACTCCTTGACCGCATGCAGCCGCACTCTTCCTCCGCCCTCCAGCTCCGTGAGCCTGGCGGGAATAACTAAGGCGGGTGGTTGTACCATGATAGGATGTACACCAACTCATGCTGCTCTCCTAGCTCTGCCTCCACATCTGCTGCTTCGTAGACTCATCTCTCCTTTAAGATACCTCTTCTTTAACAATTAACATGCTCAAGTCTCTAAGACTGGAGCTGGTTTCCAAATTCTTACTACACTGTGCAGTCTTCATCCGCTCCTGGATGATCTGCACCTACTTTGCCTATGATCTGAAGGAGCTGCTAAAATTTCTCTTTCGCCAAAAAGAGAAACTCGGTCTCATTCCCTGAATGAACCACACCCATTGCCTAATACAGTCAATCCCGAAAAGAATGACGCATTCATTCCATGGATGACGTCGTAAGGCCTCGACGTAACTACTAAGAGATCCTACTGTCACTCTCACCTCCAAGGGTCGAGTCACACTGTCGGCATCAGTGTGAGGTCACTGGGTCTCCTCCAGTAGAAATCTCGAAAGTGAGGGTCAAGTCAACATTTTTAACCGGAACCACTCAGTATCAACCAAACAAAAGGACAGGAAAGAAAACAAAGATAAGTGTCTTTTTATTATTGAAGCTCATAGTACAAATACACGAATACAATAGCAACATGGAACTTGTAGTACAAGGGAAGTATCTACTAGTTCCGCTCCTATACACCTGCTCCCGGAGCTCTACTGCCTTGTCCACTGCTCGGCTGTTGCTCAAGCACTCGTCACTGCTTCTGGCTCGGTGGCTCCTCCAACGCCTGCGGATCAAATGTACGAGGAGTCGGACAGTCATGTGCCAGGTGACCCTTTCCTCCGCATGAGTAACACAACCTAATTCTGGCACGCCTAGCTCTGTTTCCACCCCGGGTGCCCCGCACCACCAGTCCTAAAACCCGAGATCGTCCAACTGCTGGTCTGGTCCTCCTGGACCTCTGCATCATCTGTCTACTTCCCACAGATGACTCGGCTACTGATCAAAAAACACGCGGCAAAGGAAGAAGCTCTTGTACACGCTCGGGGTATAGAGCTACTGGAACAAACTCCACCCTGAAGAAGGTCTCGAAGTCTTCCCATGCGAAGGTCATCCCGTCGCAAAACTGGAACAAGTGGCTCCACAACCTGTCTGCTGCTGCCTGAAGAAGGCGGGCAGCAAAGATCACCATGAAGTCTGTCGGCGTCCCCACTAGCCTGAAGACTCTCACCACAGCCTCCAGCCAATCCTCAGCCGCCTGCGGGTCCGTCTCTCCCCGGAACCTGGGTGGCCTCTAGCGTTGTAACTCGTGCAGCGCACTCAAGTGGCGTGCATCACCTACTGCTAGGATTGGTGGCATCGGTGGACCAACGTATGGTAGTACTGCTGGTGCCTCCGCTGGTGCCTCAACTGCAAGAGGGCCCTGTACCGAAGCCTCGTCGCTCGACAGGATGTCAGCACGCACATCCCTCTGGGCTCTAGCTGGTCATCCGAGAAAAGGCATCCTGAAAGAAACAACGTGACACGGTCAAACGATTATACCTGGTGAGCTGACCTGGTTTGATCTGTTTTAATGGAAAACCTTTGAAAACACACACGCAATAAGTGTTTTCGTGCACAAGGTTGGAAATCAGTTGTCAGGGTCCTGGTGTATGGATACGTCTGCCGCCCGCACCAACACTAGACTCCCTGAACTGAAAACCACACTCGGTACCCTTAACACTATTGCTTCACAGAAAGAAAAATGTCATAGTTATAAGTTCTGCAGTAGAACCGACTCCTCTGATACCAATTTGTCACGACCCGTCCTCGGGGCCCGTTCCGTGACTACCCCAAGCCCGCCTTCCATAGGCCAGGGGCTGGCGACTAGCACCAAAGGCGTAAATCCAGATAACTGGGAAGGAATTACCTTTATAAAAGTAAACAAACACCATAGAGAACAAGCGGAAGTAAAAAATATGTACAAAGAGAAAGTGCTAAAAAGTAAATGGGCCAGAATACAAACCAAAAATAAAGTACAACTACAAATGAACGAAAGTACAATAGAAAAAGACAAACAACTGGAGGAAAGAAGCAGCTCCTGGGTCGTCCTCCTCGGATCCTACCTGAAGGGTAGGTACAGATAGTGCAGCTCCTGGATCGTCTGCCACGGATCCTACCTGAAGGGTAGGTACAGATAGCCTCCTCAATGCTCTCGTCCGTCAACCTCCTCCATGTGTCGTCTCGTCGTGTAGTCAACCTCCGGGTACTAACTCATCGTGTAGTCCACCTCCGGGTATCGTCCAGTCCTCGAACACTCGGCCTCCGTCAGCACTGCTTGTCATCTGCAACCAACACAATGAGGTGCGGGCATAGCCCGTGCAGGGGTGAGTATAACGATACTCAGTAGGGACCCCGAGACCCTCAAGGTCTCTCTAAAACCAACAAGGATAACCACAAAGAAGATCTCAACAGATAACCTCTACTTAGGTATATGCCCATACATATACCTAAGTTATCAAGTAACCCATCTCAACCCTGAGGAAACACAAGGATCATGAAATCAACGGATAACCACTACCCAGGTATATGCCCATACATATACATAAGTTATCAAGTGACCCATCTTAATCATGAAGTTTACACAAAGGTCAAAAGTCTCAGCTCAAGCCAGGATTTTCATTATCGAAACCGTAACTGCTGAAGAGCTCCATCTCTGGAGTGTACAGTGGTCCTGTCACGACTCCGAGGTACTGCTTACTAACCTAAGACTGCTGAGGTACTCCTCCTGTCGAGTACCGCGGGTCAGCCACGCAGACACAGTAGTGCTTCCCGCCGAGGTATGTCACCCAAACACAGTAGTGCACACCCCCTAGAAGCCTAGTGAGGTACTCTCCAGACGATTACCGCGGGTCTTCACTTTCACACAGGTAGTGCTCCGTCCGCCATGGGTCTGCACCTCAGAAAGTAGTGCTCTGTCCACTGGGCTAGTCGACTCACTCCAAGTCGAGTCGGTCAAGCAGTCGTCAGGTCTCAGCCAGCTACACGGTCTCCGTACTCCACACGCTAATCTCTGGGAGGGTCCGCTCCACGGGCTACAGGTTGATACTCCAAGTATCTCAATGTCCCACGAAGAAGTATCTCAAAGGACCGCCTTGTCATAGAGGTCTCTACGCAACAGACGGCGCGTCAATCGGACGCCCGGTCTGTGAGTTACTAGCCTTTTCATCCAAGGGGCCCGGTTGGTTTCGTGAGCGAACCAAATCCGGCCGTATCTCAACTGTAACCCGAACTCTCATAGGGTATACTCATAGGGACCGTTTCTCAACGTGATCCCCAACGCCGCTGACAGTTCCTCAAACGGACGTCCAGTCTGAAAGATATCATCTTTTCTGTTCCAAGGTCCCGGTTGGATTTCGGGTGCGATCCAACCCGGCCACTATCCAACAGCATAAAAAACTCGAGCGAAGTATGCCAAAAGTTCCGTCTCATCAAGAGCAAATCAACGAGACAGACGGTGTGTCAATCGGACGCCCGGTCTGTGAGTTATTGGCTTTTTCGTTCCAGGGGCCCGGTTGGTTTCGTGAGCTAACCAACCCGAACGCACTCTGACGGCATC
This sequence comes from Viscum album, assembly GCA_963277665.1. Taxonomy (NCBI): domain Eukaryota; kingdom Viridiplantae; phylum Streptophyta; class Magnoliopsida; order Santalales; family Viscaceae; genus Viscum; species Viscum album. The sequence goes on from OY728123.1 coordinate 184,634,624, forward strand.
CAAACCTCGAGCGGAGTAATCCAAAAGATGCATCTCACTAATAGGAATCCAACATAGTCGACGACACGTCAATCGGACGTCCGGAGCTCAAGTTACGATCATTTCCACTCCGAGTGCCCGGTTGGTTTTGTGTACGAACCAAACCGGCCGAACCCAAAGTTCTCATAAACCTTGAGTGTAATATACCGAAATGACAGTCTCGATCCAAGGATCGCGTTTCCGCTGACGACGCATCAATCGGAGGTCTACAGCTCAAGATATGGGCATTTGACCGAAAGTGGTCCGAAAACCGGGGTCTGGCCCCGGGCCGAGACCCCCCCCCTGGGTCGGCCCGGCCCGGCCCGATGCCAGCTCAGCTCGGCCGTTTGGCCGAGCGGCGGGACGAGGGAAACTGGGGGCACAGCCCCCCCCCCCCCCCCGTGTTAATGAAACCAACGGCCCCCCACGTGGGGGGGGGGGGGGGGCTCTAGCCAACCGGGGGTTCAACCCCCGGGTCTTTAGGGTAACGGCCGCCGTATGGCCGACCGTTCTTCATACATGCGGGACCCAGAAGGGGTCCCGCCCTGACCACTGCGGCCGGCTTTTCCGGCCGCCTTGAAGGCCGCCGCGGAACTGCCGCGGTTGGTTTCTCCGGCGGCGCGCCGCCGCGCCAGGGTGGTGCGCCGCTGTCGAGCTCTGTGAACCACCGGTCACGCACCGGTGGTCCGATTTGACCGCCGCCTGCGCCAATGCTCTCCTTGAGTCGAGAACTTCACTGCAGTGATCTCAAATTCTTACCACGGTCCCGTTGCATCATCTCCGTGAAAACCGTACAACAAGAGAAAAAAGTGGAGGGTTGTCGGGCCGTGTTCGTACGGCCCGCACCCTCCGCGTTAGGAGTTTTCAAAAACGGAAACTAAGTATCAATTTCATAACAATTAAAATTGAAACAATCTTCCCTTGATAATCCGCATTCATTATTTTAAAAGGGGGAAAAATGAAGGGAAGAAGATTCCATTATAAAAAACAAACCCCTACTTCGGTTTCAAGAGCGGAGCACGTCAACGAGCCGTGGAAGACAAGCGTCGCGGAGGTCGGGCGTCGCGGGAATCGAACGTTGATTCCGTTGACGTCGAGGTGCGTCCGAAGAGGTACGTTGCTGGAGAAGCTTCGTAAGCTGACAGAGAAAGTCCGAGGAGGAAGTGGCGTCTCCTTTAGTTGACACGAGAAGAAGATCAAAAGAAGCGGCCTCGTCGATATTCGGAAACACACCGGCTACGAAGAAGAGAAGCGGCGTTCTTCGTCGGAGCTTAAGTGTTCTTCGTCAAGGTTTGAAGAAGAAGAAGAAAGCTCCCAAATTCTCTCAAGGTGGCAAGAGAAATATAACCAAAATAAAATAAGTCAAATGCTTATTTTATTTACACAACTAAACCACTTGAATTTCAAAAGTTTGAAATTAAAACAACTCAACTCAATTAATAACCCAAGCTGTCAAGATTAATTAGAGAGGAGTTATTGGGAGTTTTGAGGGGAGTTGAGGAGTTAGGGTTCATGTGGGCCCCACCACACTTAATTCTCTCAAGGGATGTTAAGTGGATGTGGGTCCCACCCCTAACTCCCTTTGGGCGGATATAACCAACATGTATAAAAAAAATGTGTTTCCACATTTTATTTAACTTCATTTTATTTCCCCCAAAACTAACTATCAACCCGCATAAAATGCAACCTCGGTAAAGGTCTCCTTAAGAAAATATCGGTGCTGCGAGTTCATCGGTGCCCTCGGAATTCGATTCCGGACACCGGTTCAAAAGATAGGAAAAGCCGCTCGTTTGTTCACTGAACGTACCCAAGCCAATCTTCGGATATTGATTCCGGGCACACCGGGTCTTGGAATCAGGCGCCGTCAGAAACTGCGTTCTTGTAAAATTCCAATGAAAATTTAGAAAAAATTTTCCTTGCAATTTCCGAGTCTTTACATGAAAAATATAAAATGTAACATCCTGACCCTAGTTACCCGGAGTTGGTGCATTATTTTAATACATTGGCATGATTACAAGGAATCAAGTCCCGAAGGACCGATCGGTTTAGCTGTATTGGAAAATAGATTACATACATTAATGTTACATTAAACTTCATAAAATAAAAAACAACCTAAATAATCCTTCACAAATTCCATTATTCCATTGGCTTAACCCTACATATTAATCAAAATACACTTCTTTGAATCTTGGGAAAAATAAAAAATAGAAAGAGGTGAGCTCAGATTCTCGTTAAGGATAACAATATAGCGGTATCTTTCATAAATAAGTATAAAAATTTAAGGATATTTATAACTAAAACAAAAGCCTTTTAAACGTGAACTTCAGCATTATATGGAATAAGTAAAATGAAATAATTCCATTTACTTATTAACATAGATATTCTACTAATCGAATAATCACATGTAATATCAATAAACACTTTCATAATGAAGGAAATGCAGAAAGATGAAGTTTAATTTCTGTGTCAAGGCCTCGTGCCAAGACCGAAGGGATAAGTATAACTGGAACCCAATCCAGAGAGCCTCTGTAACTGGACTCCATCCTGAAGATCCTCTGTAATAGGACTCCAACCCTGAGTTCCTCTAATAAACGGACACCATCTCAGAGTGCCTCTAATAACCGGACACCAACCCGGAGTGCCTCTAATAACTGGATACCAACCCAGAGTGCCTCTAATAACAGGACTCCAACCCGGAGGGTCTGATGTAACCGAACTCCAAACTACAACATACTAGTCCAAAACATTCATCTTAAGAAGCAGATGAAATATAACATAAACATTCATATTAAAACTATCATACGAAATGTCAATAATATACCCATAAACCATGAATGGTATAAGAATAACACATCCATAGTCAGACATATCACAAAACATTCAACACAATATGGAAGATTTGTATCATGATAAATCAACTATAAAACAAGTTTAAAATCTATTAAAGGATCTTCACATGGATGAAAATGATTTGTAATACTCTTTGATAGAAATACACATTTTCATGAAAACATTTCAAAGTCACATAGTTTAGAGAAGAAGTCATTTAAAGGAATTTTTGAATCAAAGTGTCCCATACCACTTTGAATCTTTTAAAAGGAATTATCATTTTAAAAACATTTGTGTCCATATAAATAAATCCTTAAAACCATTTTGATGACATGGAAATTAATGAGAATGATTTAGAAGAATAAATATTTAAAACATTTGAAATGATGTTTTAGTAAAAAGTCCCTTAAAAGAATCCCATTGAAAACAATTTCATAAAACATGTTCATGGATAATATATTTTTCCTAGTAGTTACTTATGTAAAAACAACCTCTAATAATAAAGTGAATGTGAAATTAACCCTTACCAATTTGGTAACTTATGAAACATACACCCTATGAAAGAGGTGTTATACAATGAATATGTAAATACACATAATTTAAAGTGTATTACCCAACGAATAAAATTATGATTAGTAAATACACCACAAAAAAGGTAATAGTGTTAATATGGCATGAATCTCATGGGAATAAAGAGTGAGATAAAACCCATTACCTTGTACGTTTCCTTGATAGAGTGTAGGTTAACCTCCTTTAATTTGGGTAACTCTCTTTGGTTTGAACCAAAAAGGACTAATGATGTGCCTTATGCCAAAGGTGATGCTTCTAGGAGGAGGATAGGGATGTAGGGAGCTTAATTGGGTAGAGTTGGGACAAGCCAAGAGGGCTTGAAAGGTGTGAGGAATTGGTTAGAAGTAGTTTTCTTTTATAAGGGGGTGGAGGGACTCTTTATGAAAAACATAAAGTATAAATTTATAATAAATTCATATTAGGATTATAATGGCTCCAAATTGGATTAATCAATGTCTAAGGTGGGTATGGGTCGAAATACACTTAACCAATAGGTTTTAGATAGGTTTTGGTAACTTTATTAACCTTATATTTTAGTTTTAACCCTTAGTTACTTAGTTTGACATTTACCATGTCTCATTGTCTTTTTATATTATATGGTTAATTAACATACTATAAATTTCCAAACGTCCCCCAAGTGGTCCATTAATGATAAACATATCATTATATAAGTCCTTTGGACTAACCTTATATTTTTAGGAATATAATATCAATTAAGCATATAATATATGTTTTAAAAATTAATTTATGTCAATTTTGACACTATTTGGTATTTTGTTTCTGTGAAAGTCATCAAAAAATGATTACTTCGAAAACGATACATTGAATCATCACTAAAATGTCATAGTCACTTATAAAATTCGTGGATGTCATAAAAACTTTGAAATTATATTTATTTTAATATTTATATTACCATTTATTTGATTCTTTCATTAATAAGGAAATTATTGCATCATCATTGTGTCATAAATAAATTTAATTATATAATGTCAAAAAATTATAATTAAAATACCATTATGTAGGAAATATTATTATCTTTCTAATTAATATATATAATCAAATTTATTTTATGTATAACCCTATATTAAAAATGTTTTAGTTATTAAACATTGATTTTAACTCTTTTAACTCTTCTTTGAAATAAATAATAATAAATGTCCTAATCTAATCCAAGTGGATCTAAAGGGTCATATTTTATTACTATGGCTATTTTGGCTCGAATTAAACTTATACCATAAAATTAAGACATGTTTCAGGGTAATTATAATATCAATTTTACCGTTAATTACCCTATTTACTTTTTACTGTGGTAAATAAAAGTAAAAATGTTACTATTCAACAAAAATTATTTTTATCTTATTGAACCACATTTTACTCCTTGATATTAACATTGTGTCTCGAAATTTCGAAATCCCACTCACAGAAGCAATAAAATAATGTTTTATGTGAATTTACAAATTCTTATAGGAGGTGGGTAAAAGATGGTGAAATAGTTCAATAAAAGTTTTATATATCTAAAATTATTTTAAACTGACTCCAATGAATTACATTGAATTTATATAAGTATTATGTATCTATTTTGACATAAAATAAATTTAAATAAAATAAATATGTTTTTAAATAAAAAGTCGGTTTTAAATAGTAACATAGTGTTTTTCACTATTCATAAAAAATTGAATGTTTTCAGAAAAATACCAAAACATTACCCTAAGCTAATTTAAATATTACGAATTCAATAATGAAGACTATTTTACCAAATTCAAAACATAGAAGTTTCTTTTATTAATTTAAAATTAATTCCTGTTGTCAAAACAAAAAGCGTGTGTTTTAGATATAATAACTATCAAAAGATTGATACTTGTTTATGTTCGGTTTAATTGTGAAATTATGTCCAAGGACCAAAATTGTATAAAATGGTAAAAATATATTCTAAATATACTTGAAAACCACTCAAATTCAAAATTTATCACTATTAATTATTTTGATTAAAAAAGTTTTTTTAATTAAAATTTAGTAATTTTCACTATTCATCAAAATAGGAAAGTTATCTGAAATGTAGCAAAATTTCACCCTAGGACAATTTCAATATTCTGAATCCAAAAATGAGGTCCATTTTGAGAGATAAAATTTATAAAATTTCCAAAAGTGGGTATTACAATTGATAATAGCTAGTTTGATTTTTTGTGGCGTGTGTTTGAACTCGAAGTTGCGTACCACGCACGCTATTGTATTATTCAAAGAGATGTGTATCGTGGATGCTTGGGGTGTTACATTCTCCCCTAATTCAATAAATTGTGTCCTCAAAATTTATGTTCAGTATTGGAAACTTGGGGTTGACATTTAAAAATATCTTAGTTGAATTCCCACTTCGAAATATGGATTAATGGGGTTTCTATTGAAAATAATGAGTGGTAAGTGTGAAGGTTACCAAAAATAACACATTATAGGGTACCATGTCAGAAAATATAAATATAGAAGAGAAATCTGAGCATCAATATCTTATGGAGAGTGGTAGATAACATGTCTATTAAAAGGCCAACAATCCTGAAGCCATAAACTTGTCATGATCTAAGGTACCATCAAGGGAGACATTTTTGTTCTAAGTTCCTTTTCTAAATGTTGATGAATTTATTTATGAGATTGGATATGATCATAAGGAGATATACTTACTTTATATTTTGTGTTTTATCCATTTATAAATTTCTACCACAAACTCATCTTTCACCCCAAAACATAATACAACTCAAAAATACTCTATTTATCATAATCATATTGGGTTCCAAATATAATGAATTTATAATTTACATATCATACCTTTTAAAAAAGAAACTACATTATACCATCTAGGAAAATCACGTAGTCCAGTGGTAGGCGATAATTCCTAATTACACAATGGTAGTGGGTTCGATTCGTGCAGCTTTTTCCGACGTGACGGGTCGTCACACGGTTTGTGTGTTGTCCTTTTATAAAAATACAAAAATAAACTTTCAAAAATAATCCCATCAAACCTTTAGACTTATCCGAAGTACTTCTATTAACTCTCAGTCCAAAATTTATATGAAAGGTAAACATAATGTAGATCATTTTTACCCCGAAATAGCATGTGAATACATTCATCATGTATTTCTTTAAAACACTGAAAAATCCTGAATTACCATAAAACCTTATTGATTACATTCATGCTTCATTATGCCTTATAGAATACTGGATATAATTCATCCATAGAAAAATGATCTAAACTCCAACAATGATTGAATATTCAAATCATTAATCAGTCTCAAGGAAGTCAAGAATGTCACATATAATTTACCCAAATCAACCATATCTTTTCCAAAATCATTACCTCAATATTAGGACCATATTAAGGTTTATATTTCCTTCAACCATGTAATTTCCAAAAAGTTTAACTAACTCTAGAGTCACTTTTCTTAGTACCATAAAACCTCAAATCCTAAATGAAATTGAACAGTAGTACAATCCTTATTTATATCCAGTACATCATTGATACAACAGTTCAATGAAAAAAATTCAAAAATAAAAACATAATAACAATAGTCATTTTTCTTCATCTGTGGTTGTATCATAACAAGATTATTATCCAATAACATCATTCGCGGCATAGTCTGATGACTGGAACATTGGTTCACATAGTGTCCAAAATCCTTGCAGATGAAGCATTGTACATTTGAAACCTTTTTCTTACCCTTGCAGTCACGTACATAGTGTCCTTTTTCTACATACTCTCATTCCCTTCATGAATTTTCCATGGTGAATCTTTCCATAGTTATCACATATGGTAAAATCCTTCTTTAACATATTCCCTTCATATGTCATTCTCTCTACCATCCTTTACTTCTCTGGCATCCCTTCAAATCCATAAGACTCTGAGAATTTTTTACTTATCATATCAACACATGATACTATTTCTACATATGATGATAATACGTGGGAGAATATTTCCCTTCTAAATTCTAGATTAAGACCATGAAATAGATGATCTTTCTTACTCATTGGATCATGCATATTGCTGGAGTTCTCATTCCATCTACTGGGCACCATTTCTAAACAATATTATACACTAGATTAGTTTATGAATAGCAATACCTAATCCCAAACTTGTAAAACACTTAACATAAATTAAACAGTTTATGGATATAATCGATAATCATAAAAATGACTTCTTTGAGGAAGTATATACTAATAAAACCTTCATAATGGTTTGTAAAAAAATGAGAATTATCCTAAGCATATCCCCGAGGAGTGTCATAACCAAGAGTGCAGAAAGGCCCGTTTTCATGCACCAGTTCTCGTTCGAGTCTAGCTCAAAGCGGTGTTTTTGTGTTTTACCCCAAGGTACAGCTGTGCCAAAGCCGCCTCTACCTGCTCGTATCCAGAAAGGGATGTATTTCTCGGAAAACTCAAATAATATCTACAATATTAAAATTCCAGGAAGTTCTTCTCTACTATTCCTCAAAGTCTATCTTAGGGCTATGTGCTCTAATCAGAGTTTACCTGAATCTAGCTTCCAAGGATATTGCTATACTTCCTATGATACCAAATGTAACGCCCTGACCCAAGTTACCTAGATTCGGTGCATTATTTTAATACATTTGCATGATTATAAGGAATCAAGTCCCAAAGGACCGATCAGTTTAGAAGTCTTGGAAAATAGATTACATACTTGAATGTTACATTAAACTTCATAACATAAAAAACAACATAAATAATCCTTCATGAATTCCATTATTATCTTGGATTAACCCTACATATTAATCACAATACACTTCTTGGAATATTGGTAAAAATAAAACATAGAAAGGGGTGAGCTCATATTCTCAGTAAGGATAATAATATAGCGGAAACTTTTATAAATAAGCATAAACATTTAAAGAAATGTATAACTAAAACAAAAGCTTTTTAAACATGAACATAAACATAATATGGAATAAATAAAATGAAATAATTACATTTACTTATTCACATGGATATTCTACTAATCGAATAATCACATGAAATATCAATAACCACTTTCATAATGAAAGGAATGCATAATGCCAAACTTTAATTTATGTGTCAAGGCCCCGTGCCAAGACCTATGGGATAACTGTAACCGGAACCCAAACTGGAGAGCCTCTGTAACTAGACTCCATACTAGAGAGCCTCTGTATCCGGACTCCATCCTGGAGTGCCTCCAATAACCGGACAACAACCCGGTGTGCCTCTAATAACTGGACACCAACCCGGAGTGCCTCTAATAACCGGACACCAACGTGGAGGTCCTCTAATAACCAGACACCAACCCAGAGGGTCTTCTATAACCGGACCCCAACCTGGAACATACTAGTCCAACACATTAATTTTAATAAGAGGATGAAATATAACATAAAAATTCATCTTAAAACTAGAATACTAAATGTCAATAATTTACCCATAAACCATGAATGGTATAAGAATAACACATCCACAATCAAACATATCACAAAACCTTCAACTCAATATTGAAGATTTGTATCATGATAAATCTACTTAAAAACATGTTTAAAATCTATTTAAGGATCTTGATATGGATGAAAATGATTTGTAAAACTCTTTGCTAGAAGTACACATTTTTCATGAAATCCATTAAAAGTCACACAATTTAGAAAAGAATTCATTTAAAGAAATTTTTGAATCAAAGTGTCCCATACCACTTTGAAAAATTTGAAAGGAAATATCATTTTAAAAACATTCATGTCCATATAAATATATCCTTAAAAACAATTTGATGACATGGACATTAATGAGAAATATTTAGAAGAATAAAGAATTAAAACATTTGAAATGTTGTTTTAGTAAAAAGTCCCTTAAAAGAAACCCTTTGAAAACCCTTTCATAAAACATGTACATGGATAATATATATGTCCTAGTAGATACTTATGTAAAAACAAACTCGGACAATAAAGAGATTGTGAAATTAACCCTTACCAATTTGGTAACTTACAAAACATACACCCTATGAAAGTGGTGTCATACAATGAATATGTAAATACACATAAACTAAAGTGTATTACCAAAAGAATAAAATTTTGAGAAGTAAATACACCACAAAAAAGGTAATAGTGGTAATATGGCAGGAATCTCATGGAAATAAGGAGTGAGATGAAAACCCCTTACCTTGTACATTTCCTTGATAGAGCGTAGGTTAACCTCCTTTAATTTGGGTACCTCCATTTGGTTTGAACCAAAAATGACTCTTGAAGTGCCTTTTGCCTAAGGTGAGGCTTCTAGGAGGAGGAGAGGGATGTAGGGAGATTTTTTGGGCAGAGGTTGGATGATCCAAGAAGGCTTGAAATGTGTGAGGAATTGGATAGAAGTGGTTTCCTTTTATAAGGGGGAGGAGAGGCTCTTTAAGAAAAACTTAAAGTATTAATTTATAATAAATTCATATTCGGTTTCTAATGGCTCAAAAGTGGATTATTCAAAGTATAAGGTGGGGATGTGTCAAATTACACTTAGCCAATAGGTTTTAGATAGGTTTGGGTCACTTTATTAACCTTATATTTTAGTTTTAACCCTTAGTTACTTAGTTTGACATTTACCATGTCTCATTGTATTTTTATATTATATGGTTAATAAACATACTATAAACTTCCAAGAGAACCCCATGTGGTCCATTAATGATACACCTATAATGATATAAGTCATTTTGAAGAACCTTATTTTTTTTGAATATAATATCAATTAATCATATAATATTTGTTTTAAATATTAATTTATGTCAATTTTGACACTATTTGGTATTTTGTTTTTGTGAAAGTCATAAAAACATGATTAATTCGAACAAGATACATTTAATATTCCATAACATTTCATAGTCACCTATAAAATTCTTGTATTTCATAAAAACATTGAAATTATATTTATTTTAATATTTATATTAACATTTATTTGATTCTTTCATTAATTAGGTAATTACTGCATCATCATTGTGTCATAAATAAATTAAATTATTTAATCTATGAAAATTATAATAAAAATACAATTATGTAGGAAATCGTTTTATCTTTCTAATGAATATTTATAATCGAATTTATCTTATGTATAACCTTATATTAAAAATGTTTTAGTTACTAAAATTTTATTTTAACTCTTTTAACTCTTCTTTGAATTAAATAATAATAGATGTCCTAATATAATCCATGTGGTCCTAAAGGGTCATATGTTTTTCCTAAGGTTGTATTTGGTTGAATTAAACTTATCCAATAGAATTAGGACATGTTTTAGCGTAATAATAATATCATTTTTATCCTTAATTACCGTATTTATTTTTTACCGTGGTAAATAAAAGTAAAAAGTTACTATTCACCAAAAATTTTATTTATCTTATTGAACCACATTTTACTCCTTGATATTAACCATGTATCTCGAAGTTTTGAAATTCCACTCTCAGAAGCAGTAAAATTATTTTTTTATGTGAATTTACAAATTCTCCTAGGAGGTGGGTAAAAGATGGTGAAAATGTTCAATAAAATTTTTATATATATAAAATTATTATAAACCGACTCCAATGAATTACATTAAATTTATATATGTATTATGTATCTATTTTGACCTAAAATAAATTTAAATAAAATAAATAATTATTTAAATAAAAATCCGGTTTTAAACAGTAAATCAGTGTTTTTCACTATTCATCAAAAATTGAATGTTTTTAGAAAAATACCAGAACATTAACCTAAGATAATTTTGATATTCTGAATTCAATATTGAAGTCTATTTTACCTAATTCAAAACATATAAGATTCATTTATTAATTTAAAATTAATTCCGATTGTTAAAACAAAAAGCGTGTTTTTAGGAAACAATAACATTCAAAATATTGACACTTGTTTATGTTCGGTTTAAATGTGAAATTATGTCCAATGACCAAAATTGGATTAAATGGTAAAAATATATTCTAAATATATTTTAAATCCACTAAAATTCATAATTTATCACTATTATTTATTTTGATTAAAAAAAATTTAATTAAATTTTAGAAATTTTGACTATTCATCAAAATATGAAAGTTATATGAAATGTATCAAGATTTCACCCTAGGAAAATTTCGATATTCCTAATCAAAAAATGAAGTCCATTTTGAATGATAAAATTTATAAAATTTTAAAAAGTGGGTATTACTATTCATAAAGGCTACATTGATTAGTCGTGGTGTGTGTTTGAACTCGAAGTTGCGTACAACACAAGCTACTGTGTTATTCAAAGAGAAGTGTACCGTAGAAGTTTGGGGTGTTACATAAAATTAGTCACATTTTATTGTATTGAAATGATAAAAAACTATAAAAAATGAAAACTAACATAGGAAATCACATATATCAATAAAATGACATTGAAATATATTATTAATGAGAAATGTTTTTCAAAGATGTTTTATTTAAAACTTTATTTAGATATTGAAAAAAAATAAAAAAAATAGACATGTTGAAATATAATTCACTTTTTATAAATTTCATACAAATTAATATAAAATAATTTGAGGTAAATATTAGATGTTTTTTCCCAAAAACTCCTATTATATTAAAAAATTTCATTTATATTAATAAATTAAACTGAAACTATTGAATAATGTTTTTTAAATAAATCTGTATGAAATACATTAAATAATAAATATTACCATAATTTATTGATGTTACTTGGAAATTAATTGAATTTAATTTATTGCTTTTCTAAAAATTCATTTTTAAATATCTCCATCATGTTTTCTAAACATATATTAAAAATAATTTCATCATCTTCCAGATATTGAATATGATAAACAAATATAATTTTATTTTATTATTTATATATATTATTCATTCTAGATTAATTTTTTTAAAATGAATAATTCATATGATAATTTTTTTTCAATAGAGTTATGTTAAAAAACTAGTTAACAAGGGGGTAAAACTAAAATATAATGATTAAAATATTACTTCAAATTTCCTAATAAATATTGGTTCAATATATTTCATCCATATATTATTGAAGAACATAATTTTTTATTATTTTAGATTCATTCACATCAATATATATTTGTTTTATTTGAATAATTTTGTTACTATTAAGAATGCCACTCCACTCAAATTTTAATTAAAAGATCTTATCATGTTTTCTAAAAATATTCTATGACTAATTAGCTCAACCAAACCCTATCCAAATAACCTCTTTAATTTTATACCTACATATTATATTTGTTTATATTAATATTGAATAAACTAAAGGTTATATAATAAGATATCCAAATAGTGTTTCCAAATGAAGGTCAGCTTATGAGATCATTTATAGAATATCAGATCCTGAGGTTAGGGTTCATATAGTAATATAATTATTAATAAAAAAATTTATTTGAATATAAATTGGGGGATTATATTTTCCTTATCTATTAAAACCAATCAATTATTTATCCCCTCCTTATTTATACAGTTTCCATGTTTCTCTTACTAACATTCCTCTATCTAGAACACGTTATTTAAAATTATTTTTCGAACATCCTACTTTATTATTTAATTTCATATGTGAAGGATTATCTTAAATTGCATGATTTTATAAAAAGATTGACTAATGTTACTTTCTATATATTTTTTTTATTATGTGAATTAATTTTTAGTGATAATTGTAATTAATTTAAATTTTTTAAAACAGAATTTTTTTGATGATTTATGAATTTTTTTCTATATTCAATATAATTATTTGAAATAAATAATCATTTCATCATTAATAACATTGTTTTATTTTCACACTATCCTGTTCATTCTTTGGATTAATTCATTCATTATAGTATTCTATGAATTTTTTAATCAAAATTATTATTGTGATATTATATATATTTTTATATTTTAAATATACCATGTGAAAATGATATGTTCCCCATTTTCAAATATATTATATGTATTTTTTATTTATATGAATAGAAAATTAAGAAAATTATTATAAATTATGGATAAGATATTATGATACATTCCATTTGTTATATTTTGAGGACTATGATTATGTTTTAAGGAAATATTTATTAAACTACTTACTTTTGGTGCTATACAATACGATGAATTAATGAATGTCTTATTCTCTTGTGTTACACATGTGAATGTTTATCATTATGTAATTTGTGGGACATGAAATAAAAATTCCTCTAATGAAGATTAAAAATAATGATTTTTAAAATATATATCTTAAATAAGAATGGGGGGAGAGCCCGTTTTAGTAAGAAACTATGTTAACTATTATAGTCTTGGTGATTAACAATAACTATAGATAATACGGAATGGGGAGTGAACCCAATCCACTCTAGGAATCCATCCACTATGATATTCCTAGTAGTGATCCCTCACTTTAAATATATTTCCTAGAATTATGATTATAGAATATAATTCATATGACATGATCTTATTCTTATTATTTTCACTCATAAATCATGACAGATTAATGAAGATTCCAAAATTTTATGACTCATATTTTTTGAAATGATGATGATTTATTCCACGACATTATATTTTTTATACATTTCTAATAATGAATATTTTTTATAAGTTATGATCAATATCTTATTACAATATTCACACCTTCATCTTGTATATGATCATCTAATTATATCTCCCTTTTTTACTATTACAAACAATCATAGCTTAACCTTTATTATGTTCCCTTTTACCTATGTAATAATGAATATATCTATATGGAAAAATGAGAAAATATTTTTTTCAGATACATTTAAGATATTAGATTAATAACATTGATTATGAATTTTGTCTCCAAACAAATTAAACCATTATGGTTTCCATGAATGAATTATTATGTAATATAGAACATTTCTTTCAAAAATAAATAAATATGTATGTATGTTTTCCTTGAGTCACCTTATCTAGTATAAAATTTGGGTTATTTGTTATTGTATAATTGGATATGTGTAAAACACGAATAGTATATAATTAAAACCTTGAATAACTAAAAGTAATATAGTGTAAATATAATCAAGATATAAGACGATAAGATGGTCTCATAATTTATAGAAAATTAGAAAATAATTTCATCATTATCTAATTGATAAATTTTATTATTTAATCATGATTTATACACTTGATATGTGTTATTATTAAATTTAATAAATGTTTAGTAATCATGTTAGAATTGAATTTGGTGAATAATGAAATGAATTTCCTCTATTTTATTTTAGATTAAATAAGAGATTTAACGTAAAATCTTGTTTGTATTTCCTTTTATCCTCCAAAACCATTAATCATATAGAGAATATAAATGTGAAAAAGATCAAATAATTCTACATAGAGTATTTCATGATGAACCATATACCATATTTTAGTGTGTCCTATAATCCACTAGTTTCTGATAAATGGATTGGAATAAAATAAATATTTTCTATTCTCTAGTTCTCCTATCATGATATGTTATTCCTATTGGTATATTGATTTTATCATAATGCATATCAATGGTTAAATATTTTTAATAACATATAGGAAGAGTAATAAATTAACTTAATGGATGGAGATGAGTTTATGATGGTATTTTTTAGTAAATATTGTCCCAAAAATATTCACATTATTATATAAATGGAATTTCCTTGATTATGAAGAAGTATGATGAATATATCTTTACATATGAGGGGAAAATAAAATACATACAATTTATGACTATTGTTAAATCATAAACCATAAATGAAAAATTGATTAGTTTTTTATTGGTGTAAAATAATGTCTCTGATAGGTGTTTTCCATATGCATTTTTATTAGTTGGTAAGAAATAATTAAATGTTTTCTAAATCAAGAAATTAGGGGAGGATATTCCCTTTATTATAATTATTCATAATAGAAGATATAAATTTTTGTTTCTTGGAAATTGTAATTTTAAAACCCTTGGGGGAAGTATAAATATTTTTTCTTTATTCCTTATATTTAGAATGACTAATGGGTTATATTGTCTCAATGAAATCAATAAAGTATTAATGTTTTTTAAGGATTTTCATTGATAAAGTGAATGTTTAAGAGATATATAGTGAAAATAAAATTAAATAAATGTTGATAAAATATAGTTAAATTCACTACCCACACACTAATTCTACAACAGTAAGGAGTATGGGAAATTTATTAACTAGTGTATCCATATGAGGGATACTTTCAAAAACCGATTCCAATAACATAGTAATATCAGATATAAATTGAAGGAATAAGGATTAAAATAGTTAATGTGGATTGTATGAATGATTTCAGGAATGATACCCTTTTTAAACCCCCTATTACCTAAAATATATTATTTTATTTGATATCAACCCACACTGTGGAATTCCATCATGAATGACCACTACGTCAGTTTTCGAACCGAATGGTCACCTGGCCCCAAATGCACATCCTAAAATTCTAAAGGCAACCTACTAGTAGTGAGGGTATAAGGATGTGATTACAGGGATACAACTCCCTTTTGATAATAGTATCATAGTGGTCTATAATATAATAAATAACAGTTATTAATGGATGATGTAATAAAGGAAATATATAACATCATATGAATAATATAATCTCTAAACAAAATATGGCCAACATAAAAGTACAAAAATTCAAGAATGAACAGAAGATAATACATATATAAAAAAATATACATATATCAGAAATCAATATAGAATATAGTACACAAATAAATAAAATATGTAATATCCTAATGGGTGAACTCAACTATATTTTTTTTTGAATCATCTTAGTCATGTGGATCAATCTCCCAAGTATAATAAAAACTAATCATGAAATAGTCAATGTTCATGAAAACATGGGATATACTCAGTTACCCCAATACATTAGTGGACTGAGAAATTTTTTAGGCGTAAAAATTAGTTGGTTACCACCAATGATGTATACCATTAATCCAATCAATGAATAAAAATTTAAATATTATATAGGTATAAATAATAATAAACATAATTAAATAAATAAACATCCCACTCAGGTTCTACAAGGACACCTGGAGACTCTACCTGGTTCATCTTACGAATGGAATGAATGTGTGAATAATATATATATATATATATATATATAGTATTATTATATATTGAATCGACCTGTATGAACCAAGTAAATGTGGACATAAGTTTCCATATACATTGAATGCATGATGTTTGATAGACAAGGGAATAACTCAATCATCCATAACAAGTCAAAACAAGGCTATAAGATCAAGTCAAAGGTTCCATGCACTGCATCTCATAATGAGTAGAAAAAATACTTCCCATCACTCGAGATAGTGACTGTGCCATTATGTCAAAACTAGAATAGTAGTGAGTGTGACATCGTTTCAACAATATTAAGGGACTCGGTGGATCATTTCCATCAATTGAATAATATCAAGGGTGTGAGAGTCTCATTCATTTCCTGATGTAAGATAGTGTGATACATCTATTGTCAACATGACCCTTACCAACATTACATGGCCTATATGAATGTGAAATCATATTTATAATATAATTCACTAGGCATTACCTCTCATGTATTAAACTTTATTAAAATATTATAATCTAGAGAGTTCTATTTATTATAATTATCACTAAGAATCTACTTATGTGGTAAAAAAGAGGTGTCTATTCCAACATTTATAAAATATTTAAATTCAACCATTTAATTCAATTAACATAATGGATTATTATTTGATTATAAATGAAGGTGTGGTGTAACAGCTATTTTTATAATTTTTTCAATTTATATCAATGAAATCATTTAACTAAACATAAAGCAATGAATAAACTATTTAATTAATGACATGTTTCTGAATCTATCATGTGATGGAAATTCATATAAAAATTCTAAAAATGTTCTTTGAAGGTACCATGGTCTAATTGAGAAATTAACTACATGGGAAAACCCATTTAAGATGCATGAAACTCCCTTTGGAGGATCATGGTCTATTATCAATTTATGGAGGAGCATTCCAAGGACTTAAAATTAGAATATGGACAAGCACATAGCAGGTTCAATAGTTATATAAAAATTATAGAAACAAAAAATATTTTTCATAATACAATTTGAGGTCATGTTTTAAACATTTTACCTATATAAAAAAGTAACTGTAATAGGTAATCACCAATCACATAACCCCAAACATTATTTAAAGAAAAAAACGTTAATTTTTAATTTAGAAGACTGTACACCACACTTGGGGGTTATATTAAAAAATAATGATACATCAAACATACAAGGTACCAATATTAATTATCAAAACACCTATAAATTATATTCTATTATTAATCATAAAATAAATATTAGAAGTTGTTCTGGTCATTTAATTATTTTATTAAAAAAATAAAAAATTCAACGTGGAACTCCCAAGGGGTGTATGTGATCAAGGGTTAATAATCATTGTTGAATGGGAGTCAAACAAGGTGTGAATTCTATTTTAGTTTGATAAAATCATTTTTAATGAAACTCGCCGCAAAATTCACTGTGTGTTGTAATGGATTTATTAATAAAGTGATGTAAATTTAAGGAAAATTTTATAGACCACCTACCTTATTCAAAGAATACATCCCTTTTCTAAAAGATGGATTAATTCCTTGTAGTTTGGAAGAAATCGATGAAATTGATATTTTCCCTGAATATTGGGAAAATGAAATTTCCCTAAAATAAAAAATATAAGGATAGAATAACATGAAATTGATTATATGTCTTCAAATATTTTACCATTATCGATCATAATATATCGAAAAAATTAGATTCAGAAGATAGATGAAGGAGGTATATTGAAGCTTAGTTTAGACTAGGGAGAAACCCACAGGATTGTAGTAAGGAATGTTTCATGATCATAATGAATAAAATAAAAAATATAGTTTTAAATTTCATTTATGGAACAATATCATTTCAACCTATAAATTATAGGAATGGTTTTCCCAAACTTTGTACCAATGGTGTGGATCCCACTATATACGAAACCCACCATGCATGATTGTACATCAGAGTATTCCTTAACATTACACCAACTGTGTGATGGATATTTATTAGGTCTTGGGTAGGTGGGAAAAATCATACAGTTGAGAAACATGGAATGGGTAAAACATTTGAAAACTATGTTAAAAATTGTTTCTTGACTAGAAAAACTACATGGCTTATCATTGGGGGATGTTTGGTTTTAGAAAAACTTGGAACCATATTCAGACCTCCCAAAATGGAAATTTTTGGATAAAAGAACAATAAAAAATAAACATGACAGAAGAAGGACCCCTCAGGAATTTAGAGACATCTAAAAAAACATTGAAGTGTTCCATCTCTTAGAATAAGTTTTCAATGATATGATCAATGAACTGAATATCTAGTAAATTCAAAAAATTCAAATTCCCATGGAATTTTCCTTCACTCAAAACATGGGTATTTACAACCTCCCCACCATTGAATATATCATCCTTAAGAATCTTTAGGGAACAAGAAAACATCACCAAACCTACAAGTTATGTGATTTTTTATTCAAACAGTCGGTTTTCTTTTCTAAATCTCTAATACACCTCTAATAATTACATTATAATGAAAAACATAAGACATCAAAACCCGAGTCAAAACTCATTTTGAAACCTAGTCACTTAAAATTTTGTTATATGAGACATAATATTTGGAGAAAGGATCAAATAATTATCTCATTAATTATTTGGCTAGTGGTTCATCTCCCCCTAATCTTTAACACAATTGTCAACCAATGTCGAGCCATGGTACCTCTACAATTAGAATGTCATTTCAAATAAGGTCCCTAAGAGTTCTAGCTATTCACCTGCTACTATTAATTTAATAGGGTTAACCCTATTAAATATGAAGTCATAAATGGAACCTTATTTGAATGAAATGTTCAAACTCCCACTACGCTAATTAAAACTGGTCATGAATGAATCCCCATAAGACGTTCTCAACCCTTATGATGTACTTTCCATATCACGATGACGTGTATCAAAATAGTTCCCATTGACTGTATTCATTTAAAAATAGTGACAATCAGTTGATCCACCTTTATTTGAACATTCCCAATATTACCTACAAATATGGATGATGTAAACCAATCTAAATCACAATTCATTCAAATAAGTAATTCCATGTTTACTATAAGAACATTCACTAAAGACGATAATTGAATTACTGTGATTTTACCTGGTCAAACCATCACATGACCAATTAATATTTTTTCCCCAAAATGAAAATGTGTTTAAACCATGCCTAGGAAACTATAATTTCAATCATTTAAACATCCCCTCTATGAAAGAAAATAATTTTGGGGAAACCTCAGATTCAAAGAATGGGTGACTAAGAAACTAACTCAAGGTAATTCATACATCTTATTTACATGTGATATGTTGGAAAAAGGATATGATATCCACATCAAAAAATTGACTGATCAAATAGTTACATCATCCTAGGGATGAGTTAATGTAATGAATGGATGGAGTCCCCGAGTTCATCCAAGGAATTCCTACATGGGAACTTGGGAATCATTCAGGAATAACCATAATTTGATAAATACCATAGATCCAATGCATACACTGATAAAATCATGAAACAAAAAAAATCTTTTAAAACATTAGTGAATCAGATGATTAATTCTCAATTAGTGAGTCAATGATGTTTTCACAATAGGTGATATGCTCTTCTCTAATAAAACATAGAGGTTACCATGAAAATCAAAAGAAGAGTAGTCAAACCACATCAATGTTGTGTTGTTGAGAAATCACATATATATAGGGAATTATAGAAATTTCCATCATTTTTAATGGATATATTCGGATTAATTTATTCTAAATAGAAGGGAATAAAAAAATTAGAACTTTTTTGATACACCCTTGATCCAAAAATACATACGTCAAATAATTTTATAGGAAAACCTAATCCAAAATGACTGATGTTTTCAAACAACAGAACCTCTAGCGTATTCATCTATAGAATTGGGACTAATTTGATTCCTTTTACACCAGGATCACTTCACAGCCTTGATGACCCCAAAATATTCTCAATGGCACAATTCTCAATGATTATACTAAACCCAAATTGTTTATTACATCATATTTCAATTGACAGGAATGGCGTATGTGAACAAATTCTACCCCAAGTGTTCAGAAGATAGAAGAAAATTCCTTGATAATATCCACACATTGTCAACACTATGAATACATGTATCATGTTATTTTTCCAACATATGTATCACATAGCATTAGCTACGATAATAACAAACCATGTTATCCATCATTGAAGAAGAGGAAAGTGGCACATGAACTTTGATGTAATTGACCAGTCCGTAGCCATGCTTAACAATTTTTAAACCAAGCATCTCTCAATGATCACACACATAACAGGGTTCAAGGATACCACGTACACCTATCCAAACATGGGTGTTATTTAGAAGCTAAAAGGCCTACTAGGGAAAAAAATACATGATCAACACATAACATCTAAAAATAATGATATTTAGCGTGTAATTTACGATTTAATGGTTCTACCTACCATGACCTATTCCCTTATGAAGCATAAGCATCGAATCCATCACTAGGTCACATCATAGAAATTACACTTGAACATATGCATATCGTTTAAGAAATTGAATTTTTTTTATTTTCCAATATAAAATGTACACATTTTTTCGAGGGAAAAATAAGTAGAAACTTAATATACCCTTATAAGTGGGTTTAAATGGACACAACTTTTATATAAATTTTAAAAACACTACACCCAGGGAAATTAAATATTTAAACATTTGAATGACTTAATTCATATCAACATGTACCAATTATAAAATAAATCACTTTTAAAATATAAAGCGACCTATGTGGGTCTCATTAAGCCATATAGGGTTAATCGGAATTAATCCATATATATTTTGTTAAATTATTATGATTTGAAAACACCAGATATGGGTAATTTCATAAGAAGAATTCCCCAACTAACCTACATTGATCTATTTCTGAATTTGTTTTGTTATCCACAAGATCTCTATACATGGGTGATGGTGTCAAAAAACCATTATATAGTCAACCAAGTCATTCCCTTTCAAAATTAAAAATATTTTACATTTATAACCATTATATAATATATCGTGGTTTTTTATAATGGTTTAATTATATGGGTTTCCATCCACTAAAATACAATGTTAACATAGAATTTATAGACTACATTTATCTCCCATTTAGATGAAACCAATCCATTTTTAACATTTTACACTATAATTGTTTTCCCATTTTGAAAAAAAATAGAAAAATTTATAATGATCTAATTTTTTTAAAATAATTGGTTTACCATTTCCTATGTTTAAGGTTACCATACACCCTATAATGGAATATTGGATCCCGTTTTAATCATATATAGTAAAATCATCCAATGAAACCCACTAAATATTTAAATCATAACCAATCATGTTATGATAAGCAGTAATAAAAAATTCTAATAGGAACATAAGCATGAAACATAGGTAAGATGTTATAAATAATCAAGAAGTTCAATAACATGGTAAATAAATAAGGCATGTATGTTATATAAGAATCCTTGGTGATAAATACACGGAATATTATTCACTGTAGTCACAAGGTCCATAAATGTAAATTTTATACAAATTCATCTAAAGGGAATATAATATTCAGGACATGTGAATCTCAATGTTCCTATGATGATTCATGTAGTGATACTTATTTCCCATTCCAATACAAGGAAAAAATTCAATAATTTCATAAAAATATAAGATATAGAAAGTACACCAGTCACTCAAGATGAAATAATAATCAATTGTAATGAAAAATAGCATGAGAAAAAATCCAATACATGGAAAATTAGACTCTTCACCATTAGTGGGGTGACCAGTCCCAGAACCAACTATTTACCAATTGAAAACAAATTTATAGTCTCCTTTCTACCATCACAAAATTATAAGAAACATGATAATGAACATCTGATACAACATTATGACATCCAGACCCAAATTACCACTATAATGGTAGATTGAAAAGAGGGTGAAATGGCCTAGGGTGAGCCTCCACATACGCCAAAGGCCTTCAACTAGTAGTTATTGTCTATAGAGGTGATATTAGGGAAAATAAACCTTAATGATCATTGTATCATATTGGTCAATTAGATAATAACTACAAAACAAAATTCAAGCTAGTAATAAATGAAATACTGAGCAGTGGAAGATTTATATAAACATAAATAAGGTGTTGGAATATTCCAATGTACAATAATATATGTATATATAAATAATAATATGTGACTGAAATAACAGAAATTCAATAGTAATCAATAAGCATTATAATACATGAATAAGTAAAATAATTAAAATCCTTGAGGGAGAACTCAACAAGAATCTAGAGATCTAGCTTAATACTATACTCGTAAATCCCTAGTACATGGAAAATAACTAAAGTAATAGTCTATTATCTTGGGAACATGATATATAGTCAGGTACCCTTGTGCAATGGAGGCCCTAGAATGGTGTCAGAAATAAATCCCAGTATGTTACAATCTTCTATGTCAATAAAAAATATATTATGTGAATATAATGAAAATATTGAACATGTATAAATGATAATAAATATAATTTAACAAACAAAAAACACATTTCTTAGGTTCTGAAATGAAACCTAGTAGCTCTACCTATTTCAACTCATGGCCATAAAGAATGTCCGACCTATAACAATATATATATATATATATTAATAGTAATATATATGATATATTCATATATTTTATCCACCAAAATGAACCAAGTACGTACATATGTGTATGGCCAAATACCTGTAATACCTGGGGGTAGCATAATTGGGGCATTACTCAGTAATCCATAACTAGTTTAAATTAGCCTATAACATCAATCCAGTTGTACGTCCCATACACCCCACTATGTGTGGGATGAATCATGCTCTTCAATAGGGATAGTGAGTGTGCCTCAATATCAACACTCTAATAGTTGTGACTGCACCATCATGTCAAAACTCACATGGGGCATAGAGAATCATTCCGACCATCAAGATAGTATTAAATGTGTGAGATTTAATGATCAACACCCAATTTAAAGGAGTTCGATACTGACATTCCCAACATAACCCTTAGAAATTATTCCCTAACCAATTTCATGTCGTATACATATTTTTATTAATATTCATGAGCCATTACAACTCATTCTTTACACTTTCCAATCCCATTATAATCAAGGGATGTCCATTTATTTTAATTAAAACTAATCATGTACTTAATTATGAAATAAAATCTATGGTCTTTCCACCCATTATTCTATATTTAAATTAAAACATTTAATTAAATTCATATAATCCATGTTATTAATTTGTAACTGGATGTGTGGTCTTAAAACCCTCTAAATAAATCACTCCGTTTACATAAATCAAATCATTTAAATAAAAAAACCAACATGAATAAACTATTCAATTAAATTTTTTACATAAAATCTATCTAGACATGAATATTTATTTAATAAGGTTCAAAATGGTTCTGATAAGGCACCATTATCTAATTATGGAAATAATTTGAATAGGAAAACCTATTTATGAATCACGATAAGACCTTAGGGAAGTTTTTTTAATCAAAACATTAGGTCATAGTAGTCCAATCCATTCAAATTTAAAGAGGGTAATGAGGTGCCTTTCTTATAAAATCATTTAACAAAGGGAAATCCAATTAATTAAACCATTACTTGTCATGACCTCTATATGAAATATATCTTACTATAAAAATCTCATCAATAATAAAAAATTCCAAATGAACAGACATGATTTAATGCACTATATGTCACTTTGCAATTTAGAATATAGAGAACCTCATTTGAGGGGTTTTATTATAAAATTATGACATTATTATCAAAAAAATTACTTATGAGAGTTAATAATCATAATAATGGATCATAATTCCACATATAAAAGTAAAATTATTTAATTTTACCATATATAGAAAAAGATTAAAGGTCAAATATGGATCTTAGAGGGTACCATTATTAATCAGGTAAATAACTACAAGGGGAGTTCCATTATTTATACATGTTGAACCCTTACATGGTATTCTAGGAATTTGATCCATTTAATAAAAAATGAAAATTCATGTATGAACACACAAGGGGCTTCTGTAATCAAGTTTTTTTATAAATATAATAATCATGGCTCAAGGAGAGTATCATAAGGTGTGTATAACAATTTAGTTTAAATTAAACATTAATAAGGAACAATGCAACAATATTTGGTTTGTGAAGAAAACAATATATTTAAAAACGATGTGAAATTGTTTGAAAATCTACAGACCACCTACCTTAGGCCAATATGATTCACTCAGCCAATAGTGATGAATGATTCGATCTGGTTTGGACAAAATCAACAAAATGGTCATTTAACATAAAAATATGGAAAATGATCTCACACTAAAATTTTGAAACATAATGAAAAATGTAAATTTTATAGATTTGATTTTATCTAAGAGATTACCAATAATGATCTATAGTTACCAATGACATTCAATTCAGATGACAACCAAAGGTGATCTATTGAATCCTATGTTAGGCTTGGGGGAAACCCTCATGAGAGGAGCTACACATGTTAGATGAGAATAAACGATAAAATAAAATAAAAGATCTTTAAAACTCATAATGGGAAATAATTTAATTTCATCCCAAAAAAAACAAAGTATACAGTTTGGTTTCTTGTTTTTAATATAATATTGGAGAGTTGTGTCACTCCCACTCCGTATGAAACCCACCTCAACTAGTTTTACCTCATGGTTATCCTTTACCATTCACCAACCATGTATTTAATTGGGATTATATACTTCTTAATTTTCCCTAAACATGTGGGATAAGATCATGTTTTGGAAAAACCATGAGTATCCCCTTCGGAAAAATTCATCCCACCTATTGTAGCCATATTGATTTATTATAGGGACGAACAGTTTTAGAAAAATAGTGTACCCTCTTCAGACCACCGGAACAAGAACTTTCTTGGGTCCAAACACTTATGAATCTCAAAAATACAACTGAGGGACCACTCATTCCTTTACATAATTCTAAAAAACACTTTTAAATTTTCAATCACTCGATATCATGTTCCAATGCTCATTTCAAAGAGCTACCCATCAATAAAATTTCAAAATTCAAATTTCCCTATAATTTTTTCACATCTCAAAACACAAGTCATTACAAAAAAGTTAATGTTTAAAATGTTTCCTAGGTTTTCATATCACTACAAGAAAATCTATATTCCTATTTGTTGTTAAATAATAATAATGGTATGATTATAGGTTATCATTTCTATAGATTCTCTCTAATAACTGTTTTTTGGAAATTACTTCCTGTAAATCATACAATCATCTATTTAGCTAAATTTTATGTTTATTTTTTGAATTTATTAAATATTTAAACATAGTCATATCAAATGTTTTTTACGGGAAGTTTCATTTTATTTAAAAAATCACTTAATGGGTGGCTATTGTTGTCTCTAACAATATGAACTTCTATTAGAAATTACATCCACTATATGGTTTTTACTACCAACTAATGATGGGTTTTTATCTCCAATGGTTGTAGAGAAACTCAACATTGAAGAAATGCCTATTATGAAGGAATATGTTTATGTATTACATTAATATTTTCGTACATATTCCATGAATTATGAATTTCATTTTTCAATTGAACTCATTCCTAGTTTTGAGCCAATTTCCACATATCATGATAGATTATCCATAACTAATTTATAGGAATTTTAAATGAAATGGTAAGAAATTGATTATAATGGATTAATTCAATAAAATGAATCACCATGGGGTGATTATATTAATATTTTAATGAAATATGGGATAATGTTTTGATTCAATTATTTTTTGGAATGTGATAAGAATAAGTATCATAGACCATGTATTGATTATTTTTTATTAACAAAATATTGATCAATACATTTAAACTATTAACAATTTATATGAATAAACTCAGTTGTGGAGAATAATATCAGATATATCCAATACAAAAATTAGTATGAGGTATATATAGTATCGATTTATCATGAACCCATTGTGAATTTAAAATAACTATCATATATATTTTATCAATATAATATATTAATTTGAGAATACCATAGTATAATTTTGGTTTTCTCTATAGATGATATTCATATACACTCCAAGTTAATATAAGAGAATTAAGGTCATTTGACCATTTTTTAACCCATTATGAAATGATAAGTTATATTCCAAATTTAGACAGTGAGAATTTTGAATACATGTTTTTACTTTAGTGGGCCATATAATCTCTGGTAACGATATTTTAGTGGATACATAAATGTTTAATGTCATTTAACATTCGTACAAACAAGGCATGATGACAATAGTATATTGTTTTATTATGTAGGATGCATAATATCATTGCATTGTGATAACTGTGATATGAGCAAAAAATCTAATAACATTGTTAACATAGAAAGGTTCCATCTTCCTTCATATTGATGAATCTGAAGAAATATTAATATAACTAGATAAAATGTTGGTAACCACCAATTTCATTCACAAACCTGTAGTGGAAATTTATTTGTGATTTAGTGGTATACATTAAAAGGGACATGGATGTGTTCTCATTTAGAATGACATTAAAGTAGATTTTTCATCAAACAAATTGATTGTTGAGAAGTAAAATTTTCCAAACCAGTATTTTTATGTGGACATGATAATTATTTAAATGTCTTTATAAATGAATAAAATTTATAGTGATAGGTGATACATATAAATGGATCAAAAAATACTGAACATTATATTTTTATAGAAAGATTTGAATATATTTCGGAATACAATATTTCCACTATTTAACGATTATGAAATATTTATAAATTACCAAACATAGATGGGTAACGAGGTTCTTAATTCTTTAAGTTAGAGAAACCACGATAATATATCATTAATGAGTATGGAAATAGATCCAAACATTTTGAATTTTAGCAGATATACCTTGAAATATTAGGAAGGGTGGAACACCCTATATTTCCTAGATGAATGATCAATAGTTTGTTCATGTTAAGCTTAATTAAGTGTTGAAGTATGATCATGATCTATAGAAAAAGGTGAGGATGGTTATAGATCTCACATGTGACCATGATGGGATGATAGGGTTCAAAAACATAACATGTTTCTTGCTGATACCAACATTAATTAATTAACTTTCTGATGAATCTCATAAATAATCATTATCAATTAATATTGAATTTATATTGATGTATAGTGAATATAAAGATATTTTATATTGTAATAACATGAATAAGGATATCCTGATTTGTTTGTCTTGTTAATTCCATGATAAAAAATTAATAATGATAAAAAAAAGTCAATGGGGGATATAACATAATGGATATCAATGAACATAAATATGGAATTCATCATCAAAATCCAAAATACATCCAAATATATATCCCTTAATATATTTATAATGAAATATAATAAGTAAGTGGTATTGTTTCATGCAAAATGACTCACAAACATATGTTTTCAAGATATGAGGATTAAATAGATGTTCTTCAGAAATATTAAACATAATTTGAATATAAAATTATTGTTTAGAACATAACATCATCCTATAAGATATGGTCAAACAAAGAGGAAGCTTAAATCCCTTGAATATATATTATTTTTTTCCTCTGTGTATTTCCCAAGATAATGGGATAAAAAACACCCCATGGTAAAATGTTCATACAAAAATAGATTTAAGATAAGTTGTATAATGGTCCATTATGAATCAATATGTACGATGATGTCAATGAATACAAAATGTGGGGCTGAAGTTGGAGAAAAAAAATTTTTGGTTCTTGAGTTATATAAAGATATGTAAGACAATGTTTGTGACATTCCTCAAATAAATAGAGTAAATCGGAGTGTAAATAATTATGATACTGATTATCATCATTATTTTTTAATGTTAAATGATGGTGGTAAACTGTTTCTATTGATATATCATTAGATGAAGGTTAAAATATTAGGATAATTTTTGAAAAAGATCTATATTTATATCATTCCTATTGAGATTAGGACCCTAAATTGATGGAAGCTTATCATATATAAAACATCCTACGAACCTCTACTAGGATTATGATATATTCCATGTATCATATATGATAATATACATAAAAGTCCCAATATATATATTTATGTAAGAGTTATTACCAGTAAACCATGCATTTTCTTATAAAAAATAATGGGAGAAATCATGGATCGTAGAGATAACGTGATATGAAAAAAAGGACTACTCTCCCGATTTACGTTCTATAGAGAAATCATAAATTCATTAATGAAACATTAAAGAATAAGGATGTCATATTTTCAATGTATAATATATCTGTTGTACCATATTGAGAATATTTTTAGGGAGTATTTATTACATGTTTGGTATGATGTAACATGCTCATATTTTGTAATACATTTTATTTCCAATAAATATGATGTGTTTTTCTACTTACAATGAATTCATACATTATTATACTTGATTAATTAGTTTAAAATTTAAAATGAATCACCTCATATATTATTAAAATAAAATTTAAATATTAAAAATAATATCTTATTCTCTTATGAAATATAATTTCTCCTACAAAACAATATAAAATTTCATGTTCATGTGAATTTCAGTTATCGTATATGAGTAATTTTTTAAAAAAAAAACGAAATGTTGAATTATAGATAAATTATTTATTAATCATTTATAAAATTATTTGATTCATTATATATTTAGTAGAAATTTAAAAATATGAATTTTAATATATAAAAGAGTTGTTTTTCTGAAATAAAAAATATTTATTCAAAATATGTGTTCATACCATAATAAATTAAATTCATCAGTGTTAATGATGGATTCTCCTAAAATATGAAGATAATATATTCTATAATATTTTATAAAATTACTATAATGGTTTTTATGTTGAATATAATTGAAATAATATAATTGTAATGATTAAAAATAATTTTTATGGAAACATTATTTCCAAGTTTATTTAATAACTAATTTCTTTGATATCATAAATTTTAATATTATAAATTGATTTCCATATTTAATAAAAATGATTTGTTAACATCTTCATTTTATGTCAAAATGAACATTAGCTATGATAAACATTTGTTAGCAGAGATAATGATTAAAATTGGTACAGTTAAACTAATAACAACGTATAAAATATCACATAAACATGTCTATATTTATTAGGATGAAGAAATTTTATCCGAAAATTAGAATATCATTTAATTTTGATTACCTCTCGAACAATTTAGTTTTTATATATAATTATTATATTTTAATTTTTTAATTATTTAATAGAGTGACTCTAATATTAATTATAATAGGTATTCGACTATCCGTTCTTATTCATTACTTCTTGAGACACTAAACTCAACGAAACACTTTCCCTATATCATATAAAATTATTGATATCCATTTTATAAGACTTTTTATATTTAAATTTCTATTACAATGGTTCTTAATAATATATCAAATTTAATTTTCTTAACGATGTTGAGTTAAATGCATATGCGTTGAAATTTAGGACCCAAGGTATGGGTTAAGGTTTCAAATTCGTTTTTAATTTTAATTTTTTATTATTGAATCACATTTTAGATACTTATATTCCATTTATATCTTGTCCAATATTTATATTATTATATTATGTATATTTTTAGTGTTTCTATGTTTTTCTTCTAACATTTTCATTTTATAGAATACAATGATCGATGTAATGTAAATTAAATCAAGACACAATATATTTATTCATTTAGGTAAGGAATATTATTTTTTATGTTCATCATTTATATTATAATTCAAGACTATTATTTTATACTATCTACTTATTTATTAAATATATTTTCTTCAATTTTTATATTTATCCTATATTTTTTAAAAATGAATATATTTATCATTTTCAAAATAGGTTGTTTTTAATAAATTTACAAAAGTTTTACTGTATTGTTATTTAATGTATGAAACAAGAGAAAATTTTCCCATAATCATAAACATTATTTAATTTGACGATTATTTTAAAACATTAAATTAATTTTTCCAGGATATAAATTTTTTCAATATTTTGCATATTGTTAATTTAAAATATATAAAATCAAAATATTAGTTTATCACATTTATAAGAAATTTTCAAATATGACTTCAAATATATTTTCTATCAATGTCAAATTACTTTGATTATTGTTATGCTTCACTAGGTAAATGATCATATGATACCGTACATTATATTTCTCTATATTGACTAAGATAATGTGATGAACAAATAATTATAAATCCCATTGAATATATATGGGTTATGATTTGTGAAATTAATTAATATTTTATGATATGATGGAATAGATATGTATGGTTTCAATTATGAGATGGGTGGGAAAAATATTTATCACTCTAATTAAATTATAAAATGTCAATATCACATAGGATAATAAGAACTCAATAGGGTAGTTAACCTACTTTTGTATGGAACATTATCTAATATGTTAGTATATGGAGTGAATTATGACATTGGAAAATAAAGAATGGGCATGAACCCAATACACTATCGAGTTTTTTATAACTATGATAGTCTTCGTAATTATCTTTGAATAACGAAATGTTTCTCAATAATAATAATTATTTTAACACAATTCTAATGATCAGTATCAATTCTTGCAATATTCTCAAAGGGATCCTATTTGTTTAATTATTATTCCCCACACAAATTATTCATGAATTTTGAAATAATAAATTTTCATTCATTGGGTCATTATTTAAGTGAAATGGATTATTAATTTCAATATTCAAAATATATTATCATGCTCTTATATCCATATTATTATCATATACCTGTATATTACCAATGGATTATATATCTGATGTTTTCGTTATTGAGTACATAAGTTCACCCTTTCATATGTTTCCATTTCCCCTTGTTGTAATGTAAATTTCTACATATGAGATGTATAATATGAGT
The DNA here is from genome assembly GCA_963277665.1 of Viscum album. Classification (NCBI taxonomy): domain Eukaryota; kingdom Viridiplantae; phylum Streptophyta; class Magnoliopsida; order Santalales; family Viscaceae; genus Viscum; species Viscum album. Next base: position 184,665,984 of record OY728123.1, read on the forward strand.
ATAATGGGAGAAGTGAATCTAGGGAAATATTGTGGGTCATTCATGAATTAGGATGATTTTGTGTCTACTATCCAAATATAATAAGCCTTTTTTGGTTGTGGGGAATGAATTATTTCAAAATATAATATTCTTTTAATGAAAATTATGGAATATATATTTATGGGTATATAAGGATCACTCAATAATAATTAACTAGACTTTTATTATCAATGAAATATATAAATATATAAACCCTTTATGAATATTAATGATTTACCATTTATTTAACCTCATTTATTTATCTTTATAAAACATTACGTGTCTGGAAAATGGGTTTATCATATGATTACATTAAATCATTCAATATATTCTATGACCATCAAAATATATTTTTTTAAAGATAAAACCAATATTTATCTATTGAAATATCTCATGAATTTAATACCCTAAATTTATTTTAATTCCTCAAGAACATTCACCTAGAAGATGTTCGAAAAATAAAAAAATAATCACCTAAATGTCTTTCATGTTTAGACATCAGTGGTATGGGTCATAAATGTACAATAAGAGAATGATATATCAATAATCCCTAAACAGAATCATTAAATATTAATTTTTGGGGTTACTTCAAATAAATACCCTCATTAACATAATGGAATTGAACTTTTTGTTCGCTTCTTTGGAATTTTTTTTTGACAAATAATGTATTATTTTTAGTTCACACTACCGACCCTCGGTCCCTTTTTGATGAAACCATGTCACTGATTTATAAGGATTTACTCATGAAATTTGACCATTAAAGAAGAAAAATTACCCATAATTTTTTCTATTATTAATATTTAAAAGACAAATATAAATATTATAATGATGTTTGTGTGTGTGAAAATGGGTGAGAAAATAATGTATAAATAGACTCTTTCATTCTAATGAAACCATACAAAACCTACATAGACTATAATATGTTTCTATTGTTTCATTCTTCCTTTAAATGGAAAACTATTTTATCTTATAGTGATTTCATGTAGTGTGGCCATTTCATTTTTTCCTTGGTGAAATTTTCATGTAATAAATATATGATATCATTCATGAAAAACTCATACATTATTTATTCTCATTGTATCAAAACTTATTTCTAGATAATTGTATGTATTTAGTGAAAATTAGTTATTTCATTTTATAGTGGTAATCAAAACCATGAAGACATATACTACTCATTCAATAATTATTATATACTGAGAACTATATATTTTAGGATTTTATCTTTTTATTAACGTCCAAAATATTCTACAGTTTCTGGGAATTATTATATTTATGCCAAATATAATTAGTCCTCCGGATTTTCCATGCTTCATTCACAATAAATGATGTATAATCTTCTAGAACATCATTTTAGAACAATTTGGATATATTCAGTTAAATATTTATTTAGGTCTCCATCATTTTATGAATTCTACTATTTCTAAAATGTCAGATCATATGAGATATAATTGATAAAATTGGGCAGGTGAATTATAGTTTAGAATGAATGAACTCCAAAAATTCCAATCCTTTTTATTACATTTATAACAATTAGATTGAATCTGATGATGAGGGTAACGTATAAAGGACTTAGAGTCTGTATGATATATCAATGTAATGAAATGTTTAATTAAAACAAATATCCTGTATAATTACATTTAATAATGAAACAAACATTTATATTTATGTAAAATAATACAATACAAATTTTATATAGAAAACTAAGAGAATCATAATAAAATGAAAGAGTAAAACATAAAATTCAACATAAAGGAAGGAAATAATCTTGACCTAATGTAGCAAATGCTTAATACAAATTATTAGGTCTATCATTATTCATCAGAAGTCCATAAATCATATATATCATTATTATCTTCTTCTTAATATCACTTGAATACCTCAACCATTCTCATTTGATCAGGCCATCTTCATATCCATAGAATCCATCAATTTTAACCTCAATTAAAAACAAAATAAAATTGAATTTTCCATTCAATGAATTCACAATAATCATAAAGATTCATTAATAAAACTCTATAAATAATTAAAAATATAATTTATATATTTTATATGGAATAAAATTCTTCATATTAATTGATTTTGAAAAACATGTATGATCTCTATATTCTTTGAATTCCCCCAATATTTACTAGAACCCATCCAACTGTAATATTTCAATGAATATAAAAAAATCAATAACCTCAAATGATATTTACACTTCTATATTAGTAAATACACACCATTAAATTTTATTTCCATAGCACCTTCACAATGCAATACAATTTATTTTAATTAATAAAAATACTATATATTTAGAATTTAATTTTTTTATTTGGATAAAAAAATATATCTATCTAATGCATTAGACATAGTAACCCGGATAAACTGAACTCATTCACACAGGTAGAATAAACACATCCATACAGATATAATAATATCAATCATAGTATATAATAATTTTTTTTACATAGATATAGTTCATTTGGTTATGAAAATATTATAAATTCCATAACTCAGATTTTTCTTGATTAAATCATACCAATATTCTAGAATCAGTTACACAGATATTAATAATTATTTCCCTTTGATATAAAAGTTTTTTTTTTCAACCTGTTGGACTAGGCTTTGGTCAGTGTGACAGACTAAACCTAGTCAGTGTAATCAATCAGATTAGAAAATATCCAACTTTTAAAAAAAAATATAAAAAATTTTATATTAAAGATAATATACACGAATAACATACATGAAATTATTAATTTAAGAACACATATTCCCTTATATTTTCATTCCCCCATTTTATTTTGCATTTATTTTTTGTTAAAATATATTTTCGATAATAATTATATCAGGTTAACTTGTCAAACTATCTAAATAAATAAATTCACATAACCTTGAATAAAATCATTAAAATACTTATCACATCACCAATAACATCTCCCAAATACTTCTACTGAAACTAAATGTTTAAATACTTATCCCAAATTGATATTTCTTAAAACAAATGGAGGTGGAATTAACCTGAAATGTTAATTATAAAATTATAAAATAAAATTCATTTATGATAAACATAGATATAAAATAATTTATAGATATAATTTTAATACAATAAAAACTGGATAATTTATACTAATATATATATGGAAGAAAATTCAAAAAAAAATTATTTCAAAATATTGTTTGAATATTAAAAAATTAATATAATTTTAGAGATTTGAATTATTTCTTTCTTCTGTAGCTTTATTACAAATAATATCAACTTATATAACTCCTCTGGGTTATTCTCATTATCTTCTTAGTTTGAATCCATTATGGAAATTATGTTTTATAGAACTTATATCCATAGAAATTGTTGATTCATATTAATAAATTCTTCTTTGAGATATTTTTTTTGATATATTGATATTCCATTTACATTCAAATATCTTTTTATGTGAGGATTTTTTATGTTTTAATTAAAAAACATCATTATATTGATGTCATGATATTCACTTGAAATTATTAACATCTTCAAACATCTAATAAAATTATGAATAGGAAATTTCAATTGAGTCTACAATTTCCAATTAATGATTCCAATCCACTTATATGCGTTCATCATGAACTGTAGAGACCCGTATCTTGACGTACATTGACATTACATTACTTTTGAGGAATACTTAGTACATTACAAAAACACACACACAAGGACCGTAATAGTTTAGTGTCTTTGGAAACTCGGACTATAATCTTCTAATCGTGGTGAAAGATCTTCAAAATCTCCCATAAAGATCTTCCTTTTTTTTACCTAAAACCTTTCTTTATATCCTGGGGAAAAGAAAACATAAAAGGGTGAGCTCAAATGCTCAGTAAGGGTAAACAAAATAAATATCAATCACATCATATTCATAAGAACATAACATTTTGGAAATCATAACCTGCAAAAGAGAGCATAATTTCATAATCATGGGATAAATCATGGCAGTGAAAAAGTAATCCCAATAATCATAACTTAAAACATGAAACTTTGTGGCATACACATATAATCATAGAGAATCATTTCTTGTTAGTCAAGACTAATTGCCAAGACTATCTTAGTGGACAAAGTCCATTCTGAATCAAGTAACCCTCGTTTCAGTCCTGTTTCAATGAACCGGTATAACCTACCGTTCCAGCCCTGTCTATCTCATGAGATATAAAATCTTTACCCAATGCATTGGAGGGAGATATAGGTCCCACCCATCTTATAATGAATCCTTTCTTATGTGTGCCACATAATCATACATCATCGCATAACACATGTAACAAAAATGGGATTCTTGAAACATCATGACATCATAAATAAATTCATATAAGATAAAGGAATTCATAAAAATAATTCCATCACAACATGATCAAATCAATGAAATAATAGGGATAAAAACAGAACCCTTTATTATCTTAGATGGAAAATAATTTTGATAAAACACTTGAACTCCATTCTTGAGGAAAATATCCTTTCTTCTTCAAAAAACATTTTTACTTTCATAACATGTAATACTACTTTAAAATAAAAGAAGTTGATTAAAAGTAAACTTGAAAACTTGTAAAGGAAGCTTCTTGGAAATAATGTTTTAAAAATCCATTCATGCCGTATAAGTTAAAAAAATCATTCTTCGTACTTTTGTCGGAAAAGTCAAAAAGTACCTCGTATGGAAAACGACAAAAGATTCCTTTCATTTATTTTACTAAAAACTCACCAAAGGGTAAAATTGGATTTAAAAAATTGTGGTTGGATGGAAATAATATTACATATTTATGAAACATGGATGTGGATGATAAAATACACCCCAGTAAATACTTACGAATAAACAATCTCAGATAAAAATGAGATTGTGATATTTCCCTTACCTTAGGTCCGATTTGCTTTGTACGTGTCCGAAGCTCCTGTATAATGGTTTAAATAATGTCATTGACTTATTACAGAATCATATTCATTGTTATGATATCATATATGGTTCACTTATGACATTATATTACCCGTTCTTTTGTAAATTCCATGTTAAAGAAGCGTTTTGGGTAAAATCGTTTCTTTTATCGTAGGTGTTTTGACTTGTTGTTCTTGACATTATTATTACTTATATCATGATTTACTTACTTCCAGAATATAAAATATGATTTATATATCATATATATTCAGTATATATATATATATATAATAGATAGATAAATGAAATGAAAAACACCGTTCATGGAGACGGTAGTCCGTACGTACGCATGAACGCTGTTTTCCTTTCCCTATTGTCTTGAATGGAAGTAAGTAGATGACATACATATATATATATACATAAATCCAGTAGCTTTATAATGTCATATATTTCATTATTATTTCTTATATATACTTTATAATCATTCTTAAATGGTTAACATGGAGAATGAATCTCATCGCGTCGTGGAGACGGTAGTCCGTACGTACGCACGAGCGATGATATCATTTCCATAAATATTGAATTGAATTGGAGTGGATTATAAAATATATCAGAATAAATATGATGTTTTAATAACTATGTATAGTTATTCTTTACACCATTATACCCATCCATGTAAGGTGGTGGTGGAAAATAGATTACACCACGGCGTGGAGACGGTATTCCGTACGTACGCACGCGCTGTGATTTCTTTTTCCGTAGGATAGATAGATGGTGAAATAGGGTTGTTTCATACTTATAATAACATATCAGTATATGAGTGATATTGATGTTATTACATCATAATGAAACAACCTAAGAAGAAGAAGTGGAAGAAGAAATAAAGATGAAAGAATTGGTAACGGTAATTACCTCTTCTTTGAAGCGCCTTTTGGAGACCTCCTCTTAGGGAACTAAAATTGGTCTTTGAGGAAGACCAGAACCTCTAGGATGTTGCTAGGGAAGTGGAGAAGAGATTTTGGCAGGGGTTGGACGAGCTTGAGTGCTCAAATTGGTGTGAGGAGGAGGGGGAGGAGGTGCCCTTTTATAAAGGAGGAGAGGGGCACCTTAGGAATATCTCAAAATATTATTTTATATTAAAGTAAAAATCGGTTTATAATGGTTCCAAAGGGTCTTATTTCGAAGTTAAAGTGTGGATGGGTCGAAATCCTATCAACCAATAGGATTTAGACAAGTTTAGGTTCTTATTTTAACCTTATCAATTAGATTTAACTCTAAGTTAAATAATTTAACTTTTACCGTGTCTTTTTGTTTTCTTTCACTATATGGTTAATACACTTACTATAACATGCCAAACGAACCCAAAATTGTTTATTATTAATATATATATCCTTATCTAAGTCATTTGACCGAACCTTAGATTTTTAGGAATAAAATAACAATTAATAATATAATATTTGATTTAAAAACTATTTTGTGTCAATTTTGACACTATTTGATATATGATTTTTGTGAAAGTAATAACAGAATTATATGTTCGAACCAAGTTGATTAAATCAACAATAATATATCATAGTAACCTAGAAAATTAGTGTAATTTATAAAAAGTCTCAAATTACATTCATTTGAGTATTTATAACATCAATTATGTTAATATTTCCTTAAAAGGGTAATTACTGCATCATCGTTGTGTCATTAATAAATTAATTTATTTAAAGTCTAAAAATTATAAATAAAAAATCATTATATAGGAAATCTTTTTAGATTTATAATGAATATTTATAGTCGAATTTATCTTATTTATAACCCCATATTAAAAATGTTTTAGTGAATAAACTTTGATTTTAACTCTTTTAACTCTTCTTTGAATTAAATAATAATAAATGTCCTAATCTAATCCAAGTGGGCCTAAATGATAATATTTTACACTTAAGGTTGTTTTTGGTCGAGATACACTTGTCCAATAGAATTAGGACATGTGTTAGGGTAATATTAATTTCATTCTTACCCTTAATTACCCTATTTACTTTTAACCGTGGTAAATAAAAGTAAAAAGTTACTATTCACCAAAAATTATTTTCATCTCATTGAACCACATTTTACTTACTGACATTAACCGTGTCTCTCGGATTTTTGAAATTCCATTCACAGAAGCGGTAAAATTAAGTTTTATGAAAAATTCAGTTTTTTAACTACCACTTAGTAGTTTCACTATTCATCAAAAAATGAAGGTTTTCAGAAAAATGCCAAAATTTCATCCTAAGCTATATTTCATATTCCGAATTCAAAAATGAAGTCTATTTTACCAAATTCATAACATAGAAGTTGCATTAATTAATTTTATAATTAAATCCCGCTGTTAAAACAAATAGCGTGTTTTTAAGAAACAATATCTATCAAAAGATTGACTCTTGTTTATGTCTGGTTTAAATGTGCAATTACATCCAATGACCAACATTGTATTAAATTGTAAAAATCTATTCTAAATATACTTTAAAACTACTCCAATTAATAATTTATCACTATTAATTATTTCGATTAAAAAAGTTGTTTTTTAATTATAATTTAGTAATTTTCACTATTCATCAGAATATGAAAGTTATCCGAAATGTACCAAAATTTCACCTTAGGCTAAATTCGATACTCCGAATCCAAAAATGAAGTTCATATTGAAAAATAAGATTTACAGAATTTTAAAAAGTGGTTATTACTATTCATACCGGCTAGTTTTAATAATATTTTAATAGCATATCGTTGTTTAGTGAAACTCGGTATTGCGTATTACACACGCTATCGAGGAAGGTCGTGATTGCGTGTAATGAAAGGCAAGTCAAGGATGCGTGTTGTGCAAGCTCCTTTTGGTGTAGCGTACAACACAAGACATTAATAAAATTAAAAAGAATATTTTTTATAAAATCTTGGGCTGTTACATTCTACCCCCTTAAAATGAATTTCGCCCTCGAAATTCGTCGAGGTTATAAATGGTTTACTATTTGAAAGTTTCTTTAATAGAAACCCACATCGTAAAAAGGAATATCAAAACCAATCTTTAAAAACAAAAGTATGAAACGTAACGGTTACCCAAATAAACTAATCATTGGGTTTCTACATAGGTGAAAATATGGATATGGAAGAGAAATCTAACCATCATGTTCTGATGGAGAGTGGTAGAGAACATGGATATGGAAAAGCCAATAATCACAAATCCATAAATTTGTGACGATCTAAGGTACCATCCAATTCATCAAGTATAAGATCACTAGGACAACATTTTTGGTTTTCAAGATCATTTCCCTAAAGTTGAAAATTTGAATTGGAATAAATACTTTCTTTATTTTGGTACAATCTCACTATTGTTTGTGCCTAGAACAATTTCCACTTCATCTCTTAAATAAATGAAGTTGAATTTGTTATTCGTGAAGTGTTAGCAGATCATGTGATAGAATGACGGGTCATTCCATCTGTCTCAAACAAAAGGTTAGCAAAAATTATATACATAAGTCGATCTATAGTGAGATTAATCATATATAGTTCCTAAAATGGACTTATACTTCATATATCATACTGCTTAATATAATAAAACTATTTTCTACTAAACAGGGACTTCCTGTAGGCCAGTGGTAGGCGATAAAGGCCAGTCGCACTTCAGTTGTGGGTTCGATTCCCACAGCCTTGTCCGAAGCGATGGGCTGTCGCCCGTCCTGCAGGTTGTCCTTTTTCTAAAACTATATTACTATAACATCCTATAAATAATATCGAAAAAACTTCTATCCTTAAACAATACTAACTTATGTCCAACATAATCCATTCCAATCTTTAGTCCTATCCATAATACTGCAGTCCATTCTCATAACATAGTGAAAACGATTACCAGAGATTTAATACCATCGTTGATCCCCATATATCATAAGATATATCTTGTTGGACACATTCCAAACATTCAAAGGCCTTAATCTTGTACTCTCTTGAATACCCATTGAACCTTAGTGAAAACTTGAATGCAGTTAAAAGTTAACACTTTCCACATACCAAAATCCTCAAAATTCTATATACTCAAACCATGATATCACTTAGTCCTTATATCAATCATGAGCTCATGAATACTGTTAAACATTTCATTTTCTCGTTTTCCCTTCATTATGCGCATAATATCTCAATCACTTTGAATACCACATTAGACCAATACATAAATATTCCAATATTCCATGATACAACATTATTTTGGAATCCCATTACATAAAAACTTAATAATTCCACCACATCGTTGTCATATTCAACATTGCCAATAGTGATCGCATGTGACTTCCCTTTGTCCTTTGCCTTAAGCGGTTGCTCATGTCGATCATCACTAACCCTTGGATTTGGGCATTTATTGGCATAATATCCCATATCCTTGCACTTGAAGCATTGAAGTGATGGTTGTGCGTTCTCTGCAGTGTTTGCTTTATTCACTTCATTAGAATCCCTTTATCCATTACTTCGACACTCAGCTTCTCGATGACCTTCTTTTCCACACATAAAACATTTTCTAGTCCCTTTAAGACAACCTCCACCATGCTTCTTTCCACACTTTGTGCATAAGGAAACATTCATCTTCTTTTCACCATTATTCTGAGATTTCTCCTTGAACTCCATCTTTCGTTTCTTGTCAAAACCATGAGATGGATATGTAACACCAACTTCCATTTCTACCTTTATAGCACAACGCACAATTTCTTCATAGCTACTGAAGTCTCTTATAGATAATGCCCTTCGAAGACTTGGTTTTAAGCCACTGAAAAATCGATCAACTTTACTTTCAGGTTGGATGATAATGCCAGATGCATACCTTGAAAGTCTTGTAAAATTCGCTTCGTATATACCAACAGATTCATCATCCTTTTGCTTTAGTTCAAGAAACTCCTTATCCATCTTCGTTCGAAGAATACGAGGGAAGTACTTACTGAAAAACAAGTTCTTGAACTCGTCCCATTCCATGGAATCAATTTCATCTCTTTGCCTCATATTCTTGATAAGATTCCACCATTGATCAGCTTCACCTTCCAAACGATATACTGCTAAGATGACTTTATCATGTTCAGAACATTGAAGAACTGAAAATATCTTTTCAGTAGTACTAATCCATTGTTCAGCAACTAATGGATCAGTAGACCCACTGAAAGAAGGCAGACACTGCCTCATGAAGGATTCAACAGAATGTTTCTCCTTCCTTTGCTCGTTTGGAAGTCCTGCATGATTCATAGCTTGAGAAAGTTTTGTGAGCATGGCTACAAGATTTTGCATTCCAGCTCCCATATCGTTTGGTTTCTCAGGGGGACAATCATTTCATTGTCCATTGCATTGATCAACACGGTTCCTTCGGGTTCCATCCATCGTCAAAAACCCCAAAAGAATAGTGTGAGAGGCAAAAATCATGCTAGGGAAAACAACATAATAAAGGGGTAGTACCCTCAATATCTAACATCTTAGGTTAAATTCTAAGATCGTTAGAGAAATTCTAGGACTATAACCTATACGTATACTTAACCTTAGAGACATCCCTAGACATACCTTAGAAATATTTCTAGTGATCTCACTAACGTTTTCGCATCCTAGTTTCCAATGGTTGACTAAACCTTTCCTCTGATACCAACTGTAGCGGTCTGGAATTACTTCCAGTGGACTATAGTTGATACCTATCAGGGCACTCCATGGGCGGCTACACCCCCTGGGCGGGACACAGCACCATCCCCAGTGGCAGCCATTTCCTCATGAAGCCCTTGGGCGGAGAGCCATGCTTCGTCCAACGCTCACATGTGAGAGTTCCCAAGGATCGGATACATTCCTACCTCCTTTGCCTCTGATACCAACTGTAGAGACCCATATCTTGATGTACATTGACATTACATTACTTTTGCGGAATACTTAGTACATTACAAAAACACACACACAAGGACCGTAATAGTTTAGTGTCTTTGGAAACTCGGACTATAATCTTCTAATCGTGGTGAAAGATCTTCAAAATCTCCCATAAAGATCTTCCTTTTTTTTACCTAAAACCTTTCTTTATATCCTGGGGAAAAGAAAACATAAAAGGGTGAGCTCAAATGCTCAGTAAGGGTAAACAAAATAAATATCAATCACATCATATTCATAAGAACATAACATTTTGGAAATCATAACCTGCAAAAGAGAGCATAATTTCATAATCATGGGATAAATCATGGCAGTGAAAAAGTAATCCCAATAATCATAACTTAAAACATGAAACTTTGTGGCATACACACATAATCATAGATAATCATTTCTTGTTAGTCAAGACTAATTGCCAAGACTATCTTAGTGGACAAAGTCCCTTCTGAATCGAGTAACCCTCGTTTCAGTCCTGTTTCACTGAACCGGTATAACCTACCGTTCCAGCCCTGTCTATCTCATGAGATATAAAATCTTTACCCAATTCATTAGAGGGAGATATAGGTCCCACCCATCTTATAATGAATCCTTTCTTATGTGTGCCACATAATCATACATCATCGCATAACACATGTAACAAAAATGGGATTCTTGAAACATCATGACATCATAAATCAATTCATATAAGATAAAGGAATTCATAAAAATAATTCCATCACAACATGATCAAATCAATGAAATAATAGGGATAAAAACAGAACCCTTTATTATCTTAGATGGAAAATAATTTTGATAAAACACTTGAACTCCATTCTTGAGGAAAATATCCTTTCTTCTTCAAAAAACATTTTTACTTTCATAACATGTCATACTACTTTAAAATAAAAGAATTTGATTAAAAATAAACTTGAAAACTTGTAAAGGAAGCTTCTTGGAAATAATGTTTTAAAAATCCATTCATGCCGTATAAGTTAAAAAAAACATTCTTCGTACTTTTGTCGGAAAAGTCAAAAAGTACCTCGTATGGAAAACGACAAAAGATTCCTTTCATTTATTTTACTAAAAACTCACCAAAGGGTAAAATTGGATTTACAAAATTGTAGTTGGATGGAAATAATATTACATATTTATGAAACATGGATGTGGATGATAAAATACACCCCAGTAAATACTTACGAATAAACAATCTCGGATAAAAATGAGATTGGGATATTTCCCTTACCTTAGGTCCGATTTGCTTTGTACGTGTCCGAAGCTCCTGTATAATGGTTTAAATAATGTCATTGACTTATTACAGAATCATATTCATTGTTATGATATCATATATGGTTCACTTATGACATTATATTACCCGTTCTTTTGTAAATTCCATGTTAAAGAAGCGTTTTGGGTAAAATCGTTTCTTTTGTCGTAGGTGTTTTGACTTGTTGTTATTGACATTATTATAACTTATATCATGATTTACTTACTTCCAGAATATAAAATATGATTTATATATCATATATATTCATTATATATATATATATATATAATAGATAGATAAATGAAATGAAAAACACCGTTCATGGAGACGGTAGTCCGTACGTACGCATGAACGCTGTTTTCCTTTCCCTATTGTCTTGAATGGAAGTAAGTAGATGACATACATATATATATATACATAAATCCAGTAGCTTTATAATGTCATATATTTCATTATTATTTCTTATATATACTTTATAATCATTCTTAAATGGTTAACATGGAGAATGAATCTCATCGCGTCATGGAGACGGTAGTCCGTACGTACGCACGAGCGATGATATCATTTCCATAAATATTGAATTGAATTGGAGTGGATTATACAATATATCAGAATCAATATGATGTTTTAATAACTATGTATAGTTATTCTTTACACCATTATACCAATCCATGTAAGGTGGTGGTGGAAAATAGATTACACCACGGCGTGGAGACGGTATTCCGTACGTACGCACGCGCGGTGATTTCTTTTTCCGTAGGATGGATAGATGGTGAAATAGGGTTGTTTCGTACTTATAATAACATATCAGTATATGAGTGATACTGATGTTATTACTTCATAATGAAACAACCTAAGAAGAAGAAGTGGAAGAAGAAATAAAGATGAAAGAATTGGTAACGGTAATTACCTCTTCTTTGAAGCGCCTTTTGGAGACCTCCTCTTAGGGAACTAAAATTGGTCTTTGAGGAAGACCAGAACCTCTAGGATGTTGCTAGGGAAGTGGAGAAGAGATTTTGGCAGGGGTTGGCCGAGCTTGAGTGCTCAAATTGGTGTGAGGAGGAGGGGGAGGAGGTGCCCTTTTATAAGGGAGGAGAGGGGCACCTTAGGAATATCTCAAAATATTATTTTATATTAAAGTAAAAATCGGTTTATAATGGTTCCAAAGGGTCTTATTTCGAAGTTAAAGTGGGGATGGGTCTAAATCCTATCAACCAATAGGATTTAGACAAGTTTAGGTTCTTATTTTAACCTTATCAATTAGATTTAACTCTAAGTTAAATAATTTAACTTTTACCGTGTCTTTTTGTTTTCTTTCACTATATGGTTAATACACTTACTATAACATGCCAAACGAACCCAAAATTGTTTATTATTAATATATATATCCTTATCTAAGTCATTTGGCCGAACCTTATATTTTTAGGAATAAAATAAAAATTAATAATATAATATTTGATTTAAAAAATATTTTGTGTCAATTTTGACACTATTTGATATATGATTTTTGTGAAAGTAATAACAGAATTATATGTTCGAAAAAAGTTGATTAAATCAACACTAATATATCATAGTAACCTAGAAAATTAGTGTAATTCATAAAAAGTCTCAAATTACATTCATTTGCGTATTTATAACATCAATTATGATAATATTTCCTTAAAATGGTAATTACTGCATCATCGTTGTGTCATAAATAAATTAATTTATTTAAAGTATAAAAATTATAAATAAAATATCATTATATAGAAAATCTTTTTAGATTTCTAGTGAATATTTATAGTCGAATTTATCTTATGTATAACCCCATATTAAAAATGTTTTAGTGAATAAACTTTGATTTTAACTCTTTTAACTATTCTTTGAATTAAATAATAATAAATGTCCTAATCTAATCCAAGTGGGCCTAAATGATAATATTTTACACTTAAGGTTGTTTTTGGTCGAGTTACACTTGTCCAATAGAATTAGGACATGTTTTAGGGTAATATTAATATCATTCTTACCCTTAATTACCCTATTTACTTTTAACCTTGGTAAATAAAAGTAAAAAGTTACTATTCACCAAAAATTATTTTCATCTCATTGAACCAAATTTTACTTACTGACATCAACCATGTCTCTTGGATTTTTGAAATTCTATTCACAGAAGCGTTAAAATTAAGTTTTATGAAAAATTCAGTTTTTTAACTACCACTTAGTAGTTTCACTATTCATCAAAAAATGAAGGTTTTCAGAAAAATGCCAAAATTTCATCCTAAGCTATATTTCATATTCCGAATTCAAAAATGAAGTCTATTTTACCAAATTCATAACATAGAAGTTTCATTAATTAATTTTATATTTAAATCCCGCTGTTAAAACAAATAGCGTGTTTTTAAGAAACAATATCTATCAAAAGATTGACACTTGTTTATGTCTGGTTTAAATGTGTAATTACATCCAATGACCAACATTGTATTAAATTGTAAAAATATATTCTAAATATACTTTAAAACTACTCCAATTAATAATTTATCACTATTAATTATTTCGATTAAAAAAGTTATTTTTTAATTATAATTTAGTAATTTTCACTATTCATCAGAATATGAAAGTTATCCGAAATGTACCAAAATTTCACCTTAGGCTAAATTCGATACTCCGAATCCAAAAATGAAGTTCATTTTGAAAAATAAGATTTACAGAATTTTAAAAAGTGGTTATTACTATTCATACCGGCTAGTTTTAATAATATTTTAATAGAATATCGTTGTTTAGTGAAACTCGGTATTGCGTATTACACACGCTATCGAGGAAGGTCACGATTGCGTGTAATGAAAGGCAAGTCAAGGATGCGTGTTGTGCAAGCTCCTTTTGGTTTAGCGTACAACACAAGACATTAATAAAATTAAAAAGAATATTTTTTATAAAATATTGGGCTGTTACATGAACACTAACATCTCTCCAGATGTCTTTAAAATATCTCATGATCTGATTAAGACTTCTTTATTAATCTGTTGAATCAACAATGAAAGGGTTGAATTCTATCTCACTCTACCCCACAATTTCATAAAATATGAATAATGTTCTGGATTTCTCTAACACATTACAACACTTAAGAATATGACTAAATGGGATTATATATATTTAAATTATGAGATAGATTCAATTAAAATCCTAAAATACTCATTAAACTATGTAAATATGGATATCATACCTTTATTAAATTGATATTCATGAAAACATTTTGATTATAATGAGACATTACAAATATTTCTCTTAAATGTTCTGAAATATACTTTATCCTTCAATTTAATTTTTTTTCAACTTTTGAAAAATTAATCAAATCAATGTTTTCATTTTTCTCCTCTTTTTCCAATACCCTAGTATGGTAATATTGGTTTTCAAAGAATATTTCTAAACATCCATATTTTATTTTTTTATGACATTTTTTCCTTTTTTCTCCAAATTATTTTGTTTAATCTGAATATATCTCTTTGGAATCTTTTTCCAAGTCTCCTTCCAACTGTATTTCCAATGTTAAATCACATATTTAATAATATTTTCAAGGATTCTTCAAATACATTTTATCCCTGATAATATTTCCATAAATGACTTATTATGATATAATTTGTTATCCTCATCAAATTTTCCTATAACTTTTTAATAGAAATAATAATATTATTTGTTCTAACGACATAAGGTTTTAGATCTTTTTCAAAAATATAATCTTGGAAAGATTTATCAATCAGTTTAACCACATAAAATGGATTAAGGGGAAGAACTGATTCCCCTTCCACTCCAAAAGTTATAATACTTTCTCAATGTTCTGTTTCAACATATTTTATCAAAATCTGAAAAATCATCAACTCCATGAATAAATGTTTCTTTTTTACATTCTTATCACTATATTTCCGAACTTATTCATTTCTAGGTTTAATATATTTTGACTTGTTATTTTCAATACCAAACTCCAGATATATGGGCTTTATTTATTTCTTTATTTTTTGTATTTCCTATAAAACCTTATTAGATATAGAAATATTTTTTCTATAGTCTAGGAAGTGAAGAAACCACATTCCTTTTTCTTGAAGTATTTATTTTAACTAATGACATTATTCCCTCGATGATACCATGTAAAATTTATAAAAAAATATATTTAAATTTTTCTCAAAATCTAATTTTATACATGAAATATTTTCCTCATGTATCAATGATACATTTTCTATCATTATTAGTGTATGTTTATTTTTTTCATATAAATCATATATTATACTAACATATTGTTCCCAAAAATGGATATTATAAAACCACCATATTCAATGATCATTTCTTAATTGATTAATCTAACATAAATACATATTTATATAAATTTATTATCCTAATTTTTATTATAATTTCCAATACAAATATGTGAAACACATTCAGGGTAGTTCTATCTCACATCATCTATATTTGGTAACAATATATCCACAATGAAACATATCCAGAGCTCAATTTAAATTGATTTTTTTTTAGTTTTACATATTAAAAAAATTGTATTTTTGTCCTTAAATGATTCAAAACAACTTAAATATTTTAGAATTTGATGAGTTATAAATAAGCCTCTCCATCCCCCAGAATTTCTAAAAGATTAAATATTTATGGAAAATTATCTTGTAACTCTCGTAAAAAATATTATAATAAATAACATAAATATTATCTTCTATAATAAAGTCTAAAATATTGTTATATTATTTCAAAAAAATTGATAATGAAGCTTAATGACTTTTTTCTCAATAGAAACTATTTTTTGTACCTATAATCATATAATTTCATTCAAATAACAATCATCATTATCAAAAAAATATTTTCAATAAAGCATTCCTTTATAAATTATTTATTATTATATCACTGAGAGAAGAAATATTGGTGAAAAATGAACTAACTTATAAGAAATGATTGGTCAAGGAATAACCAGTTTATATTAACATGAATCATTTAGAATTAAATACATTTTAGGATCAAGAGTCATCGTCAATTTGGTAAATTAATGTCAGATATGGTGACCCAAAAGTGTATTTATTATATTTTAGTGATGATTAAACTTCCATAGTTGTAAATTCATAGATGAAATGATTTAGCTGATTCGAAAATTGAAATTAATCTAGAAATTCATGAAAAAATATTCATTCATTATAATTTTTAATAAAATTATATCAAATATAAAACAATTTATAAATATTTTATAATGATTATTTATAAAGAAAATAAATTTTTAGAAAAAATAAAGAAATATTAATATTTTAAAAATAAATATTACAGATTAACTAGAGAGAGTAAAATATGTCAAATAATGTTATAAAGTTATCATAGTAAACTTTTCATCTTAGTTTCCTTGAGAAACTGAAAATATTGAGAATCAATTTTAATAATAAACTGATATTTTAGAAAACAAATATTTTTAATTGATTTATAAACTAGTTTTTTAGTGAATCTAATTAAATTTCAAAATAAATATTCCAATTGTAAATCTAAAAAATTATATTTTATTTTAGATAATCATATTAATTTGCAGAAATCAAATATTTTAGAAACACTAATTTTTTTAGAAAACAATTACATTGGTAAAACCCCTTTGAAAACAAGTTCATTAATATAAAAATTGGTGAAAATTATGTATATATAAATGTTCACTTGGTTTGGATATTTCTTATCTTATTTTTAAAATATTGAAATATATCCAAAAAAGGGGTATAGTAAATATATCAACAATTTATTATTAAGTTATAATGAAATCAAAAATAGTATATTCTTTTTGTGTGCTATATCATGGGAAATGGATTCCAATAACTATTTTGTTTTTTTGAGTGATGTACTATTATTTAACATAAAAAATGGAAATTGTGGTATCATATACAACTATAGTTTATTACTAATACAATTTCTCGAGTTAATTTAGGTGTGTTTCATCCACAAAAATTGTGTATAAAAAATTTCAGATTCCACATATTCACTTTCTGTTTGAAAAATTAGTATTAACATTTGTTTCCTTTACGAACATTGAACTATATCCTTACTTTAGAAATGAAATCTTTTCAATGTACTGTTTCTAACCATTTTACACCATCTAATGATAAAGATAAATAGAATACATAGAAAAAAATATTTATTTAATATTAAAATATTCATAAATTCATAGTTTATATTAGACAACAAATAATTAGTTTTAAATCATTAATATTGGACACATTTTTATTAGATATAAATCATTCAAACATTAAAATTGAAAAAACCAAATATTTATTAAATGATGTTAAGTATAAAAAACATAAAATCATTCCCCAAAAAAATAGTTTGATCAACTGGTTTCCCTTATTCATCAATATATAAAATATTTTATTTTTTAATAGGATTAGTAATACGATTAAAATTTTCATATCAAGATATATTAAGATGATATTTTATATATTTTTTATTGTGATATAAAATTCCCCTTAGTTTATGTGATATTTTGAAAACTAAAAAATATTTAATTTCTCACTTCATGATTATTTCATTCTTAGATTGTGATTATATATTCAAAAAGATATATTAGTATTTTTTTACTTTAATGAAATATAATTTCAATGATATAAAATTGAACTCCTAATAATTATATTGCAACCTAAATTCATAAAATTTATTGGATCAAATCCTATCATGAAAAAACAATAAATTAAAATATATTTTTAATAAATAATAACAAGATCCAGGGTCTTTTTATTTATGTAAAGTGCATTACTTATTTTAAAAACATAATCTAGGAATTTTTTCCCAAAACTATGGGTTGTTCTATATAAAACCCTTCCTGTTTATATCCATTATGAAATTCACACATCGCATCTATTTGAGAATTTTAAAATATAAGACAAGTTGTATATTCTATAATAATACAAGTAGGTTCATATCATTCTACTAGAGAATGATTTTATTCATAGTCTATTCCCCCTTATTGATTATATCCTTCATCCAAAAAAACACTATTTATTTATTACTATATTTCCTTATTCATCACATATATTTTTGACGACCCATTTTACCTCAATTAAAAATTTATCTTTGTGTCATTCAATAAGTACCAATGTGATTCATTTCAAAGTCGTTGAGTTAATATTTCATTATTTTAATACATTCATCACTACTTAATGCCTCATCAGAATTACTAGTTCCTAATTTAAATAAAAAATAAGCATGATCAAATTATTTTATTATGGAAATTATTATTATTGTAGGATTGTATAAATCACTAATGATTTTATCACTTGTTTTATTCCTAAGAATAAAATAATTCCACAGTTTTGTGATATTATATTCGTCAACACCAGGTAAAAACTATTTTTATGGTTGGAGATCATAAACATATTATTCTGTTTTACTCTCATGAGAATAAATTACATTGATTTGTTTAAATCATTTATCAAAATAACATCTAAAAATGTGGATTGGGGTTGTATGAAGACATTATGTTTTTTCATAATATTTTATATGTAATTTCTAATCAAAATTACGTAATTTTTTATTAAAAAGAATATTTTCTTTAAAATTTGAAAGATAAAATATAATTATATCATCACAATAATTTCTATTAAATATATTAATTTATAATTAGTATTCAAAATGAATACCTTGAATAAAAAACATTGAATTAATAGTGTTTTTGTTTCCTTTCTCTCTATAACTCATAACAAGTTTTGTAAATAAAATTTATTATTATAACCAAATTTATAGTATAACATGCTGTAATAATTGCATCATTCTAAAAATGTTTAAAAACGTAGTATTCACAATGTATGGTTTCTATAATCACCTGAATAATTTTATTTCTCCTTTTAACTAAACTATTTTAATATGGAGTTATCAGTGATGAAGAGTTACATATTATAGCCTTTTTTTTAAATTGACTAAAAAATAGAATTTACAAATCCTCCACCTTGATCACTATGAATATTTTTCTAGAAAATATTTTAATATTATTTAAATTATTCTAGGAATAATTCAATAGTTGAAATGGATTCATGAAATTTCCTTAACTTAGTACCCATGATCGGGTTATTTATAACAATAAATTAGAAATGATACAAGACATGAATCGCAATGAACCATTAGTTTAGTAGTTTTTCAAGCTATATTACATACTTGAACTTTTCATCAAACACATTAAAGGAAATACAACTCTTCAATTTAATTATAAACACCCATAAAATCCAAGATTTTCCCCGCATGTCATTCATATTATACATCTTCTTATGCTGGTGAAAAATATAACATAAGAGAATGAATCATAGCCATGCATATTCTACTATTATAATATAAACATTTATTTTTAATTATTAATATTCTTATGAGGAAATTAATATTTTCAGATATCATAAACATACCTTTAACATCGTATCCAAGTACTATACATAATGTGTAAAAACACTGTCTAGTTTGTCTCATCAGACCTATGGATGCATTGAGGGGCTAGATTGGGACCCACCCATCACATGCTAAGTCCAATGCATTCCTCATAACAAATGGGTTAAACATAATTAAAATATACATTATAATTGATGTTATGATATGAAATATAAACAACATTCCCTAAAATTAAACATATAAATAAACCATCCATGGTATTATAGATGGTCATATCAAGATTGTATATAACCATTCAAAAAAATTATAAAACATTCAACAAAATATTTTATATGATATCATAATAGACTATTCCCAATTATAAAAAATTCTATAAAGTGTTTTGAAATAAAACAAATTCTCTAATAAAATCATCGATGAATTCTTGAGAAAATTACACATTTTTATTTTTCAATGAATTGTTCATTGGAATAATATTTTAATAAAATTAAAAACGGCCTAAAATTGTATTTCATGATAAAAATGTTTTGAATTTTAGAAAACTTCTTCTGTCTTAAAACATATTTTGGTTTTTACATAATAATTTTAAATAAATTGAAATGTTTCCTTTAATTGGGATTATTTATCAGGATAAATTGAGAAAGGATCCATATGAAACATGTAACTCCCAAATAAATAAATAATTAATTTTTAAGATACAAATCTACATAACATTCAAACATAATTTTAGAGTTATACATAAGTATAATTGTGAATTACACTGGGGTATTGAGAGAGAATGTGTAACCGAGATAAAAAAATAGTGGTTCGAGTAGAATACCTTACCTTATGTATGAAAGAGTTCTACAATGGTACTTAATTGCATGGATAATGAAATTCGATTAATTAATTAATAAATTAAAAATATGTTATATATATTATATATATTTTAATTATTTTGTGTTCATTTATATTATTTTTAATGAGTTATATGACTAAATATCATTTTACTAGGAGCATTCATTTCCTTGGTTTTCATGATGAATTTAATTGGATACATGTATGAAAGAACATATAAAATTGGAATAGTTATAAAGATTCAAAATTATATGTTATTAATGAACATATAGAATATTAAGTGTTTATATACTTCATTATGAAATTACGGCTGAGGATGAATCATTTGATAAATCATTTGTGATAATCATTTATTTTATTTTTGTGGTTTTTAGATCATAATAAACTATTTTGGTTTTATTAATTAACACAGTTTATAAATAATGAATCCAGAACATTAAACTGGCTCTAATACATATTTTATAATATTTTTACCCTAAAAATGGTTTTATCACCATCCTTGATGGAGTTATTGTAAATTGAAAACTATTCATTAATGAATGTAATATATCAAAACATCATGGATAATGATTTCATTTTTTCAAAAAATATTATATGGAATAGAATTAATGATGAATTATTCCACTAACAGAATATAATTCAAGTATATAAAATATTATGGAGATTCATTTCACTTCGCTATAGAGAGATGAGGATAATAGAAAAAATGGAAAGAAATTGAAAATAATTTAATCAAAAAAGAAAGAGGTTTTAAATATTTATTTTCTACTCCTTCAAAACATCCTTTGGGAAAAAGGATATGTATCCTGATGAGTCCAAGGCCTCCCAGTCATAGGGTAGGGGATTAAAAAAATTAATGGGGATAAATATGAATATCCTTAAAGCTTTATGTTATGAGTCTAATAGGTGGTAATGGGTGGTATTTATAATGGAGGAGAGGGGTGATTTCTCATTTTTTTTGTTCATTAGTTTATTACATTGGGTGAAGAATATAAATAACATGAGAATTATTTCAAACAATATTACAATAATCAAGGAAAATTAGTTATTAGGGGATTATATCTTCCAAACATCATCTAGAGTTCTATAATTCTTGTATTTAGCATTTATCTTAAATTATCATATTTTTCTATTCGCAAAAAATATGGTTTTTTAGAAAAGAACCAAATATTCACACTAACAATTTTTTGATGTGTATAATTAAAATATGGTCCACATTTTATGAAAATAAATTTATAAATATTATAAATTTAATTTTTAATTAAAATAATTTTTTATTTATAAAAGAAAAATCTCAATATTATAAGTGATTTTATGACACTTCCATAAATTATCTAAAGCCCCATAGAATTATCTAATAATAATAATATAAAATAATATAAATTTATTAATTTATTTTTATTAAAATAAATTCTCATATTATTCTGGATAATAATTAAAATAGGGTTAATAAATTTTGATGCTTTATAAAAAAGTCCATTACTTAATTATCATTTTCATATCATTTACTTACATAAATTTTGATATAATTAGATATTTTTTTTATTTTTAGGAGGGAAATTTTTAACTTATATTTATATTGTTCAGGTTATTATTCTCTGGGATGGTGTACTATTCATAATGGAAAAAATAATATTCCAAATATCATGTTACTATTCTATTTCTATGAGTTCCTTAATATATGGAACTAATAATTATTTCATTTTTCATATATATATATAAATTTTTTTTATAGTATATGTTATTTTTTGGGATTTAAATTATATAAAATAAATATAGGAAGTTAAATTTCATTTATAAAATTTGGGGTCGTTACATTCTCTCATCCTAAAAAAATTCATCATTTGTATATCTTTAATTCAACCTAAAAAATTTATTTTCATAGTTATTCTTCAAAATTAACACTCATTCCCACATACCCTTTTCAATTTTATTATTTTCCTAATGTACCTTTACCAGATAGGCCATCCTATTATTCAACACATATTCTTTGGTGTCTAGAATCAAGATATGTTCTTTACAGGAAGATAAATCAAGGTGTAATTCCATTCCTTCATAAGTGAGAACATGAATTGGGTCATTCATGTAAAACATAAATAAATATATTATGAACACCTCTTGAATGTTGTAATGGCTAATAGGAATTTATAAATAATACTCTACATGTCCAATTCTCACTATAATTTCAAAAGGACAAATGTACCTAGGGCATAGCTTCACTTTATTTCTATATTTTATAACACCCTTACATGGAGATACATTCAAGAAATCATGATCCCCCCACATGGAATTACAAATATTTCCATTAATTATGGGCATATATCTTTTTTCTATTTAGATATTTTTTTATATTATTTTGATAAAATTAACCTTCACTATTGTTTCCTTCATAATATTTGGATCTAGTTGGGTACTTGAATAAATACTATTATTGTTAGAAATCTCTAAAAAGTTAGATATTATTCTTGTATACATTGAATGCCAGGAGAACATGATCTCCAAATTTCTTCTGATGATTTAATGGTCCTTTTCAGCTTCATTTCAGCTTGAGGATGATAAGAAATACTCTAATGAAGCTCAATATCCAATGATTTCTAAATAATTTTCCAATAATTCTTTGTAAATTGTGGATCATGACCCGAAACATTACAAATATATTCTCTATAAAGTCTTAATAATTCATTAATATAGATTCATGCAAGGTGGACCAGTGGATAATCTTTATTTACAATGAGGGAATGTCTAGATTTGTAAATTTGATGAATAATTACCAATAATTCATCATTATTTATTTGTTTTTTGAAATACAATTACAAAAATCTATGGTTTTGTCCTCCCATTTCCACATATGAATAATTATTGTTTTCATGACTCCTCTAGGATTTTTTCTATCATCCATCACCAATTGATATTTCCACTTCATATAATCCCACTATAAATTATCCATAAAAAATCAATAAAGTATAATAATACTTATGTTTACAGATAAATTTGATCAATGTGAATCATCCTATAACTCGATTTTTATCTTAAGAATATTTGAAACATATATCCACCTCATAAATTTTAGAATTCAATATTAATACATTAAGTCTACCAACATTACATCATTCACGCCTTTAATTTTCTTATAAACTTTTTCATCAGCTAAATTATAATTATTATTCCTCTATAATAAATATTTAAGGGAAAAATTGAAAATGTAATGAGGCCTCACCTTCTATGATGAATCCTGTATCCTTATTTTCTATATCTATATACAAAAGATCCTTCCCCATAGGAATTTTTTTTAGAACACCATGTTCTATTCTTCTAAAAGAATTCACTAATTTATTCTCCTACCTCGGGGAAAATTTAATGAACAATAATAATCCATGAGTAGATCAATCCATCCCCTTTTACTCATGTAGGTTTATTTCTATGAGAATATATATTCCAAGCTCTTATGATCGGTATATGTCTGACATCTTCTTCAAAATAGATTGTGTCTCCATATCTTCATATCGATGATTCCTGCTTCTAAATCAAGATCATTAGTTAAATTTCTCTAATTCTGATTTTTATTTTCATAGATGTGTAGCTAATAAATATATCATTCTTTTTAAAGATATATCCATGTACATTATTTGATGTATCACTAAAAATAATAAATTCCCATTTCCCATTGGTAGAGTCTAGATTAGGGAATTCACTTATATATTATTAAATTATCCAAAAAAATATTCAAATTAGTTTTCAATACAAAATAAACCCTTTTACGAGTGATATTAGTATATGGGTAAAGTCTTTGAGAAATATTATGAATGAAACACTAATAAAAACTTGGTAAAAAATGAAACTACGTACCTCATTAATTTTCATTGGTGTAGTCCATTTTGGGACTGCCTTTTCCTTCATAAGAACAATTTAGATTCTATCTTAAGTGATAATATAGACAAGGAATGAAACAGTTTATCACTAGAATTCACACATAGTAAATAGTTCATAGAACTCTTTTCTTATAACACAATATAGAAAATTCATCAATTCATTCACATGGTTATCATATCTTTTGTAATATATGAAGATATAATTAATATATAAAATAGAAAATCCTCATGATATTCTTTTAACATTTTGATATTATATTCATTAAAATAGACGGTGTGTTTCTTATCCAAAATGGAATTACTTTAAACTCTTAATGTGTGTAATTTTTTGAAATTTTATCATTGGAATATATTCTTTTATAACATGTAGATGATTCTATCCTGATCGAAGGTCTATCATAAAAAAATATTGATCATTGTGACATGGATCAAATAAATCATCAGTGTAGGGTAGGGGATACTTTTTATTTATTGTAATAACATTAATTTCTTTCTTATAAATTCCTAGACACATGGATCCATCATTCTTATTAAATAATTGAATAGGGGATCCCCATGGAGATTCAATAGGGAGAATAAATCCCTTATCATCCAATTCCACTAGTTGATTCTTCATCTGAATGAATTCATCTGTTTCCATTCTATTGGGTTCCATTGATATTTGTCTTGAACAAGAAACAAAATCAATGGAGAACTCAACTTCCCTCTATAGAGGATATCCAAGGTAATCCTCTAGAAACACATCAATTTATTCTTTTACAAAAGGTAAATATTAAATTTGAATATTTTATTCCTTATCCATAGATGATGCTTTCAATTTCACCAAATAAATTTAATTTAGAATCGCTACTGGATGTGGATCCAGATATGACTCAAATGTTGATGTTTATGCACTAACAATAATTTGTTCTATATCTTCCCCACAAATCAAAATTTCCTTCTTCTTGAAATATATTTACTCATTTAATTTTAATATACATTCCAATATAATGATTATATGAATGTCAATCATATCAATGATGACAAATTTAGAAACTAAACATGTGTATGTGTAATAATGGGGACTAAAAGACAAATCATTATTGGAATGAGACTTCATTTAGGAGTATTGTATAATAATTCCTTTATTAAATTAAAAATCAAATGTATAATTTCATATAAAAATGGATGGATATATTATAATGTGATGATATAGAAACAAATAAATGAGTTGCTATTTTTAAGTAATTATTAATGTATATTCCACACATTATTATGAAATTCAACCTTAGCAGTTGGGATCGAATAAACACAGACTTTCTCTCTTGGAATATTCTAGGGAATATTTTTTGAATAATAGGATAATAATTTTCATTATGTCCCATCTCATTGAAATTTTATCCTTGAATATTGAATTGTTATTTATAACCCTTACATCCCTCGAATTGGTTGAAATTTTCTCCACAATTGTAGAAAATACCAATTCCCCTTTGATAAGTATTGGATTGATTCTTCACACAATTTTCACATGATGAAAATTTAACTCTCCCATACTCTAGTGTTCTTTATTCCATTTTCTATAGTTTTCATCATCCCTCTTCTTTTTTTCCATTAAAATTATAAGACATGGAGAATTATTTTTTATTCTTGATAACACATGCGATTTTATTTTTATGTGATGATAAATATTGGAAAACCATTTCTATTCAGTTGAAAGGATTTAACCCATCAAAGAGCATATCAATATCCCTACTTGAATTGTGTATGTATTCCACAACATTATTTATAATCTTTTTAATGTTGGTTAAATACATAAAACATTCACATCATTCTTTTCCTCAAATTCAAAATTTTTCTATTCATATAAACTCACTGTTCGAGAGCTATGTATTTTTCCAATAATATTTATTAAAAATCATTCATTTCATTTTTCTCATTGTTAATCCTCCATCAGGTTTTCAATAAATAACCACAATTAATGCACATCTGTGAAGAGATAATAAATTTCCATGACAACCTTCTCTTATTCAGTGTATCCCAGAGTGAGAAATATCTTCTCTAAAGAACTTATCAATTTTTCACCATCAAATTGTTTGAAGTCCCACTGAATGGGGGAGGGTTATGTCTCATACAAGTCGTCTGAGATTGTTACATTGACGTTTGTATTAGGATGCTCCATATGGGTATGTTTTTTTTCAAAAAATGAGTCATTTGTTTCCATATAGTTATAAGTAGCTCAGCTCTAGTTTCATCTCCTACTCCAACATCATCATATTTCATATAAGGGAAATATATACATTGAATATGTGCATTGATAAAGTTTCATTTACATCAATTAGGAACAATTTTTAAAAAATGGAATACACTAAATTATATTATTAATCATAATACATAATATCTATCTAGTAACACAGAAAATTAATTGAAAATTTTATGCATAACTAATCACATAAACATTTTTCTTTATATACATATTTACTTTTAGATCGTTCATAATGGTTTTAAAAAAATATGTGGATTATCCATAGAATATCACATAGTAGTGTCAAACTAGGTGTGTAGTAATGCATGTTGTCGTGTAAATGGGTAACACGAGTGAGGCTTGAGGAAAATAGTTAGAGATGTTACCAATAGGTACATCTATGTTCGATTCACGTCCTATTTTAGTATCTAGATAGGGATTTATTTCTTGTAAGACCCACATAGTCTATACCTTAACAAAAAACTTTGATTTTCAAATATTCTTATCATTAATTTATTTCTTAGGGTTATATTCAATAATTTATGTTTTCAAAAGATAATTTCCATGGTTTATACTAGACATCATTAGATAATAACTATAAATAACATAAACCCAGTAGCTAGGACTTTGTGCCTTATATAAATACATAGGCATAGATACAAGTCTCGAATATGAAATTACTAATCAAGTTATTATTTTTTCAGTCTATATTAAATACATGAACATTACATTACAAGTGTTAAAGAAATAAAACATACCAATTCCATTAGAAACACTCATAAACACCGAGATAAGGGTAAAACAAGAAAGTGAATTGTTAATTAAAAATATCATAATGAGGGAATTAGTTATACTGAACATCATAAACATACCATTAAGGAATCAGTTAAGACACCATACATAAGGGTAAAAAACCCAGTCTTGTTTGTCTCATGAGACCTACATATTAATCAAGGGTATATAGTATACCCCAATAATCAAAAAAAAATATAGGGAATTCATAATTTGAATTTGGTTTAACAGAATCAACATATATATTCAATTTTTTTATGATGGCATGTAATTAACTTTCCCCAAAATAAAAACATAATCATAAACCAACTAAATTAATATGTATAATGGTATTAAGATTGTACATCACTAGTAAATAAATCAAAATCCAAAATCTAAAAATATATATATCAAATCATAAAATATTTTTACCAATTAAACATAATATGCACCCAAGGGTTTTATAATAGATCAAAATTCTCTAATAAAATCATATATGAATTCTTTGGGGAAAACCCATTTTACATTAAAAGGAAGAGTTAAGTTTGAAATATATTTTCTTAAAACCATAAATGAGCTAATATATTTTCTTAGTATCAAAGGATTTATTTTCATAAAATAAATTTGTTTCTTATAAAATATTATGGAGTGTACTAAAAATGGTGTAATAAATTGGAATGTAGACATTAATCGGACATATTTTTTATGAAAAAATGAGAAATTGTCCTTATAAAAAATTTAAATCCCCATAAAATAAATAATGATTCTAGTAGATAAATATTTTTATAATATTCAAAAAAATAGGAGTATTAAATAATAATAATTAAAAATTACATGGGTTAAATATATATAAAGCATTACCCAAAAGAAAAATGGAGGTTTTCAAGATTCCATTGTCGGATGTCTGAAAGTGTTCTAAACTTTTACATAACATATTGTATAATGAAATTAGATTAAATAATAATTTAATTATGAACCTTTTAAAAACATATTGTATTTAGTATAATTTTTTTGAGTTCATTTATGGTCTTTTTGAAAGTGATAAAATTCAATTTTTTCATTCCAGGAGTGTTCTAATCCCCTTTTTTCCAGATTAGTTTACTTGTACACATGTGTGGAAGAACATGTAAAATGGTAATAGTAATTATTTATTAAAAATAAATTTTATTAATGAAAATTAATAATATTATATGGTTATATTAGACATTTTTTGAAGAGTAATCAATATATAAAATGTTAATGATTGTCATTTGGAATTCTTTCGCGGTTTTTCAATCATCAAAAACTCTTTTTGTTTAATGAATTATAAGTATATATATATATTGATTATATAAAATTTCATCGGCTTAAATAAAAATATTATAATATGTTTTAAAATTAAATATGGTTTTATGACCATCCTTAGAGAGGTTAATGGAAATTTAAAACACTTCGTCCTTGAATGGGATTTATCAAGACATCACGGATGATATTTTCATTTTTTGAAAAATACGATAGGGAAGATAAATGATGATGATTTTTTCCCTCAAAAAATATAATTCATGTTTATAAATGTAATTGAAATATATCATGTAACATTGGGATAGGGGGTAGTAACAAGAGAATAAAATAATTGATCTTGAAAATAAATTAAAAGAAAATGAATGTGGTTTTTACCACATGATTTTCCCTTCCATTGGAACATCATTGGGGGTGTGTGTTTTATAAGGACCTGGCATTAAACATTACCTAATCTTGAGTTAATTAATAATCCATATTTAAGATCATTTTAGGTTAACAGTTTTAGATAATTAGGCCAAAACTATTACTTATCAACTTAAATATTACAAAGTATACACTTCTACTATAACTAATTTTTCACATCAATAAATCTCCTTAAATAAAACCCAAGTTTATTTCTTGATATAAATCTTCTTGAATACATATTTTCTCTTAAAATTATTTATAACATGTGAAAAACATTTCAAAAACTTGGGATGATCATTAAATTCCCAATCATGGATATAAAATAAGGAAACTAAACATTAAACCATCAATAAATAAAAATCAATGAATCCATAATTTTCAATCATAACATACCTTCTGAAATAAAAATATTTATGAATAACACATAGTAATCATAAATCATAATGTTAACATGAGTCATACATATCATACTTATATTGTAGTTATCAAAGCTACATAGGGAGTCACATTTGGAATACTCATCACAGTATATTCCCTAAATCACTCAAGAGAAACATTCACTTTTTACTCCATCACATTACCCAATGCATTGGAGAGCTATATTAGGCTCACCCGGCCTAGGATTATCACAAAAAAACTCATATACATAAACAATTCCAAATAACCATAATAATAACACATTACACATGCATATGGGAAACCTAATATTCCTAAAATCCAATCATATTATATCAAATCAGGATATTGAAATAAACAATGCTTTATCCGACCATTTTCAAAAAAAAATTAAAACATTTAATAAAGAAATTTTTAAATCAAGGTGTCGAATACCACATTGAATATTTGAAATTAATTTTCATTTGAAAACATTAACTTCCATATAAATAATTCCTAAAACAATTTTGAAAACATGGGAATTAATGATAAATATTTAGAGGAATAAATCGTTAAATCATTTAAAATGAAATTTTAGTCAAAGAGTTTTTAAAAAAATGAGAGACGGTTGAATAGAAATAATTGAGGAATAAAATTCAATCAAAACATTATAATATCATGAGAATAAAGGGATTCATGAAACAATATTCCAAAGGACAGAATATACACCGTATAAAAGTGAATTGGTGTATTACAATAATGAAGTCTCAATGGATTGTTAATTGAGATGAAATCCCTTATAAAAACAATATCCTAAGATTAATGATAAATAAATAACATAATAAAGTGTGAAAAATATAAATACAATCAATATAATTTTATATTCAGTGTAAATAAATCATAGGAAATTCATACATGTCATTTTTAAGACAAAACCAATGACTTGGATGTTTAACTCAATGAATGGAAATTGAGTTAAAATTACTCTTTCCTAGTTCGTATTGATGACTTGAGAATTAAGAAATGGAGTGATTATGTGTATCAAATGTATATACACACAACTTGGAGTTGAAATTATGGCATAAATAATTAAATATTGATTCCACATATAATCATAGCATGACATAATCAAGAATTATAAGATTAACAACAACGAATAGAAATTGGGTTAAAATATTCTCTTATCGAATCAGTAACATATGAAACACAGACCCCTTGAAAATAGGATCATAAAATAATGATATAAAAACCCATAAATTGAATAATATTAAAATATGAATAAAATATTGGGTAGTAGATACACCACACAAAAGGAAATCTTTGTCAAATATAGCATGAATCTCATGAGAATAAAAAGTGAGATAAAAATACCTTACCATGTTTTAATTAATCAAGTCATGTGACCAAAACATAATAACCACAAATTATTCACATAATAACATGAATATAATTAGGATCATGATAATATATATCAAATGGCAGCACACAATACACCACATGAAATAAATTAGTGGCAAACAATGGAAATCTCACGGAATTAAAAGTGAGTTAAGAAACCCCTTACCTTGTGTGTGACAAGACCTGTTTGTTCCTTATTATTCCTATATAATAAACCAAATTTAATTTATACATTCTTAAGATCATTTTTAAATCTTATTATTCTTTTTATATCACTTATTACAATGTTATAAACATTAAACAATCATTTAAGTTAATAATGGTCATTTGGTAAATATTTGGTACTTGAGTCAAAAATGGACTTCTTATAATTACATGATGTACTTGCGGTCAATAGACCATTATCTCCATGAATTATATTTATGATTTATATATCATAGATATAATATATATCCAGTATATATATGTATTTATGATTTTATATAATATTTATAGGTAACAAATGAAATCCACTGTTCATGGAGAAGGAAAGCCGTACGTACGCATTAACACTATTTTCATTTCTATTTCATATTTTAATGGAATTAAAACATAATTATACATATTTATATTATACTTATATTATAATATCATATATAATATCATTAACATCATCCTTTATATGTCCTACATATG
This sequence comes from Viscum album, assembly GCA_963277665.1. NCBI lineage: Eukaryota > Viridiplantae > Streptophyta > Magnoliopsida > Santalales > Viscaceae > Viscum > Viscum album. The sequence continues at coordinate 184,698,192 of OY728123.1, forward strand.
TCATTAACGAGTCATATCACTTTGAGGGGCCAGTAGTTTGTACTTCCTCAAATGAAATTATCACGTTTACCCATAATGGAAACCATAAAGGTATTATATAAATGAAATATACAGAAGAATAATGAAAACATAAACATATTATATATCATATATTAATAAATTTCCATCTTAATAGCCACCATGAGATGCGAAAGGAGATAATTGAACAATCTTCGCTTCGTGATGTGTTAGTTCACCATCCACAGAAACAGTATGTTTATCACCCATTAGATGAAGGTGTGTGTAAGTTTTGATATAATAAATCTCATAAAAAATCCTAGTATATTTAGGATACTCTGTTTATTATAAAATAAAGTAATAAAAATAGTTTAGGGGTTGTAGAAGTAAAATAAATGAAAAGATGTTAGGAGAAACTGTTACCTTTAATTTGGGTAACACCCTTTGGTTTGAACCAAAATGACTTATTAATGTGAGTTCTGCATAAGGTAATGATTATATGTCTAAAATAGGGATCATGAGAGATTATTTGGGTATGTTTTGGAAGAGCCAAGGGGCTTGATAGGTGTGAGTAATCAGTTATATGTGAGGTCATTTTTTAAGTGTGAGGAGGGGCACTTTAGGGAAGTGTTAGAATATTATTTTATTATATAATGATATTCGGTTTATAAAGGTCCAAAAATAATTATATTCAAATATAAGATGACTCATGGTAGAAATAAATACATCCTATAAGAATTGGATAGGTTTGGGATGTAATTTTAATATTTATAATCATAATTATTTAAATCAGTTATTAATGAGGTAAGTACTATATCATTATTGTGTCATAAATAATATAATTTATTTGATGTATAATAATTATAAAAAAATACCATGATATAGGTAATATTTTTTTCTTTCCAATAAATATTTATAGTCAAAATGATAGCTTATGTAACCATATGTAAAAATTAATTTACTAAAAGTTATTTGATTATATCATATTTGTCTTTACTTTATATTAAATAATCTAAAGTGTCATTATCACTCATAAGTGGATCATGGGGTCCCAAAATCAACTAAAGGATGCCCATGGTCGGACATGACTCATAAAATAATGTTAAGAGAAGTTTTAATTTAAATATTTATTATTAGAACATACTTTTTACCTTGAATTACACTATTTACCATTAACCGCGGTAAATAAAACCCAAAACAAAAAATTCACCAAAAATAATTTTATTCTTATTGAACAAAATTTTACATACTAATGACAAACATTTATTTCTGATTTTTGAAATTTATTTCATAGAAGATGTAAAATATCATTTAAATGAAAAAGTATGTTATTTTAACTACTACTAAGTGGTTTAACTATTAATCAAAAATTGAAGTTTTCCAAAAAAATATAAAATCTTCTGCCTAAGATAAATATGGTATTCTGAATTCAAAAATGATTTATATTTTAGAAAATTCAAAACATTGAAGTATCAATTTTTAATTTAAAAATAATTCATGTTGTCAAAACCAATAGCTTATTTTGAGGAAGCAATATCTATCATAAGATTGACACTAGTTTATGTCCAATTTCAAAGTGAAACTAATTCCAACGACCACTATTAGAATAAATGGTAATACTATAATCTAATAACACTTTAAAATAAATTAAAAATATAATCTAACCATATAAATAAATAAAAATAAAAATTATATTTGAATTAAAATAAAATATTTTTCAAAATTCATTAAAAAAATGAATTTTATCAGAAAAATACCAAAAAATAACCCAAAGTAAATTTTCAGGTCCCGGTTATTATGAAGAATATTATTTTTTCAAATAGAACATATAAAAGTGACAAAAACTAGACTTAATGAGGGTTCACCTTCAAAAGGCAGTAAATCAGCCTTTTAGTGAATATTAGAGTATTTATGGTTAAAATTGAATTATTTTTTTATATCAAGCCTATAAATAAATGTAAAAATAGTTACGAAAAATGTATAATCATATTTTAGTTAGTTATGTTCATTACCGCCAATACAATAGCTAGGAGTTAACTACCATTTAATATAATAATATTATTTAGTGTGCAATGTAAGATTTCAAAGAAACCCATTGTTGTGTATCATGTACGCCATCGAACATAGCCTCCCCTTTAAAGTAAAATCAATATTTTATTCCAATGATTAATAAATATGAAAAATTTCATGTTCTTTATTTAAATGGGATGTTACATCCTTCCTCCCTTTTGTTAATTGTGTCCTCGCAATTTTAAAAATGGGCATGGAATCTTTATTGAAAGTCCCAAATTTTAAATGAGTTAGCCGAACTATCGCTTTAAATGAAAGAAAATGAAGTACAATGATCCCCCGAGATAACCCATACTAGGATTCCGTGTAGGCAAAAAGGGATATGTAAGAGAAAAAACCGTCAAGTACTGATGTAGAGTGATTGAAAACACGATTAGGAGAATGTTAACCACTATAAAATCACCAACTTATGATGTGTTAAATTGTCTTTGATTACTATAAATACCTGTAAATTTCAAGAAATGTTTTTTCTTAAATTATTTGGAATTTTACGAGAACATAGTTTCTGACGGGACCTTATTCTGAGGCCTGGTGTGCCCAGAATAATTTTATGAAGTATTGTTAAGCTTAAATTAATGCGCGTAAACAGTTTTCCTGAAAAAGTGGAATAACACTTAAACAGTTACTCAAATCAGAAATATGAGGACACCATTGTTCTCTGGATGGTGGGTTTACCATAGGCGTGACTTATGTTTAGTCGGCGCAGGCCTCCTGTGAGAAAACCTGAAATGGCATAACCGTAAATAAAATAATTAAATAAAGTTAATTTATTTTTCAAATACTTATAACTCACATACGGTAACTCAGAATAAAAATCTGAGACCACCACAGAACTCGAGAGGGTATGCTTCTTTTATGTAGATACTAACTTTGGCTGGCGTGAGCTACCTGAGAAATTTAGTTTTTGGACGTAAATAAAATAATTTAGTGACCATTATTTTATTGTAAAATTCATAACTTCTAAACGGTATCTCTAATTGAAAATCCGAGAGTACCGTTGAGTTTTTTTGGGGCGTGTTTCTCCTAGGAATAGAGTAACCTTGACCACAGTGGGTCTAGGGTGATATATAATAATTTTCTATACTTTTTTTCGGGTACGTTCAGTAGACGTACGAGCGGCATTTTATAATGTTTGAACCACTGCTCGAAATCGAATTCTGAGTGCACCGTTGAACTCGCAGTGCCGATATTCTCTTAATAAGACTTTCACCTCAATGGTAGATGATCGGGTATGAAAGTTAGTTTTGGGGGTTTTACGTGGGTTAAGAAAATAAAATAAGTGAATAATTTATTTTATTTTGTAAAACACATGCAGTGCAGATAAAGTGGTTAGAAGCTCCACTTGGGAGTTGGTTGTGGATCTGACACAACATAACCTCCCATTTAATGGGGAGGGAGAGGACACCTCTCAAACCCCCCATCAATTAATTTTATATGTCGATGTAAAATTAAATGCACTCAATTAATTTTATGGGTCGACGTAAAATTAATTGTTGTCAGTTAATTTTATTTGTCAACGTAAAATTAATTTCGCTCAATTAATTTTATGGGTTGATGTAAAATTTATTGTTTTTAGTTAATTTTATGTGTCAATGTAAGATTAATTTCTATCAATTAATTTTATATGTTGACGTAAAATTAATTGTTGTCAGTTAATTTTATGGGTCGATGTAAAAATTAAATGTTGTGATTTAATTTTATGCGTCGATGTGAAATTAATTGCAGTCAATAAATTTTATGTGTCAAAATAAAATTGACTCATGTCATATTTTTTGACATAGGATATGTGGGGGAAACTTCTTGGCATCCTCCACTATTATGTAGTGCCAACACAACTCTTAAATTGCGCCAACACAATTTAATTCGCCCGACCCCCTTTTTAAATTAAGTAACTGCATCGTTGGAATTTAGGAAGGTTCCAAATAAATGAACCGTCATAAATTAAATGATGGTTACATAACTCTACCCCTCTACTATATATAGGGATCTTGTGAGAATGGTTTGGGATGGCTTCACCAAGCAACGAAGTGCTGGTAAAGTACTGTGACGACCAACACTTGGGGAAATCATATCCTCTCCAACAAAGAACGTGAAGAATGGCAATGACGATCTTCCATGCGATTCTTCTTTGACCATCCTTCATTAGAAACCTATCCTCCACAACATCTTCAACGAACCAACGCTACTAGAAATTGGGGATGTGTGGCGGACGCGACGAACGACTGTCTTCATCGTCTTCCTTCCGCGACTCCGCCAACGAGCGACGAGCAAGAGGTATGGGTTTATTTTTATTTAAAGTATGAGCCTTTATCATGTTCTTCATTTCACTCCAAACGATGAATGGTGGTTTTTGTGCTTCATACTTGCGAGAACCTATAACTACCACCTTAACCACATAGGGTCCGGGCCAAACCAACATTGCCCGACCCCTTCGTTGTTCTTTTTGTAATGACTCCACGACGGCATGGCAATGAGGCGACGACGACGAAGGCGGCGAACAGAGGTCGCGCTACCGGCGACTTCTGTGAACTATGCTGCCCTCGCGGCCCCCTGGCGTGCACCCGGTGCCCCGCGCCCCTGCCGACGCGCTGCCGGCGCACCCGCGGTGCCATGCCGGTTCACACGCAGCGCCCTGCTGGCACACCCGCGGCGCCTTTGTTGGTGCACCCGGCGCCCTGCCGGCGCCCCCCGGTATGTTGCACTGCTGGCGTAGTGCCCCGCACCCTTGCCAGCATCCTGCCCCGTGACCATGATGGCGGCCTGCCCAGCGCACCCCGGCGCCCCCACGATGCCCTGTCGTGCTAGCCGGCGCACCCCTACGCGCTACCCGCCATTCGGCACCCTACCTGGCGCACCCGCGCCCTGCCCGGTGCACCTGCGGCCATCCCGAGCCCATCCGGCCCGCCCGCACTCCACGTGGTCTGCCCGCTGGCCTCCCGGTCATCGGCCTACTGAACCGGACCACGACGCCCCCGCGGTGTCGCAGGTCGAACCAGCCCGGTCTCTAGGGCCGAGTTACCGAGCCGCCTACATGGCGACTATCGGGCCGAACCGCCTTCGCTGTGCACTGGGTCGGGCCTAGTGGACCGTGTCAAAACATAGCGGGTTGACTCACCCAATGTGTCAAGTTAGACCCAGCGAGTCTGGCTGGGTTGACCCAGACTAGGTCGGCCCAGTTTGGGTTAGGCTGAGTTGTTCTGACTGGGTCGGACCGGACCCGTGCTCATTACTGTCCCATTACCTTCATGGGCCATATCATTGGCACCCGACGCCCGTTTGACGAACCGTCAGTGGTGCCGGTACACTTGGAGCATAGTCGTCCCTTTGATTATACCCCATGGGTTTTCGGGGTATAGTTGAGATACGGCTGGGTTGGTTCTTATACGAAACCAATCGGGCCCCCGGAACAAATAGGCTAATAAATCACGAATCTAGCGTCTGATTGACGCGCCGTCTATTGAGTTAAGACACATGTTATGAGGAGATCATTTTTGATACATCTTCATGGGATTTTGTGATACTTGGAGTATTGACCAGTGGCTCGTGGAGTAGATCCTCTCGGAGGAGAGCATATGGAGCACAGTGACCTTGTACCTGGCTGAGACCTGATGACTTCTTGTCGGATTTGATTCTGAGTTACTTGCATAGCCCAGTGGGGAGCACTAATTTGTGAGGTGTCATTCCCATGGCGGAGGTGCACTACTTTTTGAGGTGGCAGTCCTGTGGTACTCGACATGAAGAGTACCTCTGTTGGCTATGAGGGGGAGCACTACTGTGTGAGGTGGCAGACCCATTGCGGAGGAGCACTAATTTGTGAGGTGGTAGACCCGCGATACTCGACAGGAGGTGTGCCTCAGTAGTCTAAGGTTAGTGAGTGATACCTCGGAGTCGTGACAGGACTACTGCACTTGACAGAGGAGGAGTTCTCTAGCAGCCGTGTTGTTCATCATCGTGAATAAAAATCCTGGTTTGAGATGAGTCAATGACCTTTGTGTTTTCCTCATGATTGAGATGGGTTACTTGATAAATAAGGTATAAGTATGGGCATATACCTAGTAAAGGTTATCTGTTGAGAACAGTCTTTATGGTTTATCCTTGTTGGATTTAGTGAGACCATGACGGTCTCCGGATCCCTACTTAGTATCGTTATACTCACCCTTGGATGGGCTATGCCCGCACCTTGTTGTGTTGGATGCAGATGATGGACAACACTGATTGTGGTTGAGGCTTGTAGAACTGGATGGTACCTGGATGTGGAATTCAGGACGAGACGGTACCCAAAGGTGGACATCACGACGAGATAGTACCCGGAGGTGGAATTCATGATGAGATGGTACCCAGAGGTGACAGAAGGACGTGGAGAGCTGAGGTGGCCATCTGTACCTACCCTTCAGGTAGGAACTCTGGAGGAAGATCCAGGAGCATCTTGACACCTTCCTACTATTTTTTCTTTTCCTTTTACTTTACAGTTGAGATTGTATTTTTGGCCCCCTTTGTACTTTCAGCACACTTGTCTTATTGCTTTACTTAGTGTTTGTTTCCTCTTGTACGTTGGTTGTGTGTTTTTTTGCATTTCATAAAGGCAATGCCTTCCCTTTTTATCGGGATTTACGCCTTTGGTGCTATTCTCCAGCCCCTGGCCTATGGAAGTCGGGCTTGGGGTAGTCAGGGCATGGGCCCCGAGGACAGGTCATGACAATTGGTATCCGAGGACGTAGGTTCTACCGCATAACTTATGACTTTGATATTTTCTTTCATTGAAGTAACAGTGTTAAGCATATCGAGTGTGGTTTTCTGTTCAAGGAGTCCAATGTTGGTGCGGCGGCCGACGTATCCATACCCCAGGACCCTGAATTCTGATTTCCAAAACAGTGCACGAAAACACTGATTACGTGTGTGTTTTCAAAAGTTTTCCTTTAAATCAGCTCAAATCAGGTCAAATCACCAGGTATAGTCTTTTGACTGTGTCACATCTGTTTCTTTCAGGATGCCTCCCTGAGGATGACCAGTTGGAGCCCAAAGATTTGTACGTACTGAAAGCCCACAGGGCAACGAGGCCTTAGTATAGGGCCCTCTTATAGTTGATGCACCAACGGAGGCACCAATGGTACTACCACCCTTTGGGCCACCGATGCCACCATCCCCAGAAGCAGGTGATGCATGCCGCCTGAGCGCACTACATGAGTTCCAAGGCCAGAGGCCACCCAGGTTCTGGGGAGAGATGGACCCACAGGCGACTGGGGATTGGCTAGAGGCAGTGGGGAGAGTCTTCAGGCTAGTAGGGATACTAGCAGACATTATGGTGATCCTTGCTACCAGCCTCCGTTAGGTAGTATCAGGGAGATGGTGGAGCCTGATGCTCCAGATACATGACGAAGAAACACTTCTGTGGGAAGACTTCGAGAGCTTGTTCCGTGAAGAGTTTGTACCAACCACCCTTCGAGCAGTGCGTATATACGAGCTACTGCATCTTCAGCAGGGTAGCATAACCGTGGACCAGTATTCATCGAGGTTCACCGACCTCTCACACTACTCCACTGATATGGTACGGGGCCCGTTCATCAGGGCCCGAACCTTCGAGAAGGGGCACAAGCGAGATATTAGATCTTCAGTTGTTTCTCACAGCATCCTGACGCAGACGAGGGTGTTGGAGCGAGCCCTCTTTGTGGAGAGTTTCCTTACTGAGAAGTCTCTAGTAGAAGGATCCACCACTAGACGGTATGCAGCGGATTCTTCTACAGCTGGCAGTAGACAGATGACACAGATGTCCAAGAGGGCAAGACCTACAGGTGGTTGGCCACACGACTCAGGGTCGGAAGTGCGAGGCACCAAGCAGAGTGACAGAGCCAGAACTTCCATTCTCTGTTACATGTGCGACGGACAGGGTCACATGGCTCGGGACTGTCTCACCCACCACTCGGATGATCAGCAGATAGATGGAGGACCTCCCAGGCATAGGTAGAGGTTCGATCGTGGAAGACCGCAAGGAGTCGGAGAACGAGGCAGGGGAGATGGTCGTGCTTCTGGAGGTGGACGACGCTTCAAGGTGTTTCCGCCACCACCATCAGGAGTTCCACCCTGACCATAGGGAACAAGTGGACATTAAAGTGAAAAACATCAGGAAGCTGAAGCATATGACTATGGAGCTCCAGAAGCAGGGGACAAGAGCGGGACTAGTTCTAGGCATGGAAGCCTTTGTTTTTTGGTGCTTCTAGTTTCCATGATGTTGTTGTTTGTGGTTTTTGTGTGTCTTTGTACTTAAGCTGTAGTAATAAGAGACACTTGTCCTTGTGACGATTTCATTCCTTCCCTTTTGTGTGGTTGATACAGAGAGGTTCCGGTTAAAACCATTAACTTCACCCTCACATTCGAGATTCTTACTAGAGGAGACCCAGTGACCCCACAATGATGCCGACAGTGTGACTCAACCCTTGGAGGCGAGAGTGATGGTTGGATCTCTTGGTTGTAGTGTCGAGGCCTTACGACATCATCCAAGACATGAAATGTACATTTCATGTCAGGATTGACTGTATTAGGCAAAGAACGTGGTTCATACATAGGATGAGACAAGATTTCTCTTTTTTGGAAATGGAGAAATCTAAGCAACACTTGTAAGACCAGAGATGGTGCAGGCTACGATTGAGGAGGTGCAGATCATCCATGAGCAGATGAATACTGCACAGTGCAGACAAAAGTCCTATAATGATAGGAGACGAAGACCACTGGAGTTCGAGGATGGAGACCACGTTTTCTTACGTGTCTCACCTCGACATTGACTATAGAGATTTGTCCGGGGCGGCAAGTTATCTCTGCGCTTCATCTGGCCCTTCCACTTCAGTTGCACTGGGTTCATGACATCTTTCCACGCGTCTCAGCTGAGGAGGTACGTGCATGACGCGACCCACGTCATCATTCACGGGAAGCTGGACATCGACGACGGGACGACCTTCCCGGAGGTTCAGTGGAGATCAAGGATCCACAGGAGAGGGCCCATTTTGGATGGTCTTTTCCTCTTGGGCACATTCGTTGGTAGCACGAGAACCACCAAGAGAGAACTTGGGAGCAGGAGGCTCATATGCGTGCTCGACACCTCCATTAGTGTCACTAGTTTTTTTTGTAGCTTTATGGGGATGTAATGCCCTGAGAATGGAGTAATGTAATGACCTGTAAATTTCAAGGAAATTTTTTTTCATATATTTTTTGTAAATTTAGGAGTAAGAAGTTTCTGACAGCAACTGATTCTAAGGCCCAGTGTGCCCGGAATATTTTTCGGAAGTTTTGTTAAGCTTAAATTGACGTGCATAAGAAGTTTTCCTGAAAAAGTGGAATAACTCATAAATGGATACTCAGATCAGAAATCCTAGGACACATTTCTACTGAGGATGGAGGGTTTACCATCGGCGTGACTTATGTTTAGTCGGCACAGACCTCCTGTGAGAAATCCCGAAAATTGCATAACCGTAAATAAAATAAATAAATAAAGTTGTTTTATTTTTCAAATTCTTATAACTCACAAATGGTAACTTAGAATAAAAATACGAGACCACTGCTGAACTCGAGATGGTATGATTTCTTTACGAAGATACTAACATTGGCCAGCACGAGCAACCTGAGAAAGTCAGTTTTTTTCCGTAAATAAAATAATTAATTCACAATTATTTTATTGTCAAATTCATAACTTCTAAAAGGTAAATCGAATTGAAAATCCGATAGTACCGTTGAGTTCTATGGGGTGTTTTTCTCCTAGTAAAATCATATCCTTGACCATAGTGGGTCGAGGGTGACTGGTAATAATTTTCCGAACATTTTTTCGGGTACGTTCAGTAAACATAATAGCGGCGTTTTATAACTTTTGAATCGCTGCTCAGAATCGCATTCCGAGGGCACCGTTAAACTCACAGTGCTGATATTCTCTTAACAGGATATTCACCTCAACGGCAGATGATCAGTATGAAAGTTAGTTTTTGGGGTTTTACGAGGGTTAATAAAATAAAATAAGTTAATAATATATTTTATTTTGTTAAACACATGTAGTGCGGATGAAGTGGCTAGACGCTCCACGTGGGAGTTGGTCGTGGAACAACCACACCCTAACCTCCCATATAATGGGGATAGAGATAAAACCTCTCAAACACCCATCAATTAATTTTATATGTCGACGTAAAATTAATTGCACTCAATTACTTTTATGGGACGACGTAAAATTAATAGTTGTCAGTTAATTTTGTTTGTCGACGTAAAATTAATTTCTCTCACTTAATTTTATGGTTCGACGTAAAATTAATTGTTTTTAGTTAATTTTATGTGTCGAAGTAGCATTAATTGTTCTCAATTAATTTTATGAGTTGACGTAAAATTAATTGTTGTCATTTAATTTAATTGGTCAACGTAAAAATTAATTGATGTGATTTAATTTTATGTGTTGACGTGAAATTAATTGTTGTCAATTAATTTTATGTGTCAATATAAAATTTATTCTTCTCATATGTTTTGATGCAGGCTATGTGGGGGAAACTTCTTGCCGTCCTCCATTCATAATTAGTTCCAAAACACCTCTTAATTTGTGCCAATGCAATTTAATTCTCCCCATCCCCTTTTTAAATTAAGTAATCACATCGTTGGAATTTGGGAAGCTTCCATATAAATGAACTGTCATAAATTCCATGATGGTTACATACCTCTCCCCCTATCCTATATAATGGGAGCTTGGGAGAAGGTTTTGGGATGGTTTCACCAAGCGACGAAGCGTTGGTAAAGTATTGTGACGCCCAACACTTGGGGAAATCATATCTTCTCCAACGAAGAACGTGAAGAACACCAATGACGATATTCCACGCGATTCTTCTTTGACCTTACTTCCTCAGAAACCTATCCTCCACAACATCATCAATGAACCAATGTAGCTTGGAATTGGGGACGTGTGGTGGATGCGACGAATGACAGTCTTCATCTACTTCCTTTCGCGACTCCCCCATCGAGCGGTGAGCAAGAGGTAGGGGTTATATTTTTATTTAAAGTATGAACCTTTACTGTGTTCTTCCTTTATCTCAAAGCAAAGAATAGTGGTTGTTGTGCTTCATTCTTGCGAGAACCTATTGCTACCACACTAAACGCAGAGGGTCCGGGGCAAACCAACGTAGACCGACCCCTTCGTTGTTCTTTTTGTAATGACTCCATGACAGCATGGAAATGATGCGACGATGACGACAGTGGCGAACAAAGGTCATGCTACCCATGACCTCCGTGAACTACGCCACCCTCGTGGCCCCCTGGCGCGCACCTGGTGCCCCGCACCCATGCCGGCATACCCGGCGCCCTATCGGCGCAGCCCCCCCCCCCCCCCCCCCCCCCCGACGTGCTGCAAAGACGGCCCGACGCCCCGCACCCTTGTCGGCGTCCTTCCACGTGCCGATGCCGGCGGCGTGCCCAGTGCTCCCTGTGGCCCCCGCGATGCCCTGTCGCACTACCAGGTGCACCCCCTCACACTGCCCGGTGTTCGACACCCTACCTGGCACACCTGCACCCTACCCGGTGCACCCACAGCCAGCCGAAGCCCAGTCGTCCCTTCCACGCCCCGCACGGTCTGCCCGCTGGCCTCCCAGTCACAAACATGCTGAACCGGACCACGACGCCCCCGCGGTGTTGCTGGTCAAACCAGCCCGGTCTCCCGGGCCGAGTTACCGAGCCGCCTACGTGGGGACTATCGGGCTGAACCGCCCTCGCGGTCTGCTTTTCCGAGCCCAGTGGACCGGGTCAAAACATAGCAGGTTGACTCACCCAATGGGATGGGTAAGACCCAAAGAGTCTGACCGGGTTGACCCAGAACAGGTCGGCCCAGTTTGGGTTAGGCTGAGTTGGTCTGACCGGGTTGGACCGGACCCTGGCTCATTACTGGCCCGTTACCTTCTTGGGCCATATCTTTGGCACTGGATGTCTGTTTGACGAACCGTCAATGGCGCCGATACTCTTGGAGCATAGTCGACCTTTTGATTATACCCCATGGGAGTTCGAGGGATATTTGAGATACGGTCGGGTTAGTTCGTATACGAAACCAACCTTCCCCCTAGAACAAAGAGGAGAATAACTCAAGAACTGGGCATCCAATTGACGTGTCGTCTGTTGTATTATGACCCCTATGATTAGGTTGTCCGTTCTGATACTTATTAGTGGGACCTTTTGATACTTGGAGTATCGTTCAGTGGCTCATGGATCGGATCCTCCCGGAGGTGAGCATATGGAGTATGGTGACTTTGTAGCTGGCTAAGACCTGATGACTGCTTGTCCGATTTGATTCAGAGTGACTTGCATATCCCAGTGGGGAGCACTACATTGTGAGGTGGCAGAACCATGGTGGAGGTTCACTACTTTGTGAGGTGGCGGACTCGCGGTACTCGATAGGAGGAGTACCTCTATTGGCTATGAGGGGGAGCACTACGGTGTGAGGTGGTAGACCCATGGCGGAGGAGCACTACATTTTGAGGTGCCAGACCCGCAATAATCGACAGGAGGAGTACCTCAGCAGTCTAAGGTTAGTGAGTGACACCTCGGAGTCATGATAGGACTACTGCACTTGACAAATGAGGAGTTATCCATTATTCATGTTTATTGTCATTGTGAATAAAAATCCTGGTTTGAGCTGAGTCAATGACCTTTGTGTTTTCATCATGATTGAGATGGGTTACTTCATAACTTAGGTATATGTATGGGCCTATATCTAATTATATTTTATCTATTGAGATCTTTTTTTGGTTTATCCTTTTTGTATTTAGTGAGACCTTGAGGGTCTTAGGGTCCCTACTGAGTATTGTTATACTCTCCCATGCACGGGCTATGCCCGCACCATGTTGTGTTGAATGCAGATGACAGACAACACTGATCGTGGTTGAGGCTTGTAGAACTGGATGGTACCCGGAGGTGGACTTCATGAAGAGATGGTAACCAGAGGTGACAGACGGACATGGAGAGCTGAGGTGGCCATCTCTACATACCCTTCATGTAGGAACTCCGGAGGACGATCCAGGAGAAGCTTGAAACCTTCCTACTATTTTGACTTTTCCTTGTAATTTACTTTTGGGCTTGTATTTCCATCCCCCTTTGTACATTCAACACACTTGTCTTATTGCATAACATAGTGTTTTCTTCCACTTGTACTCTAGTTGTGTGTTTGTTTGCATCTCATAAAGGCAATGCCATCCATTTTTATCAGGATTTATTCCTCTGGTGCTAGTCTCCAGCCCCTAGCCTATGGAAGGCGGGCTTGGGGAAGTCACTGCACGGGCCCCGAGTACGGTTCGTGAAAATTACCCATTAGGAAACATTAACCAACAACATTTTTATGTTCCTTTTCATAATTTTAAGTAATTCATTTACTACATATAATTAGAACATAAGGAAATATACATACCTTCTAGTACTGTTTCATGCTTTAATAAGTTTCTACAAAAAGATAGTATTTTCTCCAAACAATGAGCATTCAAAAATAAATAGTCACATCAAAATCAGATGAATAATCTTCTAGAGAATCATATAATCCACAAAATACGATCTATATATTCCTCTATTCTTTAGACATTATCTAAAAATAAAATGGTTAGTATGAGTTCATATAATCCCAAAAAAGTATAATCTTTTATAAAAATTAATAGTATTATTAATCATCAAAAGTATACAAAATAAACCCAATGTTCTAGAAATACCATTCAACCCAAAATTCTACTTAAAATTAATCAAAATAATCCAAACTAAGATTGAAACCCAAAACACAGAAGGATTTAATCACATAGTCTTCCACAATAAATCATATCATATAACTCCAAAAATATAGAATACTCTTAAAGAATTATACTGAATCATAATTAACCAAATCTCATATTCTCTATGATAGGTTAATCATTTTTTTAAATAACCCAAATCATTATATGTCCACAATAAAAATAGATATTCTTCCAAAAAAAATTCAACCAGTACTCCACAAATTTAATCCCGTAGTATTCTATTTTTCCAAAGAATACAATGTTCCCAATGGATAGAACGTCTTCCAAAATCACATTTATCACTTAATCACCAAAACATTTTCTTATAATAAGAATATTCCTTTGATAAAACATAAGATCCCAAAATCAACTTATTCTTAATCAATAAAATCATTTAACTAAAAATAATAAGTCATAAAAACCAGGGACTTCAAGTAGTCTTGTAGTATGTGATAAATCCCAATCACACATTGGTTGTAGGTTTGATTCCCATAGCTTTTTCTGACATGACGGGTTGTCACATGGTCTGTGTGTTGATCTTTTTATAAAACTAAAAAATAACCCTAAAAAAGTTTTAACCTCAATGGTTTCCATATACCTCTCATTTTCAATCAAATTAATTATGATATTAATATCCTAATTCGAGAAGTCTTAAATTTATTGTCATTTTTTTAATTTCATCCCCATATTATAAAATAAAACTATCCCCAAATAAAGAATTACATTCCTTGATCATGGTGTATACTTGGTTTCATCGTCATCTTGTTCACGTAGGTTGAAGGTTTGTGCATTGAAATAGTGATTTAGATATCCTTCACAATAATTTGATTCCTTCATCCTAATACACCTTGTATAGCATGGGTCATATGGGTGTTCACAAAAAAACTATTTTTCAAAATAATCATGTAGGACAAGTAATTTCAATACAATTGATAAAACATGATTTCTACAAAATAGTCATACTGAAGATGAGTTGAATCTTTCAATTAATGGTCCTTTTAAAATACCATAGGTATGTTTTGAGAAACTATATAGTAAATCAAAATATAAATAGATTCCACAATTTTCTCCTTCTTCAGTACCATTTTCAAAATCATAATATGTTTTCAAATCTTGTGATAAGGAAAAATATTTAAAAATGACTTGATAATATTTAAATTTCTTGAAAGTATTAGAATATTGTGAAAATAGGATTTGTTTAAATACAACCATTGATCCATGATGATAAAAAGGTATAATGGGGGTGTTTGATATCTCAAACAACTTCCTTAAAGTGATTTATATGCTAAAAAATTTTCACAATCATCGGAACATGCCTTTGCAATAATTATTGCAAGCATGTCATCAGGAAGAGATAAAAATGTCATTTGAAAACCTCCTCCTTACATTTGTAACTGATTTTATTTGATCTGAAAATGTTATGAAACAAGGATTTAACTAAAATAATAAACAAAATTACTAACCATGTGTCTAATGAAAACTACTAATCCATAAAGTTGTCTAAACCAACCACTGAAACAAACTATAACTACCTGGCCTTAAACATTACTTAATCTTGAGTTAAGTCAAGAATTCACATTGAGGATATTTTTAGGTATAGAGTTTTAGATAATTAGGATATAACTATTACATATAAACATGAATATTACAAAGTATACACTTCAACTATAAACGATTTTCAAAAAAAATCAAACTCTTTAAATAAAACAAGTGTTGTTTTATGGATATAAATCTTCTTGAATACATCTTTTCTCATACCCTTTCTTATAACCTGTGAAAAAAAATTCCAAAAACTTGTGATGAGAATAAAAAGATCAGTAAGGGTTTTAAAATAATAAAGGAAACATTAAGCCAATAATAAATACAAATAAATGAAACCGTAATTTTCAATCATAACATACCATCTGAAATCATAGTATTTATGAATAACACATAGTAATCATAAATCACAATTATAACATGATGCATTCATATCATATTTACATTGTAGTTATCACAGGTACAAAGGGAGTAACGTTTCGAATAGCCATCACATTATATTACATAAATCACATAGGAGAAACATTCACATTTACAACTGTCACGTTACCCAATGCATTGGAGAGCTATCTAGGGCTCACCCACCATAGGTTTATAATGGAACCACTCGTATACGTAAACAATGCCCAATAACCATAATCATGAAACATGAAACAAGTATATAAGAAAGGTGAAATTTCTAAATTCCAATCACATTATATCAAATTTATAATTAAATGAGGCTCTAGACCCATCCTTTTAAAAAACTCACATTATTTCAAATCAGGATATTGAAATAAACAATGCTTTATCATACCATTTTCAAAACCATTTAAAGCATTTAGTAAAGAAAGTTTTAAATCAAAGTCTACCATTCCAAATTGAAGATTTTAAATGAATTATCATCTGAAAACATTAATGTACATATAAAGAATTCCTATAACCCATTTTGAAAAAATGGACAATAATGAGAAATATTTATAAAAATAAATCATTAAAACATTTAGAACGATATTTTCTTTAATGAGGTTTAAAAAAAATGAGAGAAACATGAATACAAATAAGTGAGGAATGAAATTCAATAAAAACCTTTATATGGTCATGAGAATAAAGGTATTCATGATATAATATGTCGAAGGACAGTGTATACATCGTATAAATGTGAATTGGTGCATAACAACAGTGAAGTCTCGATGGAATGTAAATTGAGATGAAATCCCATATAAAAACAATATATTTAGATTAAGGATAAATAAATTACCTAATTATGTGTTAAAAATATAAATATACTCAATATAGTTGGATATTTAGTGTAAATAAATCATAGGAAATTCACACTTGTTCTTTTTAATACAAAACCAAGGACTTGGATGTTTAACTCAATGAATGGAAATTGAGTTAAAATTACTCTTATCAAGTTAATATCAATGACTTGAGAATTTATAAATGAAGTTATTATGTGTATATAAAGTATATCAACACAATTTGGAGTGGGAATTAAAACATAAAAAAATAAATTGTGATTCCACACATAATCAAAGCATGACATAATTAAGAATTACATGATTAACACAAGGAAAGGAAATTGGGTTAAAATATTCCCTTACCGATTTGGTAACTCACGAAATATAAATCCCATGAAATAAGGATAATAAAATAAAGATGTAAATACCCATAAATTGAATTATATTACACAATGAATACAATATTGGACAGTATATACACCACACAAAAGGAAATAATGGCAAATATAGTATAAATCTCACTGGATAAAAAGTGCGATGAAACTTCCTTAACACGTTGTAATCAATCGAGTAATATGAACAAAACATAATATCAACATAATATGTCACATAGTAAAATGAATATAAATATTATCATGATAAAATATATAAAATTTCAGTACACGATACAGCACATGCAATAAATTAGGGGCAAAAATGGAAAGCGTACAGAATTAAAAGTGAGATAAGAAACCCCTTACCTTGTGTCTGACTTGACTTGTTTGTTCCTTGTTCCTCCGTAATAATAAACTAATGTTAATTTAAACTTTATTAATAACATTTTCCAAGATTCTTATTCTTTCTATATCACTTATTACCATGTTATAAACATTATGCAATCATTTAAGTAAATAATGGTCGTTTGGTCAATATTGGGTACCTAAGTCCAAAATGGACATATTATAATTAAAAGTTGTCCATGTGGTCAATATTCCATTATATACAGAATTATATTCATGATTGAGATATCATATATATCATATATATCTAGTATATATATGTATTTATAATATTACATAACATTTATAGGTAACAAATGAAATTCACCGTTCTTGGAGAAGGTAAGCCATACATACGCATGATTGCTACATTCATATCTATTTCATAATTTAATGGAATTAAAACATAATGACACATAGGCATATTATAAATCCTGTATAATATAATATATAATATCATTAAATTAAACATTTTTACATCCCATATATGGAATTAACAAGTCATATAACTTTGAGGGGGCGGTAGTCCGCATTTACTCAAATTGAATTATGGCGTTTACCCATAATAGAAACTATAATGTTATGATATAAATGAAAAATATAGAAGAATAAAGAAATCATAAACATAATATATATCATATATAAATATAGTTCTATCTTAATGGCCACCATGATAGGTGGTAGGAGATAATTGAATAATCATCACTTCATGAGGCATTAGTTTTCCATCCACATAAATAGTATGTTCTTCAACCATTAGATGGGGTGTGTGTAAGTGTTGTTAGAAAACTTCTCATAAAAAATCCTAGTATACATAGGATACTGGTGTTGTTATTAAAGAATTTGTTAAAAAGAGTTTAGCGGTTGGAGAAGTAAAATAAATAAAAAGATGTTATGCAAATCTATTACCTTTAATTTGGGTAACTCCTTTTGGGTTGAACCAAAAGGACTTCATGAAGTGACTTATGCCTAATGTAAGGCTTATAAATGGAAGAGAGTGATTATAAAGGACGATTTGGGTAGGGTCTGGATGAGAAAAGTGGATTTATGGGTGCGAGGAATGAGTTATAATTGAGGGATTTTTATAAGGGGGAGGAGGGGCTCTTTAGGGATGTGTGATAATATTATTTTATTATATAATGATATTCGGTTTCTAAATGACCAAAACAAAATAATGTGGAGATAAGATGAACCATGGTCAATATAAATTCACACAATAATAATCGGATAGGTTTTGGATGTTATTTTAATATTTATAATCTTATTTATTTAAATCATTTATTTGTGAAGTAAATACTGCATCCTTATTGTGTTATAAATAATTTAATTTAAATTGTGTCTAACAATAAAAAAAATACCATGATGTATAAAATATTTTTATGTTTCCAATGAATATTTATAGTCAAAATGATAACTTATATAACCATATGTAAAAGTTAATTTACTAAAAGATATTTATTTATGTCATTTTTTTCTTAAATTTAAATTAATTAATCTGAAGCATCATTATCACTCTTAAGTGGATCTATGGGGTCCCTAAATCGACCCAAGGATGATCATGGTCGTCCATGACTCATACAATAAGTTTAAGACATGTGATAATGTAACTGTGTATTATTATAACTTTCTTTTTAACTTGAATTACCCTATTTACCATTAACCACGGTAAATAAAAGTCAAAATTTACTATTCATAAAAAAATATTTTCATATTATTGAACATCATTTTACGTACTAATAACAACCATGTATTTCTTATTTTCAAAATTAAATTCATCTAAGTTGAAAAATTTCTTTTAAATGAAAAATCGCGTTTTTAACTACTACTTAGTGGTTTAACTATTCATCCAAAATTGAAGTTTTTCCGAAAAATACCTAAAATTAAGACAAATATATATTTGGTATTCTAAATTAAAAAATGAGGTCTATTTAAAAAATTCAAATCATAAAATTTTCATTTAATAATTTAAAATTGATTCCTGTTGTCAAAATAAATATCGTGTTTTTAAGAAACAATATCTATCAAAAGATTGACACTTGTTTATGTCGAATTTCAAAGTAAAATAAAATCCAATGATCACTATTGAATTAAATGGTAAAAATATATTCTTATTACACTATAAACCCATTTTAAATGATAATATAACCATATAAATAAATTATATTAAAAATAGTTGTGAATCAAAATACAGTATTTTTCACTATTCAATAAAAAATGAATTTTATCAGAAAAATATTAAAAAATTAACCAAAGTACATTTTGGTGTCCCGATTCAAAATAAGAATATTGATTCAAAAAATTGAACATAGAAAAGATGCAAAAACTATATTTAATGAGGGTTCACCATCAAAAGGTAGTAAATCGACCTTTTTGTGAATATTAGATTATTTATGGTTAAAATATAATTCTATTCTTATTTTAAGTGTAACGCCCCGACCCCAGTTACCTAGAGTCGGTGAATTATTACATAACATTGGCATGATCACAAAAGATCATGTCTCGACAGACCGATTAGTTTAGTAGCCTTGGAAAAACTAGATACATTCGTAAACATTACATTACATCATAAAAATGAAAACTACAATAACATGGGATCCTTAGTCCACAATCATATCCTCACTGACTATTCTTGCAAGTCAGTCATAATACACTTCTTCACATCCTGGGAAAAATAAAACATTGAAAGGGGTGAGCTCAAATGCTCCGTAAGGATAACAATATAGTGGAAACTTTCATAAGAAAACATAAGCATTTAAGGCAATGTATAACTAAAACAAAAGCCTTATTGAACTTGAACTTCAGCATAATATGGAAAAAGTAAAATAAAATAATGCCATTACTTACTCAAATGGACATTCTACTAGACGAATAATCACATGAAATATCAATAACCACTTTCATAATGAGGGAATGTATAATGCCGGACATTCTGAAACATTTTGTCAAGGCCTCAGCCAAGACGTCTAAAATGATTAAGGCCTCGGCCAAAACCAAAAATCAAATTCGGAAAGGTCCTCGGCCAATTCCACGTCTATTTGTCTCATGAGACCTACCGATGCATCGAGGAGTTATAGCGGTCTCCACCCGTCACTTATTAAGTCCAATACATTCCTCATATGAATTGGTTTAAACATAACATAAATATTCGTATTAAAACTAGGATACGAAATGTCAACAATTTCTCCATAATCTCTGGATGGTATAAAAATAACACATCCACAGTCAAATATTTCACAAAATTTTCAATGGAAGTTTTGTATCATAAATCAATTTCAATTAGACTTAAAACCCATCAAAGGATGTTGACATGGATGAAATCAAAGCTATTTGAGAGAAATATCTCTCTTTTTAGAAATCATTTAAAAGTCCCATAATTATAAAGTAATACATTTACTTTGAAAATATTCTTATAAGCTTGTAAGGGAAGCTTCGACGAAGTTATAATGGCGGAAAATAGCCACACCCGCCGTATAAGTTAAAAAAACATTCTTACGTTAAATTTGTCAAAAAGGTCAAAAATTACAACGTTTGGAAAACGACAGTAAGATTCCTTTAAAAAACGTATAAGGGTATAAATGACTTTAACCCATTTTCCATTTAATAGTAAATTTTTTTGAAAGACATTTTTAAGAAACATGGATGTGGATGATAACGAGGTCCCAGTAGATAATTATGTATAAACAACCTTGGATAATGAAGAGGTTGTGAAGTAAACCCTTACCTTGTACATTTCCTTGGTTGGGGTAGGTTAACCTCCGGTATAATGGTGAAATAATTGTTATTAAATTATACAAGAATCATATACATTCATATGATATCATATATGATCTTTTAACATTGCTTTGTTAACAATATCTTAGATTTATCATTGTTTCGGGTGTTAACTTACTCATTTTCTTTTATATGTTTTGTTACGTAAGTCGTGTTTTTCATGGATAGGATGTATCTTATTCATATCCATAATGGTATCATGTCCTTAAAAATTATTTTTAAATCATCAAATGATAATTATACTTGAATGGATACGACGGAGAATGAATCTCATCGCATTCGTGGAGACGGTAGTCCGTACGTACGCACGAGCGACAATATCATTATATTGATATTAAAATAATATATAATTGGATATTATATCATATATACAGAATCATTATCATGTTATATTTATTATTTACATGAATTACATATCATTATTATACCCATCTAAATAATAATATATTGAATAACAATTACACCACGACGTGGAGACGGTAAGCCGTACGTACGCACGTATGGGGACATGTCATTCAAATGATGGGTAGAATACTGAATATGGTTGTTCCATATTTATAATAACATCATAGTATATGTAATATACTGGAGTTATAATTTTAGAATTGAAATAATAAACAAAGAGGGAATGGAAGAAGAAAGAAACTTGAAAGAGGGTGATGAAAACGTTACCTCTTCTTCGGGTTCTTCCTTTTGATTTGATCAAAAGGACTCCATAGGATGGCTTTCTAACTAAAGTAAAGCTTCTAGGATGAAGTGAGAGAAGTTGGGAGAGTATTTGGGAAGAGTTGGGCCGATCCAAAAGGCTTGAAAGTGTGAATAAGGTGGTAGGGGTGGGGGCCTTTTATAAGAGGAGAGGAGGGGCTCTTTTTGAAAGATTGAAATGTTACATTATTATACAATGCTTTTCAGATTCTAAAGGTCCCACACTTATATAATTCGTGGATAAGGTGATAAGGGTTCGAAATATACCCATCCAATAGTCTTTGGACATGTGTAAGCCTTGGATTTTACATTATCTTTTCATTTTATTAAAATCGTTAAATAATGAGGTCATCGCTGCATCATAATGATGTCATAAATAATTTAATTTATATAATGTCTAAAAATTATAAAAAAATACTATTATTATAGAAATATTTTTAGATTTCCAATTACTATTTATAGTAAAAAATATGACTTGTATAACCCCATGTAAAAATTGTTTTAGTAAAACAGTTCATGTTTGTGTCATTTTTTACTTTAACATTAAATAAAAGGTATTTATGTCATTTTCCAACTAAAGTGGCTCCATGGGGTCCCCAAGTTGACCCATGGATTTTATTGGTCGGCCATTACTCATCCAATATGTGTAAGACAAGTTTAAGGGTATTTTAATATTTTTATAATATCATTTTTACCTTAAATTTCACTAATTACCTTTAATCGCGATTAATTAAACTTAAAAGTTACTATTCACCAATAAATTATTTTAATCCTATTGAACCACATTTTACATCCTAATGAAAACCCTGTATGTTGGATTTTTGAAATTAAAAACACAGAAGTGGTAATATTTCATTTAAATGAAAAATCTATTATTTAACTACCACTTAGTGGTTTCACTATTCATCAAAAATTGAAGTTTTTCAGAACAATGACAAAATTTCACCCTAAGCTATAATTGATAATCCAAATTTAAAAATGATTTCTATTTTACAAAATTCCAAACATATAAGTTGCATTAATTAATTTTATAATTAATTCCCGCTGTCACAACAAATAGCGTGTTTTTAAGAAACAATATATATCAAAAGATTGAGAATTGATTATGTCTAATTTAAAAGTGAAATTAATTCTAATGACCACCATTGGATAAAATGGTAAAAATATATACTAATTATACTCTAAAACCACTAAATAGTATAATTTATCACTATAAATTATTTTGATTAAAAAAGTAGTTTTTAAGTATTTTTCACTATTCATAAAAAATTAGAAGTTCTCAGAAAAATACCAAAAATTCAACATAGGATAATTTCGAAATTCCGAATCCAAAAATGAAGTCCATTTTGATAAATAAAATTTATAAAATTTCAAAAAGTAGGTATTACTATTCACAACGGCTAGTTTAATTAGTTGTGGTGTGTGTTAGAGCTCGAGGTTGCGTACAACACACGCTATTGCATTATTCGAAGGGAAACGTACCGTGGAAGATTGGTGTGTTACATTCTCCCCTACTTCAAATAATTGCGTCCACACAATTTCTAGGGTATTACTGCATAAAAAGAATTGGGTGGTTCTTCATCATAAGATCCTCAGGTTCCCACGTTGCCTCTTCCATTTTATGATTTCTCCACAAAACCTTTACCAGACGAGTCGTCCAGTTTCTCAGCACCTGCTCCCTCACATCAAGAATTTTGATGGGCTCTTCACAATAAGATAGATCGGGTTCTAGTTCTAATTCCTCATAGGTAAGTACATGTGTTGGGTCGGGCATGTATTTTCTCAATAGCGATATGTGGAAAACATCATGAACTTTGGAGAGATTTGGCGGCATCGCCAAACGATAAGCTACAGCCCCAATACGATCTAGAATTTCAAAAGGTCTGATGTACCTGGGACTCAACTTACCCTACTTACCAAATCGTATAACTCCCTTCCATGGAGATACCTTTAGGAAAACATGATCTCCCACCTAAAATTCCAAAACCTTTCTTCTGTTATCGGCATAGCTCTTCTGCCTACTTTGAGCTGCTTTGATGTGGTTTTGGATTACCTTCAACTTTTCCATTGTTTCTTCCACCAGTTCTGGTCCCACAAGTTTTCTTTCACTAATGTCATCCCAACAGGTTGGTGTACGACATCTCTTTCCGTATAACGCTTCATAAGGTGCCATCTGAATGCTTGAATGGAAGCTATTGTTATAGGAAAATTCTACCAGTGGTAAATATTGATCCCACATACCCTGAAAGTCATGAGAGCAAGATCTCAACATGTCTTCTAAGGTTTGAATAGTCCGTTCTGATTTTCCATCTGTTTGAGGGTGATAGGTAGTGCTCAAACGAAGTTCAGTATCCAAGGCCTTTTGATAACTTTTCCAGAATCTTGAAGTAAAATGAGGATCATGATCAGAAACAATCGATAGGGGTAATCCATGTAGTCTTACAACTTCATTAATATATAGTCTTTCTAGACGTTCAAGTGGTAGATCCTCCCGTATAGCCAGAAAATGTGCTGACTTAGTAAGATGATCAACAATGACCCATATTGCATCATTCCTTCTAGGAGTATTTGGTAGTCCCATGACAATGTCAATCGTAATATTATCCCATTTCTACTCAGGTATGGGAAGAGGTTGCAATACTCCACCAGGATGTTGCCTTCCAGCTTTCACTTGTTGACAAACCATACACCTTGACACAAAATCAGCAATATCCCTCTTCATATTGTCCCACCAAAAATTCTCCTTCAAATCTCTATACATTTTGGTTATCCCAGGGTGTATAGAGGAATTGGAACTATGAGCATCATCCAACAATTCCCTTTTAGATCTGGTATATCGGGAACACAAAGTCTCTTCACGAATTTCAAAATTCCATCCTTATACACAAAGTCCCTCAATCTTCCATCATTCACATCTTTAATCTTCTTCTGAAATTCTTCATCATCGGTCTGAGAAATCTTAATCCTTTCTATTAATGATGGTTTGGAAACCATTTGAAAAAGCATTGATGTTTCACCTTCCCTAGTTATTACCATGTCCATCTTCACTAGATCCATGAAAATTGGATCCCTTTCAATTCTCATCACATTCAAAACTCCATGGTATTTTCTGCTCAAAGCATCTTCCACCTTGGTTGCCTTCCCCGGGTGGTAATGTATCGAGCAATCATAATCCTTGAGTAGTTCAAGCCATCTCCTTTGCCTCATGTTGAGTTATTTTTGTGAGAAAATATACTTCAAACTCTTGTGATCAGTATAAATCTCACATTTTTCACCATAGAGGTAATGTCTCCATATCTTTAAAGAAATGATCACAGCTGCTAACTCAAGATCATGAGTAGGATAGTTTTGCTCATGAATTTTTAGTTGTCGTGATGCATAGGCAATAACCTTATCATTCTGCATAAGGACAGAACCAAGTCCTTTCTTCGATGCGTCACTATAAATAACAAACCCATCATTCCCCGATGGTAGAGTCAATATAGGGGCGTTGACTAATCTTCTCTTTAGTTCTTCAAAACATTCTTCACAATCTTTTGTCCAGACAAATTTAATCCCTTTACGTGTGAGATTTGTCAATGGGTTATCCAATCTGGAAAAATTCTGGACGAAATGTCGATAATAACCTGCTAAACCAATAAAACTGCGTACCTCAGTTATACTTGTCGGTGCTATCCATTCTTGGATTGCCTTGGTTTTAGAAGGATCAACGGAAATTCCATCCTTAGAGACAATATGGCCAAGAAAAGAAATCTCCTTAAGCCAGAATTCACACTTGCTAAATTTCCCATATAATTCATGTCTTCTAAGAGTCTTCAGGATAATGCGTTAGTGATTTTCATGATCTTCGTGGCTTTAGGAGTATACCAATATATCATCAATAAATACCACTACAACGTCATCAAGATATTCCTTGAAAACTCTATTCATTAGATCCATGAAAACAGAGGGTGCATTAGATAATCCAAAAGGCATTACTGTAAACTCGTAATGACCGTACCTTGTTCGAAATGTTGTCTTTGGAACGTATTCGTTCTTCACACACAACTGATGGTATCCAGACCGAAGGTCAATCTTTGAAAATTATTGAGCTCCAAGCAGTTGGTCAAAAAAATTATCAATGCGAGGTAGGGGATACTTGTTCTTTATTGTTATAGCATTGATCTCCCTATAGTCGATGCACAACCTCATAGATCCATCTTTCTTCTTAACAAAAAGAACAGGGGCTCCCAAAGAAGAAACACAAGGGCGAATAAATCCCTTATTACTCAATTCCTCTAGTTGTTTCTTTAGTTTAACTAATTCCACAGTGGCCATTCTATAAGGGGTCTTCGATATGGGCCTTGATCCAGGAATTAAATCAATGGAAAACTCAACTTCTCGTTCTGGAGGATGTCCAGGTAAATCTTCTGGAAACACATCAACATATTCTCTCACAATAGGTACATCCTTTATTTGAATATTCCTTTCCTCACCCTTAGTAATTTTCTTCTCTCCCTCCCCAATAATTGAATTTAGTTGAGCTACTGGGGGTGGATCTAGATAATAATTATGTGGCGATGATTCTTCTCTAAAGATAAGGTGTTCCTTATCATCTTCATCATGAATCGTAACCTCTTTCCTCTTACAATAAATTTTTGCATCATGGTCCGAAAGCCAATCCATACCGAGGATTATATCAAATTCAATCATGGGTATGACGATGAGATCAGCAGGTAAAGAACATTTAGGTTCTCTAATGGGAACTAATCGAAAAACTTTGTTGCAACAATACTTCCCTTAGGGGTTTTGACCAACAACTCCCTTGTTAAATCAAATTGGAAATATCTAATTTTCTTAGCAAACTGGGAAGATATGAAACAATGCGATGATCTTGAATCAAATAAATCATTTTCTAATCTTGAGGAAACCATTAAATTACCTGCCACCACGTCTTTCAGAGCTTCCACATCAGCAGTAGTGATAGCATAAGCCTGGCCCTGATCCCTTGGCCTCTTCTAAGGTAAGTTCCCCTGACACTTAGGACATTCATTTGCATAATGTCCCTTATCTCTACAATTATAGCATTCCACGTTGACAACCGCTTTCTTTCCCTTGCATTCATGAGCTTGGTGGCCTTTTTCACCACACTTGTAACATACTCCTTTTCCTTTTAGACAGACACTAGGGTGCTTCCTACCACAATTATCACAGGGTAGAAATTCATTTCTACCCTTCTTCCATGTTTCCTTATTTCCTTTCCCAGATTTTTCAGCGGATCTCTTCTTATATTGCTTTGATTTAAAGTCATAAGACATAGAGAATTCATTTTCCATCTTGATAGTGCACGAGACAATACCTTAGTATGAAGAGAAGGTTTGTGATACTAAGGCTCGACAGAGAAATGGTTTTAACCCATCAAAGAAACGATCAATCTTACTTCTTGGGTTACGTATGTAATCTGCCGCATACCTCGCTAACGTTGTAAAGTTAGCCTCATACTTTGCGACATTCTCATCCTCCTTCTTCCTCAGACTTAGAAATTGCCTTTCCATATCCGCTCGATGGTCTCGAGGAATGTATTTTTCTAAGAACAGCTCTTTGAACTCCTACCATTCCATGTTTTTTAATTCACCATCTTCCTTTCTATTTTGAATTAGTGACCACCATTGATCGGAATCTCCAGTGAGGCGGTAAACTGCCATAAAA
This sequence comes from Viscum album, assembly GCA_963277665.1. Classification (NCBI taxonomy): domain Eukaryota; kingdom Viridiplantae; phylum Streptophyta; class Magnoliopsida; order Santalales; family Viscaceae; genus Viscum; species Viscum album. The sequence goes on from OY728123.1 coordinate 184,725,696, forward strand.
ACTTTCTCCCTTTCACTACCCTCCAAGACATGGAATATTTTCTCTAAGGAATTTATCCATTGCTCAGCTACTATAGGATTTGTACTCCCATTGAAGGTTGGTGGTTGTTGCCTCATGAAACGGTATAACATTGATCCTCCACGTTGCGGATCAGGGTGCTCCATACGAGTAAGGTTATTATTCATAACCTGGGTGAGTTGTCCCAGTATGGTGAGAAGCTGATCAGCACCAGTTGTATCACTAGCTCCACCATAATTATCTTGAGCAGGAGGGAAATCCCTACACGGAGTGCGTGCATTGATACGATTTTCATTCCTTCCACTAGGCTCTATTCCTAAATAATGGCATAAACTAGATTAGTTTATAAATCAAAATATATAATTCCATACTTGTAAAACACTTAACATAAATTGAACTAATTATGGATATAATCCATAATTATAAAAAAAATTTCTTTGAGGAAGTATATACTCATAACCCTTCATAGTGGTTTGTAATGAAAATGGGAATTATCCTAAGCATATCCCTCGGGAGTGTCGTAACCAAGAGTGCAGCAAGGCCCGTTGTCGTGCACCAGTTCCTGTTCGAGTCTAGCTCAAAGCGGTGTTTTCGGGTTTTACCCCTAGGTACATCTGTTCCAGAGCCGCCTCTACCTGCTCGTATCCAGACAGGGATGTATTGCCCGGAAAACTCACAAAATCTCTACAATACCAAAATTTTAGGAAGTTCTTCTATATTAATCCTCAAAGTTCATCTTAGGTCTACGTGCTCTAATCAGAGTTTGTCTAAATCTAGCTTCCAAGGTTTGTACTAAACTTCCTCTGATACCAACTGTAATGCCCCGACCCCAGTTACCTAGAGTCAGTGCATTATTACATAAAATTGGCATGATCACAAAAGATCAAGTCTCGAAAGACAGAATAGTTTAGTAGCCTTGCAAACACTAGATACATTCGTAAACATTACATTACATCATAAAAATGAAAACTACAATAACATGGGCTCCTTAGTCCACAATCATATCCTCACTGACTATTCTTGCAAGTCAGTCATAATACACTTCTTCACATCCTGGGAAAAATAAAACATTGAAATGGGTGAGCTCAAATGCTCCGTAAGGATAACAATATAGCGAAATCTTTCATAAGAAAACAGAATCATTTAAGACAATGTATAACTAAAACAAAATCCTTATTGAACTTGAACTTCAGCATAATATGGAAAAAGTAAAATAAAATAATGCCATTTCTTACTCACATGGATATTCTACTAGACAAATAATCACATGAAATATCAATAACCACTTTCATAATGAAGGAATGTATAATGCCATACATTCTGAAACATTTTGTCAAGGCCTCTGCCAAGACGTCTAAAATGATTAAGGCCTCGGCCAAAACCATAAATCAAATTTGGAAAGGGCCTCAGCCAATTCCACGTCTAGTTGTCTCATGAGACCTACCGATGCATCGAGGAGCTATAGCGGGCTCCACCCGTCACTTATTAAGTCCAATACATTCCTCATATGAATAGGTTTAAACATAACATAAATATTCATTTTAAAACTAGCATACGAAATGTCAATAATTTCTCCATAAACTATGGATGGTATAAAAATAACACATCCACAGTCAAATATTTCACAAAATGTTCTATGGAAGTTTTGTATCATAAATCAATTTCAATTAAACTTAAAACCCATCAAAGGATGTTGACATGGATGAAATCAAAGATATTTGAGAGAAATATCTCTCTTTTTTGAAATCATTTAAAAGTCCCATAATTATAAAATAATAAATTTACTTTGAAAATATTTTTATAAGCTTGTAAGGGAAGCTTCAACGAAGTTATAATGGAGTAAAATTGCCGCACCCTCCGTATAAGTTAAAAAAACATTCTTACATTAAATTTGTCAAAAAGGTCAAAAAGTACATTGTTTGGAAAACGACGGTAAGATTCATTTCAAAAACGTATAAGGGTATAAATGACATTAACCCATTTTCCATTTAATAGTAAAAATGTTTTGAAAGACATTTTTAAGTAACATGGATGTGGATGATAACGAGGTCCTAGTAGATAATTATGTATAAACAACCTTGGATAGTGAAGAGGTTGTGAAGTAAACCCTTACCTTGTACATTTCCTTGGTTGGGGTAGGTTAACCTCCTGTATAATGGTGAAATAATTGTTATTAAATTATTCAAGAATCATATACATTCATATGATATCATATAATATCTTTTAACATTTCTTTGTTAACAATATCTTAGATTTATCATTGTTTCGGGTGTTAACTTACTCATTTTCTTTTATATGTTTTGTTACGTAAGTCATGTTTTTCATGGATAGGATGTATCTTATTCATATCCAGAATGATATAATGTCCTTAAACATTATTTTTAAATCATAAAATGATAATTATACTTGAATGGATACGACGGAAAATGAATCTCATCGCATTCGTGGAGACGGTAGTCCGTACGTACGCACGAGCGACAATATCATTATTTTGATATTAAAATAATATATAATTGGATATTACATCATGTATACAGAATCATTATCATGTTATATTTATTATTTACATTAATTACATATCATTATTATACCCATCTAAATAATAATATATTGAATAACAATTACACCATGACGTGGAGACGGTAAGCCGTACGTACGCACGTATGGTGACATGTCATTCAAATGATGGGTAGAATACTGAATATGGTTGTTCCATATTTATAATAACATCATAGTATATAGAAGATACTGGAGTTATAATTTTAGAATTGAAATAATAAACAAATAGGGAGTGGAAGAAGAAAGAAACTTGAAAGAGGGTGATGAAAACGTTACCTCTTATTCGGGTTATTCCTTTTGATTTGATCAAAAGGACTCCATAGGATGGCTTTCTGACTAAAGTAAATCTTCTAGGATGAAGGGAGAGAAGTTGGGAGAGTATTTGGGAAGAGGTTGGCCGAACCAAAAGGCTTGATAGTGTGAATAAGGTGGTAGGGGTGGGGGCCTTTTATAAGAGGAGAGGAGGGGCTCTTTTGGAAAGATTGAAATGTTACATTATTATACAATGATTTTTGGATTATAAAGGTCCCAAAAATATATAATTCGTCGATAAGGTGATAAGGGTTCTAAATATACCCATACAATAGTCTTTCGACAAGTTTAAACCTTGTAATTTACATTATCTTTTCATTTTATTAAAATCATTAAATAATGAGGTCATCGCTGCATCATAATGATGTCATACATAATTTAATTTATATAATGTCTAAAAATTATAAAAAAAATACTATGATGTATGAAATCTTTTTACCTTTCCAATGACTATTTATAGTCAAAAATATGACTTGTATTACCCCATGTAAAAATTGTTTTAGTAAAACATTTCATGTTTGTGTCATTTTTTACTTTAACATTAAATAAAAGGTATTTATGTCATTTTCCATCTAAAGTGGCTCCATGGGGTCTCCAAGTTGACCCATATATTGTCTTGGTCGGCCATTAATCATACAATAGGGGTAGGACCAGTGTAAGGGTATTTTCATATTTTTATAATATCATTTTTACCTTAAATTTCACTAATTATCTTTAATCGCGATTAATTAAACTTAAAACTTACTATTCACAAAAAAATTATTTTAATCCCATTGAACCACATTTTACGTCCTAATGAAAACCATGTATGTTGGATTTTTGAAATTCAAAACACAGAAGTGGTAATATTTCATTTAAACGAAAAATCAGTTATTTAACTACCACTTAGTGGTTTCACTATTCATCAAAAATTGATGTTTTTCAGAACAATGCCAAAATTTCACCCTAAGCTATAATTGATATTACGAATTCAAAAATGATGTCTATATTACAAAATTTCAAACATATAAGTTGCATTAATTAATTTTATAATTAATTCTCGCTGTCACAACAAATAGCGTGTTTTTAAGAAAAAAAAATATATCAAACGATTGAGAATTGTTTATGTCTAATTTCAAAGTGAAATTAATTCTAATGACCACAATTGTATAAAATGGTAAAAATATATACTAATTATAATCTAAAACCACTAAATAGTATAATTTATCACTATAAATTATTTTGATTAAAAAAGTTGTTTTTAAGTATTTTTCACTATTCATAAAAATTTAGAAGTTCTCAGAAAAATACCAAAAATTCAACATAGGCTAATTTCGATATTCTGAATCCAAAAATTAATTCCATTTTGATAAATAAAATTTATAAAATTTCAAAAAGTAGGTATTACTATTCACAACGGCTAGTTCAATTAGTTGCGGTGTGTGTTAGGGCTCGAGGTTGCGTACAACACACGCTATTGCATTATTCGAAGGGAAACGTACCGTGGAAGCTTGGGGTGTTACATTAAGACTATAAATAAATGTAAAAACATTTAAAGAAATTTGTAATCATATTTTAATTAGTTATTTTCATTCCCTCAAATACAATGTATAGGCAATACCTACCATTTAAGATAATAATATTATATTATTAGTGTGCAATGTTAGATTTTAAAGAAACCCATTGTTGAATATCGTGTATGCCATCAAACATTGCATCCCCTTTAAAGTAATATTAATATTTAATTCAACAATATTAATACATATGAAAAATTTCATGTTCTTTATTCACCTGGGATGTTACATCTTTCCCCCCTTCTGGAAAGTGTGTCCTCGAAATTTTAAAACTAGGATTGGAATCTTCAATGAATGTCCCACATCAAAAAAGTGTCAGTAAAACTATCACTTTAAAAGAAAGAAAGATAAGTACAATTGTCACCCAAGAAAACCCATACAAGTAATCGATGTAGGAAAACATGGATATGTAAGAGAGAAAAAACCATCAAGTTCTGATTGAGGGTGACAGAAAACACGATTAGGAGAATGTTAACCACCAGAAAATCAAAAACTTATGTTGTGTTAAATGGTATTTGATTATCCTGTATAAAGAGTAAACCAACAATGATTTTGTTTTACGTTAATTTTCACAATTTTGAGAAATTTAATTACAAAAAATAATAAGAACATAACTAAATATACATACCATGAAGTAGAGTTTCATCCTATAATAAGTATCTACAAAAAACTAATCTTTTCACTAGTAGAAAAATCATTCTTAACGTCGTCAATTTGACGTCGGTTTCTTATAAACCGACGTAAAATATTTTTGAGGATACATTTTGGCATTGGTTTTTTAAAAACCGATTCCAAAAACTAAAAAAAATTCGTTTTGGCGTCGGTTTTTAAAATAACCGATGTGAAAAAATAATGAAAAAAATGATTTGGCGTCGGTTTTTTTAATACCGACGTGTAAAAATATAAAAAAAATTATGATGTTGGTATTTATGAAAACCGATGCCAAAAATGTAAAAAAAAATTACAGTCCTATAGATAATTTCCTAAGCTTTGATTTGACTGGTCATGAATCAAAAAAGGAGTTACAGAATAAATGTTATGGATGTTGGAAGTTGATCTTCTCTAAAAGATGTGTTAATTAAGTCCAACTTTCAAAGCTCATAACTTTTAATCCGTAACTCCGTTTTAGCTCCACGACCATTCAAATCGAAGCTTATGAAATTTTTTAAAACATGGTAAATTTTTTTTATGTTTTGACGTCGGTTTTCAGAAAAACCTACGCCAATTTTGTTATATTTTTTTTCACGTCAGTTTCTAAAAAATCCCAAGCCAAAAAGAATTTCATTTACTTTTCGCGCCGGTTTTCATAAAAACCGATGCGAAAAAAATTTATTTTCACTTTTCGCTTCGGTTTAAAAAAAACCAACGCAAAAAGTATTTTTGTTTTTATCTTTTTAGCATCAGTTTATTTAAAAACCGATGTAAAATATTTTTTCGTATATGTTTTGGCGTTGGTTTTTTAAAAACATATGCGAAAAAATAATGAAAAAAATGATTTGGCGTCGGTTTTTTTCAAAATCGACCTGAAAAAATAAAAAAAAGTTATGACGTCGGTTTTTATGAAAACCTACGCCAAAAATTTAAAACATTTATACAGTACTATAGATAATTCCCTAATCTTTGATTTGTCTAGTCATAGAGAAAAACGGAGTTACGGATTAAACGTTATGGATGTTGGAAGTTGATATTCTTTAAAAGAAGTCTTAATTAAGTCCAAATTTCAAAGGCCATAACTTTTAATCTGTAACTCCATTTTAGCTCCACGACTAGTCAAATTGAAGCTTAATAAATTATCTAAAACATGGTAATTTTTTTATGTTTTGGCGTCGGTTTTCATAAAAACCGACGGCAAAATTTGTTTGTTTTTCGTGTCGGTTTTTAAAAAAACCGATGCCAAAAATAATTTTTTTTACTTTTCACGTCGGTTTTCATAAAAACCGACGCCAAAACTGTTTTTTGTTTTTCGCATCGGTTTTTCTAAAAACAGACGTGAAAAACAATTTTTTTTACTTTTTTCATCGGTTTTTAAAAAAAACCAACGTGAAACGTATTTTTTTTTTATCTTTTTAACATCGGTTTATTTAAAAACCGACGCAAAAAATGATATCAATTGCAATTTTTGGCATCAGTTTTCATAAAAAACTGGCGCCAGAAGACCAACATATATCTTCTTTTACATCGTTTTCAAACAAAACCAACGCCAAATAGTATTCACTAATACGCGGGATCAGAATTTCAATTTTTTCACAATGCGCATTTAACTTTTTAAAATCCTCCCTATATTTTCATAAAACATAATCGAAAATATTTTCATTTACTATATATAAATATGTTTCTCCATCATTCATCATTTTCATCCTCTTCGATTCAATCATGTTTTCAATGCGGCATCAATCGTTAATTTTAATACGGTACGTATTCTATTCATTCATTTTCTTTATTATTAATGTCCTTCATTTATAAGTAACTCGATTAGATTTCATATAATGATGATTTACTTTTATTATCATGTTAAAAATATAAAACATTCCGATGAGATTTACCAAGCTTGGTGTATGTTTAATTATCGATCGTCGTTTTTATTATCACATGAGATATACGCTAAATATAAGAGATATGATGATAAAACACATATCATTTCAATGGTAGTTCGAAAAATAATCGAAATGTGTTTGAAGTATTATGTATATTTTATATCATTTTGTGTATGTGATTTTAATTTGTGTTTATCTTGTTTTCTTTAAAACATACTGTATCAATCGATACTTTGACATGTTCAACTTCCGACGGCCATAACTTTTGATCCGTAACTCCGTTTTAACTACAAAACTAGTCAAATCGAAGATTAGGAAATAGTATAAAACATCGAACAATAAAAATTGCTTTTTAGCGTCGGTTTTTGTAAAAACCGACTACAAGAATATGTTTTTTCCATTTATTGCGTCGGGTTTTTTGAAGAACCGACGCCGAAACTATTTTTTAAACTTCTTGGCATCGATTTTTAAGGAAACAGACGCCAAAAATGATGTGGATGAGTTTATTGGCGTCGGTTTTTTTCAAAATCGATGCAAAAAAGCAATTGAAATTTGTTTTTGGCGTCGGTTTACAAAAACCAACATTAAAAGTCATATTTTTTACATCGGCGACTTCAACGTCGGTTAAAACCCGACGTAAAAAATAAAAAAACCGACATTAAAGACCTTTTTCCTACTAGTGTTTCCACAAATAATGAGAATTCACAAAGACATAGTCACATCAAAAGCACAAGAATCGTCTTCTAGAGAATCCCATAATCCATAAAAGAAGAACTATATATTTTCCTTGTCTTTAGACAGCAAATAAAACCAAATTTCGTAGTATTACATAATATAATCTTAAAAAGTATAATATTTAATGAAAATTAATACTACAAGTAATCTTCAAAATTCTACAAAAAGTACACAAAGTTCAATATAGACCATTAAATACATAATTGTTCTTAAAAATCATCCAAATAATCTAAACTATGATTGGAACCCAAAATTAAGAAGGATTTAATCAAAGTCTTCCATGGTAAATCTTAGCATTCAACTCCAAAAACATAGACTACTCTTAATGTCTCATACTGAAGCATAATTAACCAAATCCCATATTCTCTGTGACAGGTTAATCATTTCCGTAAAGAACACAAATAACTGTATTTCCACAATAAAAATAGATATTCTTCCAAAATAAAATTTCTACAATTAATCCACAAATATAATCCCACAGTATTCTATTTTTTTAAGCATTCATTCTTCCCAAAAGAGAAAATGTCTTCCAAATAACATTTATCAATGAATCACCAAATCATTCTCTTATACTAAGTATTTCCATTTGGTAAAGCATAAGTTTGAAATTTGACTTATTCTTGATCTATAAAATAATTTAACTAAAACGAATAAGTCACACTAACCAGGGACTCCATGTAGTATAGTGGTAGGCGATAAATCACAATCCCATCTTGGTTGTCATTTTGATTCCCGTAGCTTTGTCCAACGTGAAGGGTTGTCATATGGTCCGTGTGTTTTCCTTTCTATAATACTCAAAAATAACCCTAACATGTTTTAACCTGAATGGTTTCCTAATACCTCTCATTTTAATCCCAATTCATTATGATCTCATAATCATAATTCTTGAAGTATTATATATATTTTCATTTTTTCATTTCACCACCATATAATAAAATAAAATGATCCCCAAAATAAATAACATCATACTTTGATCATGGTGGCCAATTGGTTTCATCTTTATTTTTTTCACGTATGTAGAAGGTCCATGGATTGAAAAAATGATTTAATGGTCCTTGAAAATAATTTTCTTCCTTCATCCAAATACAACTTGCACAACATGGGTCATATGGGTGATCATAGAATACAATTTCGGTAAATAATCATGTACGACATATAATTTCAAAACATCTGATAAAACAAGATTTCTATAAAACAGTCAGACCGAATTTGAGTTGAAACATTCAATTAATGGTTCATTTAAAATACCATAGGTATATACTGAGAGACTACATTGTTAAAGAAAATATAAATAGGTTGTGCAAGGGTCTATTTCTTCACCTGCTTTTTCAAAATAATTATATGCTTCAAAACATGTGATAAGGTAAAATATTAGAAAAAGACATGATAATATTTACCTTTCTGGAAAACATGAGAATATTTTGAATATTGTATTTTCATCAACACCACCCCTGATCTCTGATGATAACGTAGTATATTGGAGTTGTTTGATATCTCAAACAACTGCTTGCAAGTGAGTTTTAAGCTAGAAAAAGTTTCACAATCATCCGAACAATACATTGCATTAATTTTTGCATGCAAGTAATCAGGAAGAGATAAGTATTTCATTTTTGATCCTCCTACATCCATTTTTAACTATCATTCCATGATCTGAAAAGGATATAAAACAAGGATTTAAATGAAATAATAGACATAAGGACTAACCATGTGTCTAATGAAAACACCTAATCCTTATAGTTGTCTAAATCGACCACTGATACCAACTATAAGAACATGTCCTTAACCATTACTTAATCATGAGTTATGTCATGAATTTACATTGAGGATATTTTCAGGTTTATAGTTTTATATAATTAGACCATAACTATTATATATCAACTTGAATATTATAAAGTATACACTTCTACTATAACCGAGTTTTCATAATAATAAAACTCCTTAAATAAAACAAGAGTTTTTTTCTTGATATAAATATTCATGAATAATTCTATTCTCTTACCCTTCCTTATAACCTATGAAAAAATTTTCAAAATCCTGAGATGAGTATAAAACGCTCAGTAAGGGTTATAAAATAAGGAATGAAAACATTAACACATCAATAAATACCAATAAATAAAACCATATTTTTCAATCATAACATACCTTCTGAAATCATAATATTTATGAATAACACATAGTAATCATAAATCATAATGGTTACTTGTGGTATATATATCATAATTAAATTGTAGCTATTATAGCTATATAGGGAGTCATATTTGGAATACCCATCACATTATATTCCATAATTCTCTTAGGAGACACATTCATGTTTACCTCTGTTACGTTACCTAATGCATTGGAGAGCTATCTCGGGTTCACCCACCCTAGGTTTATCATGGAAATAGTTGTATAAGTAAACATTGCCCAAAAACCATAATCATAAAAAATAAGACAGGCACATATGAATGTTAACATTTCCACATTCCAATCACATTATATCAAATCAGGATATTGAAATAAACAATTCATTATCAAATAATTTTCAAACCCATTTAAAATCTTTAAAAAAGATATTTTTTAATCGAATTGTCACATACCACATTGAATATTTTAAATTAATTATCATTTGAAAACATTAATGTCCATATAAGTAATTCCTAATTTTTTTTGAAAACATGGACATTAATGATAACTATTTAGAAGAATAAGTCCTTAAAACATTTAAAATGATATTTTTGTTAAAGTGTTTTTAACAAAATGAGAGACGCTTGAATAGAAATAATAAAGGAATAAAATTCAGTTAAAAACATACAATATCATGAGAATAATTCGATTCATGATATAATATTCCAAAGGAAAGTATATACACCATATACATTTTAATTGGATCATAACAACAATGAAGTCTCCATGGAATGTAAATTGATACAAAATACCTTATAAAAACTAAATCATTAGATTAAGGATAAATCAATTACAAAATAATGTGTGAAAAATATAAATACACTCAATATAATTGGATATATAGTGTAAGTCAATCATAGTAAATTCACACATGTTCTTCTTAAGACAAAACCAATGACTTGGATGTTTATCTCAATGAATGAAAATTATGTTAAAATTACTCTTGTCAAGTTCATATCGATGACTTCAGAATTTTTCAATGGAGTGATTATGTGTATCAAAAGTTTATCCACAAAAACTGAAGTGTAAATTAAATCATAAATAAATATATAGTTATTTCACACATAATCATAGCATGACACCATTAAGAATTAGAATATTATCTGAAGGAATAGAAATTGGGTTAAAATATTCCCTTACCGATTTGGTAACTTATGAAACATACAAACCATGAAAAAAGGATCATAAAATGAATATTTAAATACCCATAAATTGATTTATATTACACAATGAATACAATATTCGACAGTAAATACTCCACACCAAAGGAAATAGTGTTAAATATAGTATGAATCTCACGAGAATAAAAAGTGAGATGAAAATCCCTTACCACGTTGTTATCAATAGAGTCATAAGAAAAATACTTAATAAACAACAAATTATTCCCATAATAACATGAATATAAAGAGAATAATGATAATATATATCATATGGTAGTACATAATACAAAACATGCAATAAATTAGAGGGAAACAATGTAAATATCACAGAATTAAAAGTAAGATAAGAAACCCCTTACATTGTGTCTAACATGACTTGTTTGTTCATTGTTCTTCCTGAATAATAAGAAAAAGTTAATTTATACTTTCTTAAGAACATTTTTCAAGTTTATTATTCTTTTTATATCACTTATTACAATGTTATATGAATTATACAATCATTTAATTTAATAATGGTCGTTTGGTCGATATTTGGTACTTGAGTCAAAAATGGACTTCTTACAATTACATGTCGTCCTTGTGGTCAATATTCCATTATCTACAGAATGATATTCATGATTTAGATATCATTTATATCATATATATCTAGTATATATATGTATTTATAATATTATATAACATTTATAGGTAATAAATGAAATTCACTATTCATGGACACAGTAAGTCGTGCGTACGCATGAACGTTATTTTCATTTCTATTTCGTAATTTAATTGATTTAAAACATAACTATACAGAGGTATATTATAATTCTAGTATAATATAATATACAATATAATATTTAATATCATTAACTTCATCCTTTTTATGTCCCACAAATGGAATTAACTGGTCAAATCACTTTGAGGGTGTGGTAGTCCTCACTTATTCAAATGAAATTATCTGGTTTACCCATAATGGAAACCATAGAGGAATTCTATAAATTAGAAATACATAAGTATAATGAAAACATAAACATAATATATGTCATATATAAATACAGTATCATCTTAATGTCTACCATGAGAGGTAGTAGGATATAATTGAACAATCATCACCTCATGAGGCTTCAGTTTGCCATCCACAGAAAGAGTATGTTCTTCACCCATTAGATGTGGGTGTGTGTAAGATTATTTAGAATAATACTCATAAAAATCCTATTATATTTAGGATACTGGTGTTTTTATTTAATAATAGAATAAAAAAAATGTAGGGGTTGTAGAGGTAAACCAAATGAAAAAAAGTTAAGAGAATCTATTACCTTTAATTTGGGTAACTCCCTTTGGGTTGAACCAAAAGGACATCTTGAAGTGACTTATACCTAAGGTAAGGAATCTAAGTGGAAGATAGGGATCTTGAGAGATTATTTGGGCAGGGTTTGTATGATCCAAGGGGCTTTTGGGATGTGAGGAATGAGTTATAAGTGAGGGCTTTTTATAAGGGGGAGGAGGGGCTCTTTAGGGAAGTGTGAATATATTATTATATTATATGATGATATTCGGTTTCTAAATTTCCAAAACTAATTAATGTCGAATATATGATTACTCAAGGTAGAAATAAATTTATACAATAAGAATTTGACATGTTTTGGATGTTATTGTAATATTTATAATCTTATTTATTTAAATCATTTATTAATGAGGTAAATACAACATCATTATTGTGTCATAAATAATTTAATTTATTTTATGTCTAAAAATTACAAAAAATGCCATGATGTAGAAAATCATTGTTTATTTCCAATGAAAATTTATAGTCAAAATGATAACTTATATAACCATATGTAAAAATTAATTTACTAAAAGATATTTTTTATGTCATTTTGTCCTTACATTAAATTAATTAATCTAAATTTTCATTATCACTCTTAAGTGGCTCCATGGGGTCCCCAAATCGACCTAATGATTTTGATTGTCTTCCATGACTCATTAAAAAAGGTTAAGACATGTGTTAAAGTAATAGTGTGTTATTATAACTTTATTTTTACCTTGAGATACCCTATTTACCTTTAACCGAGATAAATAAAAGTCAAAAATTACTATTCACAAAAATTATTCCAATCTTATTGAACCACATTTTATATACTAATAAAAACAAACAATGTCGTATTTTTTAAATTAAATTCATAGAAGTAAAATTTCAATTAAAAGAAAAAAAAATCAGTTTTTTTAACTAATACTAAGTGGTTTCAGTATTCATCCCAAATTGAAGCTTTTCATAAAAATACAAAAAATTCAGCCTAAGCTATATTTGGTATTCCTAATTCAAAAATTATTTCTATTTTCAAAAATTAAAAACATAGAATTTTAATTTATTAATTTAAAATTAATTCTCGTTGTCAAAACAAATAGCGTGTTTTTAAGAAACAATATCTTTGAAAAGATTGACACTTGTTTGGGTCAAATTTCGACGTGAATAAAATTCCAATGACCACTAATGGATTAAATGGTAAAAATATAATCTAATTATTCTTGAAAACCAAATTAAAAATTAATATAACCATATAAATAAATTATATTAAAAAGAATATATGAATCAAAATACAGTATTTTTCACTGTTCATTAAACAATATATTTTATTAGAAAAGTAAAGAAAATTACATAAAGTAAATTTTGGTGTCTCGATTCTAAAGGGAAATTTTATTTGGTAAAATTAAATTTATTAATGTTTAAAAAATAGATTTAATGATGGTTCACCATCGAGATGTATTAATCGACCTTTTAGTGAATATTACAGTATTTATGGTTAAAATCAAATTCTATTATTATTTTAAGACTCTAAATAAATGTAAAAACAATTAAAAAACATGTATAATAATATTTTATTTAGTTATTTTAATTCCCGTGAATACAACAGCAAGGCATTAACTACCATTTAAAATAATAATATTATATTATTGGTGTGCAACATAAGATTTCAAAAAAAACCAATTTTGCGTATCGGGTATGCCATTGAACATATCATCCCCTTTAAAGTAAAATTAATATTTACTTCACAAATAATAATAAATATGAAAATTTTCATGTTCTTTATTTACCTGGGATGTTACATGTTTGGTACTTTTACAATACAAATGGCTTATAAGCATGGGTTAGAGGCATGAAAAGAGAATGGTAAATAAATGGGTTATGTATCAATGATTGGATCTTGTAATGAGAAGAGGTGTCGAGGGGTGGTATCTATAGGGGGTAGAGGGGTGTTTTCTCATTATTTTATAGATTAGTTTATAATTTTGGATCATGATTGTGAATAGATTGAGGATTAACAGAAAATATATTAAAATAATGAAGGAGATTTTAACATTATGGTATTACATTTGACATAAATCATCTATAACTCAAATATTCATGTATTTATCATTTACCATAAATTGCCATATTTTACTAATCACAAAATTTTCACGTATTTTTTAGAAATAAAAAAAATTAAGCCTATCCATTTTTGGAATTTAGAATTAAAAATGGGCTCCATTTTATCAACAAAAATTTATGAATATGATAATTTTTTATTTTAAATAAAATATCCATTTATTTGATAAATATCGTGTTTAATATTATAAAACATTTTGATATATGTAGGGGAGGTCGTGGCTTCGGTCATGGCTCTCCACTCGCTTCGGTGTCTCCCCCTCTTCTAGGGTTTCGTTTTTTTGGTAGCCGCCTCAGTTCTCATCCTCCAATTCATCTATAGCGTCCGATTTCTTATAGCGGTGGGCTCCATTCCTTCGGTGGTTGGTTTCGTTCATTTCGGCGGAGGGCTATGTTCTTCCTCCGATTTCTTCTACGGTGGAATGGGTTCTCATCGAGTGATACCAGAATGGTTTCTTGGAGCTTGGTCTCCGGATTCATCACAACGGAGAGGGTTTTGGCTTTCACTTTCCTTTTATTGTGGCCCGATTTCTGATCTACACGAGGCATTGTCTCCAAGTAGTGGGTCGATTTCTTATGTGACTACGGTTTCGATCATGCATCTTAGGATTCATTTATCTATTTTGTGAATTATGATCATGGTGTTAGATGTTGTGTTCTTGTGCGGCAGTGGAAGATTTCTTTTTGCTGAACCATCTACTTTGATTATGTCTTCTAGGTGGCTTCTAATGGTTTGGGTTCTATTTTGCTACTTGCTATGATGTCCACTGGAACAAGGCCTAGTTAGGTTGGGATTGCGTTGATTCAGTATCAGGCTTGATGGAATCTTTGATAATAATCTGTTTTTGGTGTTGTTCTCATGTTTTTAATGGTTTATAGGAATGTTTTCATCGATAGTTTGAGTTATCTGATTCTGTTTGGAAGTGTTGTGATTGTGGCATCTGTCGGTGTTGGAGGGCCATGGAGACGAGATCTTTGTCGAGGGAATGGGTTGGACATTCCTCTGCACTTCTCTAGAACTCCTCCACCCTTGCCGATGAGGACTCTAGTGGTGGTATTCATGGTGCTTTGAAAGTGAGGGCGAGCGATTGTATACTTCTTATGGTGGTTCTGTCTCTATTGGATCTCGGAGGTTGACGAGGTCGAGGATGTTCGATGGATTTTGATTGTTATTTGTGAAAGCACCTAGACATTATATGTAATATCTTAAGATGAGTCAGAGAAGGAAGTATTCATCGGATCTTCATCCTTCGAATTTTAAAGAATGAAAGGGTATGACTTTTGTCATCGGTACCAAGCCCAAGCATCCCTACAAGGGACTGATAGCCGAGTGGTCATGCGAAGGTGAAGACTTGAAATAACGTTTCAATCACTGGGGATGAGCAGTTCTTGTATTTTTTATCTAGGTTTACATTCCTTTAATGATTTTATTTTGTTGTTGTTGTCAAGGTTCACACATACCCTTTAAAAGCATCTTGAAAATACAAAAAATATTGGATTCTAAAAAAATTATTATTATTAAAGATTTTATAACACATTAAAAAATTCAATATGTTCTCAAAAAATTAAATTTTAATAACAATATAAAAAATACTAATTTATGAAGGAATTTTAATAAATTTAATTATCATTTTAGAAAAATTTTTAATTAACATATTTTAAATAAACATGTGGGCCTTATAAAAAATTCCAACAAATAATATATCATTTTCTCATAATTTTATTTCATAAAATATGATATATATATATATATATATCTCTTATTTTCATTGATATGATTTATAAATATTATTACTGCATTAATTGGTGTGGTTACCATTCTATTGTCTAGTTTACTATTCATGAGGGCAAAATTTCAATTCCAAAGTTCAAGTTTGTATTCCATTGGTATAAGTTTCCTAAAATCTAGAAAATCAAATTACTTCATTGATTATTAATTTATATTTTTTTTATAGGTTATTTTATTTTATTTATGTTATATTAAATAATTATAAAAAAGGGAATTTCAATGTTAATATTCTCCATCATTACACTTCTGAATTCTTTTCTAGAAAATAAACTAGTTAATTTCTAGTGTAATATTCAACTAAAACCTATAAATAATATTTTATAGTGATATATCATGTTTTTTAGACTGAATAAGTCCATGTTAAATAAATATAAATAAATATAATGTGATATTTCACTTATAGATTTAAAATATTAATTATGTTTCTTTAAAAATTCGAAAATATAAAAAACAGTTGAATTATAAAATTTATTTTCATTTAGATCATTAATGAGACATTTCTTATAATGTTTAGAAAAGGATCAAAAATTAAAATGTTTTAATCATCTATTTCATAATGAATATTGAACTTCCATTTGACTTTGGATTGGTAGATCTTGACTACAAAGGTATTTGAGCATTACTATATAAATATTTTCATGTTTATTCGAAGAATGTATAATTTTATCTCTTCAACATTAAATAATACATTTTTCATTCTTGAATATCATAAGATATCCCCGATAAAATAATTTTCCTTTTATAATAATTTTGATATTTCGATCTATAATAACAAAAACATCCAAAATTTATTCTTTTCCATGATAAAAATATAATATATTCCAATGATTTCCACTAGATCTTTGTTTCACAATGAAATATTTCCAACATTAATATTGATAATCATATTTAGAAAATAATTTTTTTACTCATATTTATTGAACAATCACTATCCATGTATTCTAGCAGTTTTTGGTATAGATCTTATTCTCTTGAAAAAATAAATATTATTTTCTCAAAATCCAAACATGAGTGTGTGCTAAATATATTAAATTTAATATTTTTGGAATCCACATTAATCCATTTTACCATGTTGAGAAAAAATTAATAATTTTTAATTATAATCCTTATTAAAACCTAATAATTCAAAATTTATTCTTAAAATATCATCTAAATTTTAATTTTATTTCAAAATGGATATTTTTTTAAAATAATGTAGTTATTTTGAATAATGGGATTCATATTTCTAAAACCCAATATAGATACCTCAAAATGTGCTCTTATCTATTTATAAATCATATGACAATTTTCATTACCAGAAGTGAAATTTGAAAAAATATATTTTGAATGAGAATTCAAAAAAAATATTTTTCAACTATACTATAAATTCTCAACTGATGTTATATTCAAAATAGTTTTTTTAAATATTATATCAAACTATTTTATTCAATATTATATTTAGTAATTCTTTAGAAATATTATTTTTCTAAAAATTATATTTTTATAATAATTTTGGAAGATATTATTTCTTAGTATTATGTGTAGAAATTATATACAATTAATTAAATATAATTTTTTTTTCAAAAAATATCGTGTTTTTAGAGATTTTTCAATTCATACAATTTAATAGTTTTCAAAATCTGGATTCGTCTTCAAAACAAGGCACATAATTAACTTCATATGATAAATTATATTCCTCATTTAATGATGTATAATTATTATCATAATAACTATTAGGATATTAGTAATTTAATGTGTGACTTTTTATGGCCTCATTAGTTACCTTATCATCATAGTAGTAATTGATGTTAAAAATAATAGTGATGAATATGATATTCTTTTTTTAAATTACACTATCTAAATAACCATCTAATGAACTATATCATCCAACATCACTAAAATTTATAAGTATTTCAAAATTATCTTATTCATATACATTTTTTTTTTCATAAAATTCATTTTATGATTTCTATTATTATTATGATGACTTTTAAATGTCAAAATATTCATCCTTTTTTAACCATCTTTCATTTAATAATAGAAAATATCATCTAAATAGTCTTTTTTATCAATTTTATCATGATTAATATTATTATACATATAATTAACATTCATTTCCTAAAATATCATTTTTATTATTTTGGTGAAATTTGAATGTTCACTATGATAGTCTCTATATGAACTATTACTTGTATCAACAGGAAATTTGGTTTTCATAAAACATTTAGACCTTTTTAGAAGATGTATCCTTCTATGAAATATCTAATATTGAAGAAAATAAATTCCAGCATTCTGCCTTTTCTTTTTCCCAACCAATCTCTTTTATAATACCTAAAATACAATTAGAGTACCAATTAAATCATGTAGATTTAGATTTGATGTTATTCCATATAATCTATAGAATTCTTTATAGACTCCCATTATCCATGAATTCCCTTTATAATATTTTCATTAATATATATATAATATAAAATCGTTATCTCCATGTGATTTTCAACTATTTATAATTTTCATAAATCTATAGTGAATCTATGTAATATATTTAACTCATATGAAATGAAATTCTTCCTAATAAACATTAAGCATAGATCTTCTTGTAACAATGAATTTAGAAGATCCAATTTGCGTTGTTTAAATCAATATAAAAATATTATTATCAAAATCACCTGATAATATCAAACTATATATGTTTTTTTCTTATAACATTATAATTTATTCTTTACTCTATAACTGAAATGATATAAAAAATTCTCCTTGTTAATAGAAGAAAAAAAATTCATTCTTAGGAATCATTAACATTTCATTTACATAATGAAATTATCAACAACTAAATTTATAATTAATGAATTCATTTTATAACTCCAAAACACATAATAGTCACCATTAAATATAGGTGTTGTTACATGATTTATATTTTCAAAAATACAATTTTTTAAACATTCCACGTTATAAAAAAATCTATTTCTTGAATATTAAAATTATTTTAAAAATAGTTCTAAAATAATAATTTATATCAATAATGGTTCAACATTAGAAACTTTTTTGAATAGAAAAATTTCAAACTAGTAATTTAAATAGATAAACAAACATTTATACCAATTGATGACGTATTAGAGTTATAATGGTTATAAGTGGGGGTTAATTGTTTTTTAATGACATTAAATTAATTGAAACCCAAACCACATTTTAATATTTTTTGATTAAGATTCCATATGATAATCATTGTAACATGTAATTTTCTTAGATTATGACATGCATATAAACTTATTTATAATTTTTGTTAAACAAATACTATATCATAATTGAATAGAATAATTTAATAAGTTTGTAGAAGAATGTAATATAAAATATAACAAGGTTCTTTAGTTGACTATAAAAAACATTATAAATTGGAAGATACAAATTAATGATATATGAAATTAAATGAAATCACCATAACATACGGTGTTCACAATTTATAAAAAACTGTTTGGTCTACCTTTCTATGGAAGAAATCCCTTAATTAGAATGATCATAATCATCTCTGATTTCCTATCTTAACAATCCCACAAACATCTAGATAATATTTTAATATTGTCTTATCCCTGTAACCCCTTGATATAATCCTTAATTATGCACATAATATCAATTCAAAATAAATTTCTGAAATTTACATTCCTCACATAGATTCCATGAAGGAAAAATATATGAAATTTTACAAAGAGAAAGTAACAAGTTTCTATATTAGGGATACATTTATATCGTTTGAGATACCAAAAAAGCATCAATTTATATAACCTATAATGTAACATTATTTATGGGAACAAATTCAAAGGTCATTTTCCATGATTATTGGAGTTGGATCGAACAGCCTCAGTAGAAATTCATTTCAACATATTAGGAAATACCTCACATTATGATGCCATTTTGGAAGCACAATTACAATCTATAAAATGAATTGTTGTTTTTATAAATAAATCTTACACTAATAATAAATTTTATTAATACAACAGAATAAAAAAATTAGTTTGATGAACAATAACCAATAACACTAATATACAAAATTTATTCACATCTGTAGACTATACTCTGTTATACTGATAGGATAAACATAATCATATGGTGGACTATATTTTATCAAGACAAAAGTGTCTATTTAGTTATAATGATTGACAAGTTATTATCACTATGCCTAACTAGATACAGTTAAATCCATATACAATAGTTTTTTATAATTATAATCTAAAATTATCATTTTCAAAAACTAGATATTATGTATATCAGATGGAATGACCATTCATAGGTTCGATAGACTCAGCTTTAGTCAATCTAATGGATTAGAATTTAGTCAATCTGATTTATCAAAATTATATTTAATTTTTATACTAACAGTATAGGATTATTTTTACATTTAGTAGACTAAATTATTTTCTAAAAATTTTAGATGAGTAAATTTAGTAAAACATAATTTTTGATGGTGTGTTGTGAAATTAAAAAACAATGATATAAATTATAGAAATAAACCTTTTGATCCAACACAATATACCTTATAATTGTATAATTAAGTTTCAATTCTAGTTATCATTTAATTATCTTTGTTCCAATTGAAAAATACAATTTTTTTCATAGAAATTACAATGAATGGAGTATTCTTAAGGTATTTATTAAATTTTATCCCAATCCTTTGCCTAAATATGGACATATTTGGGTAATTGAATATAATTCTATTCAAAAAATCCCACTAGTCCTTCAGATAGTAACATATAATATATCTCTTACTATGTATTTGAAGATGTACTTTTATATTCAATATAAGATTCACAAATGATTTCATTGATCCAAATATACTTGGGTATTATAAATCATAGTCTCACGATTAATGATTTCCTACCTAGTATCCATTTGATCTCCCATACTAATCCATTTTATTTCATTGTACCAGGAATAGTATTATAGAAACATGATTTTATTTCTAATGAAAAACCTAATGTATTAGATGTAAGTATATTATATACCATTAAAAACCCATAATCACATAATATTATTTCAATTTATTTTTCCACCATAATTATATATCATAAAAACCCATTAATCCCTTCATGTTTTTTCATGTGTAATAAAACATAATTTCTATAATTATTCTTTGGTGAATGAAAAAAAATACATTCAACCACTATGAGAGAGTACTAGTATAGACTCCTAAAAATAGCGACTTTCATAACATTAGTTTCCTTCCATCTTGAATAAATTAAACCCTTATATACATTTCAATTATAAAACAATCATGATTTATGAAATCCATATGATTGAACATTATAATACATTTAGTTGTAATGTATCTCATGTTCTCCAAAATTAGGTTCCAAAGATGAAAATTCCCAAAAATCAGAAATTTTGATGTTATTGTTCTGCAAATTGATTCTAAATATATTATTCCCATGAGATCAAATATATCTTCTTTAATACCTATTTCCAAAATAAGGGAACCCAAATTATTTTTCCACACACCATTCTTGAATTGTTCTATGAAACATATATCTTTCAACAGACCAATGGAAAAATATTTTTCTCTAAACAAGTTATGTAATGAACCTTTTATAACTATAGGAAGAATGTATATGACTTTATTAATTGATTTAACCTTCCTAAAAATCTAACAAACACCATATAAAACCTAATGGAAACTATAAAAGCATCCCAATACCTTTAAATCAGATCAAATTTGTTTAATGGGTCGATGAATTAACATTAATGTTCCACGATTCCATCAGAATATTAATATTTTTTTAATCATATCTCACCATTAGTTGTGGTGTTTTTAGACCATGCCCATCCAAAAAACACCCACTTTAAAATCCATCTAGCAAACCTTTCTATCTCTGTTTATGTGACCATTCATCCTTCTATTCCATTATATGTGTCTTGGACCTTAAGAATAAACATTACTTCTTCCCTTGGATCTATATGTTTATTTTCCAACTTATATCATTGAAAATAACAACATCAACATTTGACATTGAGTATTGTTGTAGTGTGATCTTGAACATATTTCCACCCATGATCCCCATTCATAAAGAGATTATGTGAATCCACCAATACTAGGTCAATAATTTTGGAATAATAAATTATAGTATTCATAATCCTATTACATGATCCTGGAAGATACAAATAATCAATGATGTTCAAAAATCATCCATAAATTACACTAAATACAATTTTTTTCATCTAAATCTTGATCAATTCATTACAATGATAACTTTTCTAATTTCCTTATTAAATTATAATGGTGAAAAACCTCTATAGTTTGAGTTAATTTTTCATTTATATTGACTTGAAATCAATTTATATTAAGAGTATCATTTTCCCCACAATATACATCACCTCATAGAAGTTATAGGTAATATTATATTCATGTGATATCTATGTCATCCCATGTTTCTTCCAATCATCCTAATTTTATTTTTTCAATCGGTTTTTTAATCCATTCTCTAGAACCTCTAATTAATTTGGAAATGGCTTATTCTCTATCTATATCCTCTTACACCAATGGATTATACCATCAAACATGTCAATATATTAATTTAATTAATTTAATTCTTTCCCTTCTATAATATTTGATCCATATTAAATAAATTCAAAATAAATAAAAGAATTTAACATAAAAACCATGTTTTTGTGTGTGTAGAAATTACTAAAAAGTAAAATATGATACATTTTTTCATTTTTCAAAATCACATATCATTGGATGAAAATATCAATATGCATCCTAAAAGTAATAATGAATCTAAAACTTTATGACCAAAATAATCCCACTTGCTTTATATATTGAAACTGAGATTGGTTATCGCACTTTAGTCATTCCAGTATATTGACACCCACACACACTCTAGAAAAATTTATTTCTATTTAAACACATAAAATATAAACAACATGAAAATGATAATGGATAGAAATATTTTTTTTCGAATTTCAATACTACATCCAAAAGGGAACATTATAAATTCATTTTATTTCATGAAATAATGAAAAAAATAAAATGACAACAAAAAAGTTAGTGGATATAATATCAACCTAGAAGAGAAAAATACTGATGTGTCCCTCAAACATAAAATGGTGGGGAAATCAATTTATTGTTCAACTGACCTATAAGATTATTGAAGTCCCAACCAATGTTCTCAACTACCTCTGATTATCCACTGACATAAGCATCATCATCCATGGAGTTTGGATGACTTTGGAAATTGATCTCATTAGACCCTCAAAAGATTTAAACATATCATGAGGAAAATGAATTTTACTCTAAATTATCAATCACTACATATCAACATTAGAGATATATATACATGATCTAGAAATTTCACACACCATCATTCAACCATTACCACCATCACTTCTCAATCTAAATCGGGTAATTTCATCCTTGAATTCCACCAACAAGTCTCTTTATTACAATATCATCCCTCAGTCCTATAATATTTTTTTAATAATTTCACCTTCTATAGATAAAAAATAATAATAGTGAATATGCATAAAATTTCCTAACACAATTTTCATAAATAAATATAGTCCTTCTTCCAATTCTAAATCATACATTATAGAGTCATTATGTCCCTCTACCTCTATGATTTTCACATTATCATCTTCCCTATAGAAAAATATACTGAATATCATCCCCAAATAATTGAATTATTTCTTTGGTACTAGTAAATTTAAATAACTCGACTTGATGCATTACTATTTTCATAAAAGCTACCTATAGAACTTCACCATTCAAAACTGTACCCCATGCTTCATAGTTTGTAAGATGTCTAGTATAATTATCTCGGTTTGATCTAAAAAATTAATGAACATATTGGAAATTCACAATATTCTATTCATTAATTTCGATCATCTTGCAAATTATTAGATGGTTATTTTTACACAACTCCATCTCCAACCTGGTTCAAATCATTCCAAAATATGTAGTCATTAAAGAGAACATTATTAATTTTAATGGTATTCCATTTTTTATTAAACCAGATTTAAAAACTAAATATTTTATCAAAACATAAAATTAAAATATGTTCTTAGATACATTCATTAGGACATTCCATGTCCATGAAATTAACCAAGATGTGTATCATTCAGACAAAAAATTTTCGGTGAAAAAATTCTGTTGGTTTTTAGGACCATAACATTTCTTTAAAATCCAACTACATTTAGGTGAAATGAATTCTTTTAAATATAATATAACAAAAATAAAAATCATAAAATAAAAATGTGTTTGGTAAAAATAGGTGAAACCTATATCTATTAAAATTCTAACTCAGTATCTAGTTCCTCCACTCATCAATAGAATGTTATTTTGGAATCCTCAGTACAATATCTTTAAACCAAATTCCCTTCCTCAATAGTTTTTTTTCAAATTATTTTATAAAATAGTTACCAATAATAATTTCCCTTTTGTAGTTTGTTTTACTTCTATCCCCTTTCTCAAATATTATTATTGATCGAACACAGACACCTAAAACCTCATATTTATACTAAATTAAATATACTACAACCATTTATGTTTCATGATAAAACAAGGTTAAATTATAATTAGATACATCATGATAATGGGTTGGAGTAAGAGACCCAAACATATGAATGTATGTTATCGAACGTCTATGTTTTATGTTTCCATCCATTTGTGACAAATAAATCGTCTCAAATTTCTAAAAGTACAAATATTATATGTTTTAAAATCATTTTATATAATCTTCATTAGTCTATTATTCAAAAACACTCACATTTTCATTTATCATTAGTTCATAAGACATAAATTACAAAACTGGTGGATTTTAGATGTTGTTGATCTAGAAATTGGTTCACTATATGATCATTAATTCCCATATATCATTATGGAATTAATACATCATGATACAACCATAGATCTATTAATGATCTTATATGGTCCTTATATAATGGTTTTAAAATATTCTAGATCATCTAGTTTCACAATAGATAATATGATCTTTCATAATCTTTGTAGGGATTAAACTCCCTTTGAATAAAGAAACATGAAATTTGAAATTTGGAGATTAACATACCATTTACCTATGATCATAATATCATTATCATCTATACGATAAGAATTACTAAAAGTTTCGGAATTATATATTTCATTATTATACTTTTGAATAATGAATGAAATGATCCTCTAGAATAAATGATGCATTAATACAAAGGAATATTGATATTAATTCATAAAAGAATTTATTTAGCATTTTTTCATTTAAGGAACATCATTAATTTCCATAATTAAAAATAAACCAATGTTCTCAAAAATAATTTTCAGGGCCCCATTATCCCCACAATGCCAACATACCTCCTTAGTTTTGTTGAATAACGTTGAATTATTTCTATATTTTCCTACACAATATTTTGAGCTTTAAATTAAATATTAAATTATCTCTTTTCTACATTAAATACAGTTATAATAGGTACTTAAACATTCTTCCTTCTAATATATTCTTTTAGAATTAAATCATAAGTATCATCAAAAAGTAAAACCGTCATGTTGTAATATTTATTATAATGGTAACCATCTTGATCAAAAATTATCAAAGTGAAGATATTAACTAAATCTACCATAATGGATTGGAAAAAATTATTCTTACTAATTCTCACTAATTCCAAATCATGTCAATATAATTGAAATGATCTTCCAATATAATTCATTTATATATTGTCATAATAAATATCTTATTAATCATGATCACATTGTACATTGATGTGGTATTCTCATACATATCATCTTGATACATCATTAATTTTCTAGTTGACATTACATCATAATTATTATAAGAAATATTCTATTGCAGCAACATTTTTATCAAACCATGTTCAATTCTATCAATCCTTTGACTTCCTTTTTTCCATTTTTTTAGTTTTTATCTCTTCGGTAGAATCTAACATCATTTATGGAATAGATAATCCCTCATATATATCGAATATAATTTTAATTTTGACCCACAAAACCTATCAATCTGTACATTTCCTTTTTACAAACTTAGAGTCCTCCCCAAAAACAAAAATCCCACATAAATTAAAATAAAATTGTTTATAAAATATTAATGAGTCTAATTTGGGGTGATCCAATCCACACTATACCATAAGGTTTGATGTCATTAATTGGTAGTGAAATCACTAATCTATATGAATAAACTAGAACACTAAATGTTGAACAAAGTATGTAACTACTAAAATAGGAAAAAAAAACTATAAAAAAAAGTATAAATGAAGTGAGGGAAACTCACATAAACAATAGCATTGAATCACTCCACACACAATATAAAAATCTCATAGACTGTGAAATTTATGTGATATAGTTAATGTAAATAAAATTAGAACAAAATACTATATTGTTCAATCACAGTCTAAATCCATGGGAGAATAATAGTGGAATATTTTTTGTTAAACAAAAATAGATATTAATATATTATATACATTAACAAGTGAACATATATAACATGTTATGTATTTAAGGAACCTAGTGAAACCATTTATATATTTTCATAATTTTTATTGGGGTAAATCAATTTATCATGGATGAATTTTTTTTACCTTTAGGCGATATTTACAAAAGAACATTCTTTCGATGAATAGTGCATGTTATTCTTTTGCGTCACTTTTAAGATTTTGTCATGGAATTGGGAAATATTTTGTTACCATAATTCATAAAAAAGAGTTACTCCTAAATATAGAATTTTTCTATACTCCTAAAATATGTTCTTGGTCACTTTTTATCAGTTATAGAGTATTTCAATTTAGACTGTGCCTTCCTCTACTAGTGTTATGCAACATTAAGTATCCATCGACACTTCAATTAAAAATATTAAATTCAATCATTTTGAAAATAATAAAACATAACCATTAAATTATTCCTACCATTTTCTAAAAAATATTCTCAGGATTCATGGTCACTTCATTAAAATGGTCATTATAATTCATATAATGATATTATATTATCATAGATAAGGTTCAATATCATAAGAAATGAGTACCTTCTATATTAATTTGAATATTTTGTTCCTAAAACCCATGATATTCCAAATTATAACTTTCATGAAGAAATTTAATATCTTTTACATTAATGAATAAATAATAAAATAAAAAATAATATAATTTTGCCTTCATTTTAATGGCCATCAAATATAATCACAAAAAAATCCATAATCTACCACTAACAGATCCCATTTCCCAATAAATTTTTATTTTTCTATAAGACGAATAGGGATAAAAACTTTTAATAATGAAAATATATATTTGTCTCTAGTGACAAAAATAGCCCCATCTCTTATATGATAGAATAATTATAAAAAATATTCTATTCAATTATAAATATAATAAAAAATTCCATATAAAAATTGTTCTAATGATGTAGTCACTTTTATAACAAATAAATAGAAAATAAGAATGTCTAAATACTGGCGATTCAATATGAAAAGTTGGAACTACCTTAAACATCACTATTGATCCTCAATGAAAAAAATGTTGATTTATATTTTGAAAACACTCAAAAAACCATATATTAGATCTATACTAATAGAGCATGAGGATTTAGAGATAATATCAAAAACAAAAAAGAATATTCCCACTAATCCTATTTGATAATTTTAACACAAATAGCTTCAAAAAACTCCCACAGATGAATCATGATTCCATTTAATTTAATTATATAATGAGGATCAAAAAAATGGAACTACCTAAGATTTTTGATCATTTAAAATACATAATACCATCTAAAACATGCATCAAACACCTCACCTAAAAAAACCCCTACAAATTGAGAATAATTTCTTAATAAATCCATAATAATAACTAATATATTAATAAAGTAATTGTTATTATAGTTAGATGGTAAATAGTTAACATGGGTGAACACAAAAAATGTGATTATTAATAAATGTAATTTTCTATATGAAATATATTTTCAATTATAAGTATGTGTTAAAAAATTTAATAATTTTAATTTTATAATATAAAATTAATTCTTTAATTCAAAAAAATTATATTATTGTTTTTTATTGTTTATAAAATAATCAATTCGTAGTTTAATAGTGAAAATTATTGTTTTTTCAAGTAAAATTAAATTTATTGTTTTATAATGGACTTTATTTTTCTATTTTTTTAAATCACATATCATCAATTTGTTTCATAATAAATCAATTGTTATCTTAAATGTAAGAATCCATAAAAAATATATCATATATATACTTTTAATGTTTGAAATACTATTTTATTTAAAAAAATATGTTTTTGTGTTTAATTTAAAATAATATTTTCATTTTATTTAGAAATTAATTATTCATAATCGATCCAAAGTTTATATTCAATAGGTTGAAATTTTTTAATAAATTTATACTTATATTTTTAGTAAAAATTTAATTGAGATGATTATTTTTTAATTATGATTAATAAATATTTAAATTACTTATCTATGTTTGATCAAATTTTATTAAAGTTTATAAACCTTTAGATGAATTATATTTAATTTATTGTCTTAATGTATTACCTAATTTAATTACCAACCATCTATCACCTATCTTATCTAACATTTATTCTATCCATTTTTTACCCTTATATAATATTCATTACCAAAGAGAAGTCACTTCCATTCCCTAATGAAATGAAAGAGTTAAAACCACCATTTGCACACTGATCCATTCTAATAAAATTGTGAAACAATAAAATTTTTATCACCATAGAACCGTATCATACATTATATATAATTTTTTCCACGTTAAGTTTTTAAATCTGTTCATTTCTATTGAAAATTATAAAGAAAATCAATGTTCTCAATGTGTTTTTTACTATCATATTATTCTATATTTTTTAATATTTCTATTCATAATATTCTATAAAATATTTATAATAATAAAATTTTTATCATATACATACTTAAATTTTATTATAATAATTTGACAACAATTATTCATTCATTTTGAAGCAGTTACTAAGAAAAAAAATCACATCGATCAAGTGTATGTGAAAGCCACAATTTTTTGGACATAATATGGTTCATTTTACATACCCATATAATTATGTGGAATAAAGGATGAGTTTGATAATTAATTATAATATTTTTTTAATGTAAAATATTAATAAATGATCACTAAAATCATTTACATTTATTCATTCCATTTGTCAATGAATGATATCATTAATCATGGGTATGTATGTATTACAACCTCCATGAATGGCGTGTCAAATTATACATAAATTCCGGACATGGAAGGAATTAAATTTAGCATTAATGATATAAAATGATGGTTTTATAATTATTATAATTACTAAATTATAAATTTTCTTATACTGTTACCTTGTCAATCCATTAAGAAATTAGTTCATTAATCATGGGTTTATGTGAACTATTATGTTCTCCATTGATGAATTACATTTTTCAACTCCACCAATTAAAAATGGTTTTAAGAATAAATTTTATGGATATATAAGATATACATTAAAATTATATTCTTCATTAACTGTTATATTGATACCATGTAATGTCAATTTCTTAATCATTTGATCATTATGAAATGGTTTTTAGTTTCTTTAGAGACATCTTCAGTGATGATTTAATATTTATATATTGAAATTTTAATTTATATTATTTAATTTTAATAAAACATAATTATATGATATTAAATATTTTTAATATTTTTTAGAGTTATAATATTAATATAAAAACATTTTAAACATATATAACATTTATTCATGAAAATTGATGAAACATTTTTTTACTAGCTTCATCTTCTAGAGTTGCAATTTAAAATATCATAAGTTGAAAGCAGAACATTATAAACAATAATTGTATATATATAAAATAAAAAAATCTTAATATATGAATGAGGAAATATTAAACAATGATTGGGGATGAATATCATCATTATAAATAATGTGAATGAATATTAAATGTGTTAACACTCGATGTTAAAAAATGGTATAATGAACCAAAATTTTCATAGTAAATAATTGAAAATAATGAAAATAAAATGGTTTTAGAGTTGAATAAGGTTATATTGAATTGTTATAAGATAGTTATGGTTGTCTTGTATGAATTGTTTAGTTGATCAGTAATTGTGGGGATACAAGGTAAATGATTTTTCTGTTACACAACGTGAGTTGATACATGTTTTACATTATACACAAATTTAATTTTATATGGTTTATATGATTCCCATTAGTTATGATATCATGAAATATATTTTACTCGTTTTTTTCTATTTTTTACATTCCCTTTATAAACCATATTTTTTTATTAATATGTTTTTTAATTGGTAATTTATTCTTCCACTCATGTTATTTTTTCTATCAATCATTAAATCTCTTATTTATATTTATCTTCTAAGTATCTTAATCAATATATATTCCTTTAGAATGATAGAATTACCTTTTCTATGGGGATATTAATTCACATCACTAATATCCTCACCTATTATGAATCACATCCCCAAATAAAATTATAATTTTTTTAAGAATAATTCATTTATGTTCATAAGGATGTTTTTATTCAATATCCTTGTTTTACATATTAGAATTATGATTTATTAGTAGATAATATTTAATCCCAATTGGCCCAGTTATTTTTCATCACATATTTTTAAATTAACGATTTAATATATTTTTTATGTTTTTGGTTTCTTTAAAGTCTTTTAATGTATTCTTACCATTTTTCGTATGGATATTTTCAAAAAATGAAGTCATTTCTAGTATTATTCTAAATGATCTAAAAATTAAAACCTTATATATTTTTATAATGTTAATTAAAACAATATATACTTTCTATAAAAATTATTTCCATAAATATTTTATATACATTTTCCTCTTTGGTCATTTTCAACAACAGGATACTCTTTGACTTGTTCCCATGTGGATGTACCATTATACATCCATATTCATTTTCTAAGCGACATAATCTCATGAAATTAGATAATTAAAAAATAAAATTTTTATTTTCATTATTTAATAAAATATTAATTTTTTATTTATTCAATGGAAATGGGAAAATATTATATCAAAACCAATTATCCAAATGACTTGAAGATTGTTCTCCGTCTATGTGATATGATTTAATAAGGGTATTATTAAAATGATTACAACCAACATCATTATCATGATGACTTCTAAAATTATATTTTACATATATGGTATGTTCCATGACTGATTTTTTCATTCATAAGCA
Organism: Viscum album; assembly: GCA_963277665.1. Lineage (NCBI taxonomy): Eukaryota > Viridiplantae > Streptophyta > Magnoliopsida > Santalales > Viscaceae > Viscum > Viscum album. Next base: position 184,757,094 of record OY728123.1, read on the forward strand.
TCCAATTTTTTAGGAGTGATTACACATATTTTATTTCATGTGTGAATTACCTATGTTCCACTATATTATTGAACAGTGTACATAATTATTCAAAATATATTGATTGATCATGTAATGTTTTATAAAAACCTTATGTCATTATCCTATATTATTAAAATTTGATATGGATAATTATATTTTTGGAGTGATATATACTAATAATAAAATATAATTTCATTTAATTCACAATTTAATCAATTGGTTTATCATGTCATTTTTAATGATAAAATTGTGAATTCTTCCTTAGGGAACCACATTAAAAGGATATACAACCTATTTTATTTTCATGGGTTTTTATTATATGTTTATTGAAATTAATTCTCCTATATATGAATGATTTCAATTTTGTTATGTTCAAAAATTAAATACCGCCTGTAACATCCCGGTTCCAGGTGCCACTCAATGGGTGCCACGAACCTGATTCACCACATGACCTCAAGCGCATTTCCCCAAACACCAGAGGCTGCTGACTAGCAGTGAAGGCCCATGTCTGATAGTAGGGAAACTATGCCCTCATTTGTCAAAGTTTATCACATCTTAATACAAAATAAACATACAATAATAGTGGATGCAATAAAACATACACAACTAAATAAACATCTGTAGTAGATATAACCAACAAGATATATAGATATAATGAAACATGTCCCAAATTCAATGAAAATATCCAGAACATGTTACATAGTAGTACAATAAAATACATATTACAAGTACAAAAAAGAAAAACAGAACAGCCAGCGGCATCATGAGCCTAAGCCCGGTCCCATGCTCCCCTACACCTCAGCAGCAATCAAGTACCTGTATAGGGACCCTTTCCCTTATCTATACCTACAGAAACGTAATCTGTTTGGGCCAAAAAGCATGACCCAAATAGGGTGTGAGAAATATCTCTCAGTAGGCACCCACCAAAGGCTCGTTCCCAACTGTGTGTAAACATGCAACAACAGTGTGCAGTAATAAAATGCAATAAAGTAAGCAGTACTGAATGTAACTAACTTTACTAGTTGTATTGCCATTTTAATATCCATTTAAACATTTAATTACAAATACCACCACAGTGAATATTCTTATTAAACAGCCAATGTCATAAGACATGTAATTCCCTACCGTCAGGTAATGAGAATCCAAACACAAGAATCTTCTCACAGGAATATGGGTATTGCCCAATGGCGTATGTAGTATTGCCCATAGGCACAGAATCCATTTCCCACAGGCATGGAAGAATTTTCCCACAGGCTAATAGTACAGTGCCCCCAGGATAATCACAACACTTCCCTCAAGATAAAAAGGTAACAGGTCCATGACCAATATGTAAATAACATTCACATGCAATTCCTCTCAAGGAAATTCTACAATCATTACTTTAGAGGGATAACCATGGGTATCCTGGCCAATCGAGTAAACAGAGGAACTCACCCCTGGGGTGGTCCTGGATCCACGCATTGATCCCAAACAAAAATTTTACAATTTTATTTAACTACATATACCATTCTAGGTAGTTAAAATAGCCACATCCTCAGCCACACGAGACCCCAACATGGGTTCGTGGCACTAAAAACACACAAAAACGCACAATAGTTGGAAAATAACATCAAGACACCTACCTTAAATTCCAATAATCAATATAAGTGAATGTCAATTCCAGAAATGCCCAAGAACAACATAGATCTCATGAAGAAGAAAACTCGATCAAACATAAATAACTTTCTTTGGGAAATAATTGGTAAGAACTACTTAAGGATAGCGGAGGGATTACCCGTGCAGTTCCAACGAGATTGTCTGAGGTGGAAATGGATTCCTGGTTTTTGATCTACGGATCCTCAGAGTTTCAGTCATCCCCTCCTATTCCTTCCTCTGGTTCCAAGCCTTCCCTATGAACAGGGTAGGCTACTGCCCATTTTAAGCGAAAACAATAAGACGATGTGTACTTCCGAGTACATGGAAGTACATCCCATTTTAAATTGTTCCTCTGGCGGCTTCCTACCAGCACGGCACTGTTCATCTGTCGACATGACTACACGGCGTGTCTTCATGAGTACACGGCATGTGCTGCCCCACATCTGGCCATCACCTTTCTATTCTCCTACCGACTGACTACACGACGTGTAATGGACCACTATACGACATGTAGTCAGTTCCTACACCCTTCATCGCCAACATGGCCACACACCCTTTGTACATACCCCACATGGCCAAAATAACACGGCATGTGGACAATTTACACTACATGTACTTTCTAAAATTTATGATTTTTCGCATTTTCCATATTTTCTCAAAAACATTTAAGGAAAAGAGAAAAGAAGACACTCGTATCTCAAAAGTAATAACCGTGTTTTTAAAAACATCCCCCCTTAAAACAATTCATCCCCAAATTTCCCTTCCAAGGGTGGCGAAGATAAAGCTAAGAATTACTCTGGCCATTGAGCACGTACGTCGATCTCCCGCTCCCATGTTTCATCCTGCACTCGGCCATGCTTCCATAGCACCCGTACAAGAGGAACTGACTGGCCTCGAAGAACCTTTGTGCTCCTATCAACGATATGAATCAGATTCTTCTCAAAGGACGCATCTTCCTAAAGATCATCATCCTCGGGCTGGAGGATGTGAGATGGGTCCGAATGATAGCGGTGCAGCTGAGACACATGGAAGACGTCGTGCATGGCCCGGTACCACTACGGTAACTACAACTGATAGGCAACCATCCCAACCATCTCTATAATCTCAAATGGCCCCACAATCCTTAGTTAAATTTTACCTTGTCTCCAGATCCGCATGTGTCCGAGCCTTAGCGAAACACGCAAGAAAACCTGATCCCCGAAAATGAACTCCAAAGGCCATCTATGGTGATAAACATATGATTTCTGATGAGACTGGGCAGTAGCCATCCGCTTCTGAATCAACTGGACCTACTCTGAAGTCTCCTGTATGAGACATGGTCCTAGTAAAGCTGCCTCACCTGCATCTAACCAGCACAAGGGTGATTAGCATGGCCTACCATATAAAGCCTCATATGGTTCCATCTCAATAGTCAACTGAAAACTGTTATTATAGAAAAAATCTACTATGGGTATGCGCTTCTCCCAAGATCCCCCAAAGTCTTGGACGCATGCACGCATCATGTACTCAAGCACCTGTATCGTACGATCTGGATAGCCATCGGTCTGAGGGTGGTATGTAGTGCTCAGAAGCACCTGTGTACCAAGTACCCTCTGAAGACCCTTCCAGAAACGAGACGTATAACAGGAATCCCTATCAGAAACGATAGAACGTGGGACCCCATGACGATGTACGATCTCGATGATATAAAACCTTCAGAGCTCGTCAACACCGAAGGTCTCCTTGATCGGAAAAAAGTGATCTACCTTCATGTGTCTTTCCAAAACAACCCACACGACAACATTTCCTCAAGGTGACCTCGACAATCCAGTCACGAAGTCCATCCTGACATCATCCCATTTCCACTTCAGAATGGGTAACTGTTGTAATAGTCTGGCTGTCCTCTGATGCTTCGCCTTCACCTACTAACAGGTGGAAAACCTCGTAATAAAACCAGCTACATCACTCTTCATACCCGGCCACCAGTATTGACGTCTCAAGTCTCGTTACATCATGGTAACCCCAGGATGTACTGCCCATGCTAAAGCATGAAACTACCACATCAGCTTCTCGTGTATATCCCCTGGAACCCATACTCGTCCATGGAAATGCATAACTTGATCATCGCCTAATGTCTGACAAGGAAAAGAGTCCACACATTCCACCGACTCCCGTAGAACTAGGCCTTCTGAATCAGATAGTTGTCTCATCCTCACACTATCTAGGAGGGTAGAAGTAACAGCTAAAGTGGAAAGATATGTCTGCCCCTGACTATCGTGCACCTCCAAATGCATCTCAGAGAACAAAGCCATGAGCTGCCACTCACCACTGGCTTCATGCACTGCCTGTATTAGATTCTTTCCGCTCAGTGCATCAGATACTGCATTACCATTACCAGGTGTACAGGTATGCTCAAAATCAAAGGATTGTAGGTATTCGACCCACATCTACTGCCTCAGATTCAAGTCACACGGAGTAAAAATATATTTGAGACTTTTGTGGTCGGTGAAAACCACAAAATGCTCTCACAACAGATAATGTCTCCAACAGTGCAACACATTCACAACGACAACCAACTCAAGATCATGCGTCTGGTAATTCCTCTCATGTGTCCTCAACTACCGCGACACGTATGCAACAACTCGATCGTCGTACATCAACACTACTCCCAGCCCAATACCTGATGCATCACAGCAAACTGTATAGCTATTCCCCTACTCTGGGAGTACCAGGATCGGCGATGATGTCAACCTTCCCTTCAGATCCTGAAAGGATGGATCGAAAGCTTCCGACCATAAGAACTTCACTCCCTTATTAGTCAAACCCATAAACGGTCCTACTAAGAGAGATAAGTCCTGTATGAAGCGTCTATAGTAACCAACCAGCCCTAAGAAGCACTGTATCTCAAACACATTCTTAGACTGCTACCAGAAAACTACTACTCTCACCTTATCTGGTTCCACAGAAACTCCTGCCTCTGAGATGATATAACCCAGGATGTGAATTTGGTCCATCCAAATGTTGCACTTTGAGAGCATAGCATATAGATTATGCTCTCTCAGTGTACTCAATACGATCTCAAGATGGGTGGCATGTTCATGTCATGTTTGAGAGTACACAATGATGGTGTCCTCGAATACTACCACAAAAGAGTCCAGATAGGGATGGAACACACGATTCATCAGATCCATGAAAACTACTGGTGCGTTCGTGAGTTCGAATGGCATAACTGAATACTCGTATAGACCACACCTACTCCTGAAATCCGTAAGAGGTATATCCAATGGTCTTATGCACAGATGATGATATCCTTATCTCAAGTTAATCTTTTATAACACTCATTCTCCACAAATCTGATCAAAAATATCATCCATCCTCGGCAAGGGATATCAGTTCTTAACTGTTAGAAGGTTCAGCTTCCGATAATCTACACAAATTTTGAGGGTACCATCCTCCTTATTCGCAAAAATAAACGGAGAACCCTAAGGAGAAGTATTGGGTCGGATTGAACCATTTTCCTGTAACTCCTCTAGCTTCCTCTTGAGCTCTTACAACTCAGGTGTAGCCATCCTATAAGGAGTAATAGACACGGGTGCTTCCCCTTGCCCAATCTTGATAGATAAATCAACCTCCCTTTCCGGAGGTAGACCTAAAAAGTCATCCGGGAAGACATCCCTAAAATGATCAACCAATGGAGGGAAATCTGCATGACAAATCCCCTGGTCGTCTAGATATAAACTCGTAATCTGGGTTGTTACTCCACATCGCCCACAATGCTCAGGTCCAGCTCGACTCGCCTGAACATCCCACTCGCCCTTGTATAGAAACTCTCCTCCCTCTGGTGACGTGAAAATCACCATGCGATGGGGACTAGAATCATAAAATCTGATGAATAAGAAACATAGAGCCCAAGGCTCTCCATAACGGGCACAGATATGAAACTATGTGTAACACCCATATCGAAAAGTACAGAAGATAAGAATGAAGCTACTTGAATAGTACCTCTGACTGTAGATGGTTAGGGATTCTTCTCCTACTAGGTCAGTTTCACTACATATGCATGTACAGTGTCGCGGCCCTGCGACACAGCCTGGCTACCCTGAGTTGTCCCGCCCTGCTGCCTTTGAGATCCTTCTGTCTGGCTACCACAGCAACATCCACCATCTCTGCCTTCAAACCCTAAAGTATTCATGTTCCCCGACTGGTATAATGCTGCTGGTCCTTCCCCCACACGCGGAGTCTACACATAACCCCTCTCACTAGCCACTAGTGGAAATGCCCTACAGAAGCATCGCAGATTAACCATATTGCCGTAATCTAGGCACTCCACCGGGTCTCGGGGACACTGGGGTATCCTGTTCCCCTCCTTACCACACTAGTAGCACATGGCATGGACACATGTCTGTCTCTTACACTTTCCAGCAGAAATAGTACTAGTAACTGGTACTGAACCGCCCTGTCCCACACCAGTAGATTCACGTATGTCCTCTCTGTAATCAGCGCCTAATTCACAATAGCATGTACATTAGTCAACCTAAAAACATTCACCAGTGCTCGGATGTCATAATGAAGACCATCCTCAAAGCATCTGGCTATCATCATCTCATCACCCAGCAGCATAGGTGCAAAATGCTGATGCTTGGTGAAACGAGCAGAATAGTCCATCACCGACATAGCTCTCTGCTGTAGATTCATGAACTCTCGAGCTCTATCTTCCTTCAGCATCTCTGGAAAGAAGAAGTCATAGAAAACTGCCTGAAAATATTCACACGCCATGTCCCTGTGATGCTCTGACTGGGTGGTATCATCCCACCACCTCTTGGAGGAATCACACAACATATACGTCCTGAGCATGACCCTCCTCCCTAGAGGCGTCACAAGATGCTCGAAAATAGTCTGCAACGACCCCATCTAGGACTCCAAAGCCTGAGGTCTGCCATCCCCAGAAAAAGTAGGAAGATGATGCTGCTGAAAGATACGTGTCCGCTCAGCCATAGATTTGGTGGCTAGCAGTGCTCCCTGAAAGGTCTTCATGAACCACAATAAGCCTTCACAGAACTGTGCCTCCATGCCTATGTCCGATATAATAGGTGGCGCCGCATCTGGCTCTACTGGAGGATCAACTAGTAGCCCATGGCCCACCATCTATGGAGTATAGTCGTTGACGCTCTCCTGGAAAACAACGCACGGTCGTCTAGGCAGCATGACGCTAAAAGGTCAAAAACAAACCTTAGATTCAAGATTTAACAAGATTGAAAATGAAGAAACCACAAATGGAACAAGAGGAAGAAGGAATTGCACGATTTGCAAAATAAGACTACATGGCGTGTATAATGACTAAAATGCGTGTACTTGACTTCCCTTCCCCTGCCCGGGTCATTCAACACGGCTAAGCCACACGAAATCCATTTGAACGAAACTATATGGTGTGTATACTATTTACACGGCGTGTATGGTGTTATTTCCAACTGCCTGTGTCGCTTCTGACACGGCCGACTACTCAGCTTGACTCTACACTACGTGTTACAGCCACACATGGTGTGTACACTACCCCATTTCCCAGCCACTCAGCTTACTCAACACGGTCTTCCCTCCGACAAGACTACATGGGGTGTTACCATAGGTACACAACATGTTTTAGATGAGCCTTGCCGACCTGTGTTGTTAGTAACATGGCTAGACAAACGGCTCACACTACACGGCATGTTCTATAAACACACAACATGTACACTAAGGGATTTCCCCTACCCGTGTTTATTAGTTACACGGAGGACACTGGGTCCACACTACACGGTGTGTACAGAAGCTACACTGCGTGTTCGCCCCAAGAATTTCCCATCCTCATTTTTCCGCCCACACGGTTTGTGACACTAGAAGAGACTACAGGGAGTGTACTTAGGGTACGCGGCGTGTACTAAAAAATTTTATTTTTCTTCCTGAACAGAAGGCCATACACGGCATGTTGAAGGTACTACACGGCATGTATACTGGGTTTCTGGACAGTATGTGTCAGAAACTTCCCCGGAACCCAGAAAACACCGAAAAAAACACATAATAGCCAAATTCCGATCCATGAGGGCCCATACTCCCCACGAATCAATGTTTGGAATCTTATCTATGTTATAACAAAATAAACAGCTAACGATCCACCATATTCTGGTCAATGGGGGCCCATACTCCCCAAAAACCAATGTTTGGAATCCATTATTTTAACCATATCATAAAAAATACACTATCACATCGTAGGTATTTATCAAGCAGCTATAATAACAGCATGCTTTTCTAGCACAACAACTATCACAACAACATGCAATTTCTAATGCACCTACGTGGCATGGAACTATATATGGCATGCAATTTCTAGCATGTGCCTAATTGAGGCATGAGATGGAATACCCTCATCTCATCAGGTTGCAACTAAATAGAACCCAAGGATAAAATATAAACAACACAATCACAAGTGTGTCACATAACAGTGAAATCATATATACTGTAAATTACAAAATTAGTAAAATTTCAATACGAGGTAAATTGGCTTTTCCCTGTACATGGGTTAGCTACGCCAGGGCACAGGTTATTACCAACTACCGTTCTCATCCTATCCCTAATTAAGGCTTCAAATAGTATGATAATGAAAATATCTCCTCTGATACCACTTTGTAACGTCCCGGTTCAGGGTTCCACTCAATGGGTGCCCCGAACCAGGTTCGCCACAAGACCTCAAGCGCATTTCCCCAAACGCTATAGTCTACCAACCAGCAGCAAGGGCCCTGGTCTAATAGTGGGGAAACTATACCCTAATTTGTCAAATTGTAGCGCAACGGAATACAAAATAAACATACAATAATAGCGGAAGCAGTAAACCATACACAATTGAATAAACATCTATAGTAGATATAACCAAACAGATATATAGATATGATGCAACATGTATCAAATTATAAGAAAACAACCAGAACATGTTACATAGCAGTACAATACAATACAAATTACATGTACAATAATGAAAAATAGAACAACCAGCAGCATCACAAGCCTATGCTTGGTCCCATGGTCCCCTACACCTCATCAGCAATCATGTACCTGTATTGGGACCCTTTCCCTTAACTATACCTACAGAAAAGTAATCTGTTTGGGCCAAAAAGCATGACCCAAACAGGGTGTGAGAAATATATCTCAGTAGGAACCCACCAAAGGCCCGTGCCCAACTATGTGTAAACATGCATCAACAGTGTGCAGTAATAAAATGCAATAAAGTAAATAGTACTGAAAGTAACTAACTTAACTAGTTGTATTTCCATTTCAATATCCATTTAATCATTTAATTACAAATGCCACCACAGTGAATATTCTAAATAAACAGCCAGTTTCCTACGACACGTAATTCCCTAACCTCAGGTAAAGAGAATCCAAACAAAAGAATCTAACCAAAAGCATACAGGTATTGCCCATAGGCATAAGTAGTGCCGCCCACAGGCATAGAATCGATTGTCCACAGGCACGAAAGATGTTGCCCACAAGCTAATAGTACAGTGCCCCCAGGGTAATCACAACACTTCCCTCAGGCTAAATAGGAAACCGTTCCATGCCCAACATGTAAATAAACATTCACAAGAATTTCTTCTCAAGTAAATTATACAATCATTACTTTAGAGGCATACCCAAGGGTATCCTATTCAAATGGCTAAATAGAGGAATGCACACCCGGGGGGGTCCTGGATCCAAGCAATGATCCCAATCAACAATTTTAAAATTCTATTTAATTACCAATACCATTCTAAGTAGTCAAAATAGCCACGGCCTCAGCCACAAGACACCCCAACATGGGTTCGTGGCACTAAAACCACACAAAAATGCATGACAGTTTGAAAATAATACCAAGTCACCGACCATAAACACTAATGATCAATATGTGTGAACGTCGATTACATAAACGCCCAAGAACGACGTATAACTGATGAAGAAAAAAACATGTTCAAACATAAATAACATTCTTTGGGAATGAATTGGTAATAATTACATAAGGAGAGAGAAGGGCTTACCTGTGTGGTTCCAACGAGATCATCTGAGGTGGAAACGGATTCCCGGCTTGTTATCGATGGATCCTCAAAGGTTCGGCCATCCCCTACCTCACCTTCCTCCAGTTCCAAGACTTCCCTGGGAATAGGGGAGGCTACTGCCCATTTTATGCAAAAAAAAAAACAAAGTACACGGTGTGTACATTCAAGTACACGACGTGTACTTCCCATTTTTAAACTGTTCCTCTGGCGGATCCCCGCCCACGCGGCACTGTTCATATTCCGACATTACTACATGGCGTGTCTTCATGAGTACATGGCGTGTGCTGACCCACAGCTAGCTTCCCACTTACTATTCTCTTGTCGACTGGCTACAAGGCGTGTAAAGGACCACTACACATATTGTAGTCAGCTCTTACACCCTTCATCACCGACATGGCCACAAACCCTATGTACTTACCCCACACGGCCGAAAGTACATGACATGTGGACAAAGTACACGACGTGTACTTTCCAAAATTTAGGATTTTCCCATTCTCCATATTTTCTAAAAACACTTAATGAAACGAGAAAAGAAGACACTCGTGCCTCAAAATTATGAACCGGGTTCTTACACTCCCCACCAATTAAAATTTTAAATGGATCCATATCTTGACATATCATGGTAATTGGCATTGATCCTACCCATCTAATAGAGTGGGTAGTTACCCAAGATGGCTGTTTTTTAATGAGGATAGAAACCTTGACATATTATTATGGTATGATGTTTATTTTTATTCTTAATTTCTATGATGTAATTCAATTATAAAATATTAATAACTATTTTATAATATTATGTCATAATTTACCTTATATTGATTCAATTCCCAAAACGATATCATGTTATGAGTTCAGATATGTATAATTTGTCTCACCATTTTTATTTTATGTTTTTATTCCTTTAATATGCGTAATATCACACCACTAAATATGTTTCCTTTTCCTTGGGTTATGAAAATAATTACATTTTATGTTAATCCTATAGGTGAATCTTATATGGATAATTTATGGGTGATGATGAATAATCATAAAATTATTTTACTTCTGTTATTCTGGGAATTAAATTCATACGTTAATAAGATGTAATATTTTGTAGTGTATTCCTTTTCCTGACTGTGGAAAACTCTATGAATAAAGTTTCATTGATGGAAAATTTGATAAAGTTGTTGGATTCATGGATGTATATGAATTTTAGTTTTGTATATTATTTTTTCTAGAAATAGGTTTTGGGAGTGTTGGTCGATGGCGCTATAAATAATCTTTAAATTTTTCATATCCTAATAATATATTTTCCACTTCTAAACTAAATTTAATGAAATCCCAATAAAATAAATTCATACTCAAAATAAATATTTTACTCAAAAACAAAATAAATATTTTTATTTTTATTTTTATAATATTATGCAATTATTTTGAATAATTTAATACAATGTAATATAAGTAGAAAAATGTAATAAATATTATATTAATGATATAATTTAAAACGCAATCACACTTAATATGTCTAATTGATCAAGGAAAAATCTCTTATAATAGATTCGATCAACCATAATTAGATTATTATTGAACTACCTAAATGAAATCTTACTCGATAACGACCTCAAATAATGTAAAATATATAAGTTTCATTTATTCAACTCATTGCATTTTAGGACAAAATAATTTTTTTGCAATACAAAACTAGAACACCAAGTCTATATCCACCCTATATTATCCAATATTTTCCACCAAAAATTATCTCATATCCAAAAAAACAAACATATACACACCACATCTTCCCAATATCATGTGCTTTCACCACCAACATATAAACTAATAATTCAAACATATAATTATTGATAGGAAATATTCCGGTGTTTGGGATTTGAACTCATCTCCCCTTAGATACCAAACCAATAACCAACCTATTAAGGTGTCGACTTATATCCATTAGATAATAACATTGTAGTTAAAAAATATTATTTAGTTAATATATTATTGTATTGTGACTAATATTATAAAAATATTTATAATATGTAATATTATACAAATAAAATAATTGTATAATAACTATAAAAATATAATGTAAGGTAATTGTAAAAAAATATTTAAAAAAAAATTATATTTTGAAATCATTTTTGAATAGTTTCAAGAAAAAGGGAATAAAATAGACATTAAACATGATCATTTATGTCTGTTCACATAATAAAATCCAATGATGATTAATAAACTAGTTAGACAATATAGATTATAAATATTCATGCCTATAGATAAAAGAATACCATGAATTTACTTAATCATTTTGATTAATCAAATAGGTTCATTACCATCTTTCCATAAATCAGTATGTATTTTTCTTCAATCCAACCACAATGGAATATATCACATTATTTTATTAATATATCCAATATTTATAAAATATGAAAATATTATATTTGATCAAATGAAAAGACACACTTTAACAAAGACACGCTATTTAAAACTTAATTTGGATTTCATGCAACCCCCTTTACCTATCAAAGGCAGATGAATGATGCAAACATGAAAAAATTTACCCCCATATACTGCATACTATCCCCCAATTAATTATAATTAAATATGTATATAAATATTTATATACCGACCACTTCATGTATCAATAGTAGGCAAAATGACTAAATTTTTTGTTATTCTTCAATAATATATATATACTTTGTTATAAAATAATCAAAATATATATTAATACTAAGAATAATTATAAATAAATTAATTAAAATAATTGTTTAATTAATTTAAATTATATAAATATTTTTTATATAATTGGTAAGAAATAATATTTAGTTGAATAGTTATAAAAAATTAATTAAAAGATAAAAAATTAAAAATTAATATTAAATTTACTCTAATGTGAACATTTTGTACCATGAATTATTGCACATTATTTAGAAGTTAAAAAATTTTGTGTCTAAATTAACAAATTTATATCATTTAGATCATTGTAACACCATTTAGAGAGCTTTATGTTTTTACCTGACATGTTATGATATTAAATTTTGTACGGAAAAAACTTTCAAAGCATATATTATCTATGTGTGTTGGGAATTATTTTCATAACCAGTCATTAGAAAAATATCTCATCATTCTCACAATAGTGGGTCAGTAGAAATAATATGTTACACAAAACTCACAATTGAAACACATTGGATCCATTAGGACATTCGATAGTAACTACTCTATATGTGAAATATTTTAGTGATATGCAGCCTAGAAGTCCCAATGGTGACCATACACATATTGAATAATTACCACATAGTCCCAATTATTCAGTTCTTAGAACTATAATTATTATTATCCTTTTTTAGAAATTGGAAAAAAAATACTTTTATCACATTTTATCCTTTCGTAGAATATTTTTAGCTTTGATAATGAATGGACTTTTTAGTTTTAAAAAGAGAATATATATGGTAATGACTATTTTTTTGGGGGAAATCATATTTTATCCTACCATGATGGTTGTACCCCATTTATAGAAGAATAATTCATGCAAAGAGTTTTGTATTACGTTCACCTCCATTACCCATTCAAATAGCTCATCACATGCCATGAAATATTTTTACCCTTTTGATTCTTCATTACTACACTGACCACAACCCTTTTTTGATCATGTTCACTCTACCCTACATCTTCCAATGGAATCTGCAAAAAGAAAAAAATATTAATTATCATATCTGTTTTTTAATAGACTCTAGGTGATGCGTTCATTAGGAAAACTATTCATTATGTAAATATCATAAGTTAAATAATAAATTTAATTAAATTATGTTTTATTAAATTAAGATTAAGTAAGTATATTGATTTTTTTAAAAATAGTTATTATTAATTTCTTTAACCATTCATATTCCAAAAAATAACATTTCCCAAAAATCTATAATTATTAATCGGTTTCAAATTTTTAAATATTATATAAAATATTAAAATATTTTCAAAATATATTAATTAATTTTCATTGGAAAACACACACACAAAATCAAAAAATTTATTTTTATTCTTCAAATAATTTTTGACCTCTCATTAATGACATAATTTTTTTAACCCATCATCTAAAAATAATATTTCCTCTATAATTTTTTTTAAAACATAGACCCAATTGATAAAGAAAAAACACTTGACAATTCAGTCCATAATATTCATGAATTTTAAATCAACGTACACATCAATTCTCTTGGAAATTATTAGTTCATTACTAATACAATAACCAATATATGATCATAAAATATGAACATAATATTGGTTTATCTAAGAATATATTTTCTAATTTCATTCCATAATGGATTGTAGTTCAAATACTCTAAAGTTATAAGATTTTTGGGAATGTTTTTTGAAGTATAATAGTACTTTAATTACCATATAATGATATTATATCATAAATAGTAGTGGGATTGTAGGGGTCACTCTATATGATAATGTAACCACGAAATTTCATTATAAATATTCATTATACTTTCTATAATAGAAATATTATTCCCACTCTTAAGGGGAACTAAACACTATGAATGGTGTCTTATATATATTAAATTTTACATAATGTTATGCACTTATTCTTCAGGCCTTTACGTGACTCATAAAATGATTAATTCCATATTAAAAATTAATATATAATGAAATATTGGAGATCTTTAAATGAACATGATCCATGAAAGACTATCCATACCCAGAATGTTAGTCCGAGGTAGGCCCCTGACCATCTATTAAAATAAAAAAAAGATCACACAACCAGAAAACTGATTACATATCATAAAAGTCATACCTATCACCACCTACATGATATACTTCCACCATAGTGACCGACTCCCATTCCAATCCATCATAGTGTTTTAGGATAATGGCATACATCCTTATAAGTTTAAATTTCTCTATAGATATCATCTCCTATTAAGACTACATGAAATAGGACATAGTGGGAATCAACATCAGAAAATCAGAGTAGTCCTTCATTGACCTTCTGTTTTTGTAGTGGACTTTTCAATTCTGGACTTCTTCTTCCCATCCTTGAAAACATCACTATAGGAAGGCATAACCATCAAAATATGGTTTTCCTTGTCACTGTCTAAGACATCTCCCCAATTTCCATAAACAAGGACATCTTGGGAACAATCTATCTCATTCTAGACCTACTCATGCCTCTTGTTACAATCCATCGTGGACAAACAGCATGGCTTCTCTACAACCTCTTATCCAGCATGGACCTCCTTCATCGCACCTACTAACACAGTCTGCATATTTATTCCTTCTTACATATAAAAACTATCTGCCACTTGAAATACCCCTCCAACATCTAGTGCTTGAAACCAGTTGTTAGTATGAATTTCACACTTTAAACCGTTAGGATGCAGCTGCGAATTCAGCCCCTTAACCACCAGATAAGGTGTTGCATCTTGGATTTTCCCATAATCACCTGAACTCAAAAGCATTCAACCCTCCTTTGGATCATCATCATTATATCTATCACTAGCAACATGTATATCAAGTCTAATATCCCCAGAGTTCATTGAAGCCATAACATGATATGCCAATTTAGAAATTCCTCCATTCTCAGCCCCACCTCCAAGATTATCAGCATCCATATTGGAAAACTTTCCACCAGCCCCTGAGGTGAGGTCTTGTTTCAGCCTCTCAAACACTGCAGCTACTATCGGGTTATAATTTCCCATAGATGAGCCAGCCAACCCATTTCTAGACTTAACAACATCAAGGAGCTTCTATCTCTGGCCAGGGACCTTACCAATTCACTCCAGCGGACTGAAGTGGCTCCACGTTTGCATTGATCATCTTGATTACCCAGATGATGGCACCTCAGATAGTAATCAACCCATGATTCCAAGACAAATGGTTGCCTCCAGAAGAATTATTCACCAACCGTAATCCAAATCCACTAAACTGGTGGCATTGAAGCATCCACCTCAACACCAGAGTGTGTATTAACAGGATGACATAGCAAAAACGTGTGTGCATATCAGTACAGAAAACGCCCCACTAAATTCCCGAACATACGGAATATAGCTGGATTCTAATGTCAAAAGAAGGTGAGGAAGGCTTACCCAGGTCGTGATAGGGGAAGAGTCCCAAATCATACAAAGAGAAAATGTCCATCAGAGAAGAATGAACCTTCATCCACTGCATCGTAGAGGGGATTTAGACCAAGCACAAACTAAATCACACTCCAAGGAGAAGCGTATAATCCGATGATGCTTGTAAATCAAACCCACCACCATGCAATCCTACAGGTCCCATTTACTAAACACAAATCATTCAAATTCTCCAATTAAAACCTTATATGATTAAATAACACATGTTACCTTTTCTCATTTAATTTTTTTTATTATATAAAATTTTATAAGTTTAATGCAATTATAATAATAAATATTATAGTTTCATTAAAAAATATCCAAATATTTTATATATAAATTTTTCTTTTGTAATAGATTCTATTAGTTAGTGATGAGGATTTCATAGAATATAGATCACTTTTTTTCTAATTAATAAAATGTATGAGATAATAACTACAAGACAAAACATATAAAATATGAGCCACATGAATCTCTTGATTATTAAAGTGATACCAGATTAAAATCACTAAAATTGTATGATTTAAATAAAAATTGGTATTTTTTTAAATTTTCTTACACAAACAGGAAAGATTATTTTATTGACTAATAAAAATGTACCACTATCTGAAAGATATTATTTTTAGAAATCCTCGTTGAGAGAGATGTATCATCTCTAGTAATATAACATTATATGAATTAAGGTCTTCACTACTCAACCCTTTTTTCAATGTGCATCAGGAATGTAATTTTCATCTAGAAAAAATATATGTCATGAATTAATTAATTCTAGAATAATAATCAAAGTATTTGATCCACTATAAAGTCATATTCAATGAAAAATATAATTATCCAATCATATAGCTTCCAAAAATCTTAGAATAGATTTTTATCCATAAATTTTCAATTTTATAAAATGAAAATAACCACATATTGCAAGAATATTGAGATCTAGTAAGTTTATATTTCAACAAATGTAGAGGGATTGAAGTTCTGTCCATGGAATGATGAAGTTTTCATAGTATTTAAATGGACATTGTTGAAGAAAATGACTCAATTTTACTTTATAGTTGTAGAGGTAGTTTATTGATAGAGTATTGAAATAGTGTTTTGAAGTAGATAATTTTCTCATTATAAGAAATATACAGTTATATTTTATAAAATAAAAAATTTAACATCATATAAAGTCAATATTATTGATTCAATCAGATTAAGATCTATGAGATTTTGTTTTGTTTGACTAAGTCCTTACTACTCCATAGTTAGAACATTTTAAAAAAATAAGAATAAAGATAGATAAAACTGGATAACATTAGATAGAGAAATGTGGTTTAATTGGCATAATAATTATGTAATGATCAATAAGACTAGGGTTTATAATCCAATTCTTGTATGAAGGATTGATCATAGGAAGGATTTAGAGTATAGAGATATGAAAAATCATTGAAAAATAAAATGTAAAATGAACTAATGAGAGTGTTTTTGTTAGAAAAATCATTTGAATAAAATTGGTCAACAATATAATGAATCTATTGGAAATATCAGGTCATTATTTATCGATAAAAAATGATGTTTATCATATTAGATTCATATATGTTGTTATTATAGATTAAGTGTATTTTTTATATATAAATCTGATAATCATTAATTAATAATATAAATACCATTAACAATGGTGTTTCTATAATTTTCGCTTAAGGGTTTATTATATTAAATTTTTATGAAGTCTTGAAGAAGTTCCATAACATTGATGATACAAATGTTCATTGAATATTTAAAATAAAAGAGTTGTAATTGAATTTTTTTAACATTTTCTTTATAAATTTTCAATAATCCAGATACATTAAGTTGAGAAGGTGTTTTAGAATTTTATATATCATTTAGAGAGAATGTATTTTTTTAGTTACATAATTTTATCCAATAAGAGATACTATAAAATAGGAATGAAAATAAATATCATGCACGACTCATTTTTCACATGTGTAAAAAGATGAAAAGTATTGATTATTTTATGGCAGCATGAGATTCTAGCTCTGTAATGATTTGGATGAGAATGTAAATTATAAAGAGGTGTAGTTATAGGTGGTACCATAAAAGGGTTTTAATCAAAAACATCTAATATATCCAATGTTAGGATATTACAGATATAGATTTTATCAGATACATATTTTTAATATTTTGGGAGACAAAATTTTTCCTAAATAAAAAACAATATCATAAAGGAATAGTTTCATGAGGCACAATAGAAAGTATACATCAGATGATTTCAAAATGAAAACCTAACAAATATTAATGATGAAGTTGTTTGATTTATTGTTTTTCAGAAGAACATTCAGGGAGTTGTACTGAAATGGTTTTTACATGGATTTAAAAGTGTTTTTTTTCACTAATGTGCGTTAGTATAATTTATCATACTGGAAGAATAAAAGTGTCCTACCAGAGTGAGATAAATTTTATTCATTTTTATTAAGAGATATACATTTTATAATTTGAGTGACTCATTATCATCACTTTTGTATTATTATTATTTTACATTTAATAACAGGAATATAGATTTCACGGATGTAGTCACAATACTATGGATGAACGACGTAAATATTTTGTAAATTTTATGCATTCCTATCATTCCATCTTAATGATATTGTTATATAAATTAAATAAAGATAAAAAATCCATAAATTTTAACATGATAACTTCAAGAGAATTGATATTATTGATTTTCAAAATTTATTAACCTTCCCATATTCTCACTCATTATCATGATCATATATGTCATAAAAAGTAAAATATTTTTTTATAACATATAGTTCTTAGAAACTCAATGATATATAATTTTATGTTTTTGAGAATTTGTACGCTAATCATACAATTGAAGATATTACCATCAACCAATAGTGTCAAATATAATTTAACATAATTTTTTATTTTTCAATATTACATAAAATAGTATTCTAACTATATTAATGTCAAATTGGA
Organism: Viscum album; assembly: GCA_963277665.1. Taxonomy (NCBI): domain Eukaryota; kingdom Viridiplantae; phylum Streptophyta; class Magnoliopsida; order Santalales; family Viscaceae; genus Viscum; species Viscum album. The sequence goes on from OY728123.1 coordinate 184,775,824, forward strand.
TTATAATGTGGAATATAAACCATGACTTATCACACATATGATATTTCATATTAGAATGAGGATCCAGAGAACTGTGAGTCAAACACTAATTATGCAACATTGATTCAAAAAGCCCAACATAGTATCGATGATTCCTTAATGATTGGTATTTGTTCTCCATTGATAAATGGATTTATTTATGGTATATCTGTATTATTTATCACACATATTGAGGGGATCACATTTAGGGTAATCATCATTATTTTCATAGTATATTGAGAGGGTTTCAACTCAGAAAGAAATTATAGAGATCAGGTGAATAAAAAAGGATTAGATCTATTTATTGCAACAATAGTAAGGCATGTATAAACAAATATTGATGGATTAGTTTCATGAGAAGATGTTTTATTATATCCAATGATATACACATCATATAGAGATAGAGATCCCACCACTTGGTCCATCAGATGAACCATCCCCACCATAGTGACCGATGATATTTTTTTGTAAAAATATATTAATAGTATTTTAGTTAAATAGTATATGGAATTTGGTTATTAATTTATATGTGAAATGATTTATAAATTTTTTCCCATAATTTGGTTAATACTATTTTTTAGGGAATAAATATTATTTTATCATTATTTTTTTTATTTTCCAACATAATTTGAAAAAAAAATTGATGAAGAAATTATTTAACAAAAATATGAGTTTTTTGGAATGGAAAATCGTAAAAAATAAATTTTTATTCCATTTTTTCCCACATGTCAATTATTATGGGTTCCCTCCGAATTGGAGGAATCAAAATTATTTTTTAATTGAGTATTTATATCGAATCCCTAATATGATTTTCATGTAGTACTTATAAAATAATAAATGATGGAATATTTTGGGATTTAAAAGTAATAGTATAACGGATGAAAGATTCCATTTGGTAATAAAAATCCAAATATCATATGATTATATTAGCATATGAAATTAAATATGGTAAATTATAAAATATAACTATCATGCTCAAACTATTGGTATTTCCATCTCAAACTATTTTCCGTAGTGATAGTCTTGATCTGTTACATTATGAACTATTAAAGTATAGTTAATACCCTGGTAAGGATGGAATGAATGAAAAAAACAACAAGAAATTTCTAAATGAGGAGAATATTGTTTATTCCCATTGAAAACAATATTAAAACCTCCATTATTTGACTATATGTACTTAATTATATTTATGTCCCCTTTCTTCACCAAGGATCACAATCAATGAAACACCATGTGACCTTATATTATTGGATTAATAAGATTACCCATACCATTATAGTTTTAAATTATATGAATTTGACATAATATAGAGGCCAATTGGGAGAACATATTGGAGTAAGACCACTAAAAATCCATATGTATGGGCTCTAATATCTAGAATTCATGTACCTTCAAATTGAATCAATTGTAAATTTACATTAATTTCCAGTAATATGACTGCAACATGTTCTAAAATTCATGTTTTTGGGATTTAGTAGTCTTTTTTTCACAAAGACTCACATTTTCCTCTCACTTTATTTTATAAAACACCAATGAATCAACTCCAGAATTATAGATGTTGAGTCATCCAAAATAATTTCTTCATATATTATTCCATTCATAGAAAACATTATAACATTAACATACTTTATAACACTATCAATACCTAAATTTTCATCAAGAGTCCTTCTATAATGGTTGTAAAAAATCCTAAATCATACAATTTCCCAAAAGGCTACATGTTCTTTTATATTCTTGTTATGTGTGTAACTCCATATAAATATAAAATGATTGAATCGGTAATTTAGATATTAATATATCATTTCCTTAAGATATCAATAGATTTATCGTCTATATTATACACCCTACCAAATATTTTAGAAGCATTTTTTTCATGATTTTTATCATGAATATAGATGAAATGATATTATAGATTCAATGATATACAATTCTGATTGAATACAAACAATGAGTTGTAATATAATTTATATCATTGTTGTATTATTTGTTGAAATACACATTGAGTCACTTAAAAAATTAAACATGTTATACCAAAAATACATATTTACAATCTATTTTCCCACAATTTCAATATATAGCTTATGTCTTCTCGATTTACATTGACTTTCCTGTCCCTTTTCATCTAATTTCTTCTAATATTTCCATTAAACATAATGAACTCTACCATCCACATTAAACATTATTTGAGAGGATTCCTCAACATCGATCATGTTTTACTCCTCAATAATAATGAGGTCATGAGAATATTCAAACACTAAAATAGCCTTACCTTAGGAATTAGTTAAATATTTACACATAAGGTTTCAAAATTTTCAAGGATATGATTATAAAAATATTCCCACACTATATCTACAATAATTAATCCTAGTCATTTTTACTAATTCTGAATCATATTTAAATCATTGAAATTATCTACCATTGTACTTTCTTTGGATATTATCTAGTTAAATGGAGTGCACATCAACATAAAATTGTTCATTATACATGGATTCTCCCAAATAACAACTAGATGCATTATAAAACACCAATAATTATTCAACAATTTAATATTGTAAGCCAAATTTCATTCCAATGATATTATTAACACACTATATGCATTTTTATAATCCATTGATATACTCCTATAACCAATTACTATAGATTGAATATAATTAATTGATACCAAGGTCCATAAATAAAATTAAAATCTTCATCTATATACCATAATGATTTGAATGTTATCCCACTGAACTAGTTAATTTAAATAGTTCCCTCATGCAATAATATTCCTCATAAATCACATTATTTACACTAACATGAAGTGTGTAAAATTAATAACATTCTAAATAGTATTATTTTTATCAGTCAACCCTCAATTGGTCACTATCTATGGTCTTATTTTGGGGAATAAAATTACAAATATAGAGGAACCAAAATAAATATAAAATATGGGTGAAAGTATTAAAATAAAAAAATGGGATATGGCCACCAAAAAATGAACAAAAATTGAGAGGAAAAAAATCCCATGTAATGAAACATAAATGAACCAATGACTATAAGGAAAAATCATATAATATGAAAAATAAAGTAAACTAAATGAACTAATGGAAATGATAAAAATATATTACACTACTAAGAATTAGTCTAAGTCGATATGAGAACACAACCAGCTTATATTAACAAAAAAAATAAATTTATTAAAGTTTTTAGTATGGTCTCATTTAACTATACCCTAACTATTTATAGTGTGATCCAACTAGTGAAACTTGGTAAATGACCGTCTAGTATTCATAGGAAACCCTATGTTGATCAGGGCTTCATTTGGATGTCTACAGTCTACAATATCATATCTATTTTCATCTAACATATAGTGAATTATATATATATATATATATCCCATTTGGACTCTAAAATCTCTATTAAAAACATCTGCTACTCAAACAAATAAAAAACAACAAAAAAATTAAATCATGTAAATTGTATGATTCTACAGTCCCTTTACCTTAACTCATCAAATTTCTGAAAAGTTCCAGAATAAAGTCATCTAGACTATGCCATATTATTTTCACTACTAAATGTATACCTCAAGGTTTTAATTCCATGTTTTATATTCTATAATTATAGAAAAAATGAATCATAATAATGAATTCATTCAGTACCCTTCTATAAAATGTCCATTGTACATATATTCATCATCTAGAGTGGAATCAGAATGTTTTGTATGATAATGAATATTCACAGAGGTAGATTCTTCATTAAAAAAATATCCCCTTATAAATTTCTTTTTATAGAATCATCTAAATAACCGTGGTCTGTTGGATACATTCTTTTATAATGAAATTCAATATTTGTTACCATAATGAATCCAAAAAAATACCAAATAGGAAAATATATCCTTAAATAATTTTTTTTATAAAAACGTCACCCATATAACCACATTCTATAATTGAAATACACACATTATAATAAAAGGTAATAATGAGCCTTCTGATCTAAACACATAACCTATATTATAATAAAGAAAATAAATATTTAACTCAACTGAAAAAATAAAGCTCATTTATATATTTATATAAAAATATGGAAAACAATTCTCTTTAATGAGTCATATAAGAGTCGACTCAGTATAACTCAAGCCTCAATTATGTATTATATTCTATGAAAAATTAATAGTAATTAAAAACAATGAAATCGAGATGATTCAATTAGATAAATTAGAACAACCTTAAAACCACCACCAAATAACCTCAATAACTACATAAATCCTATATTTATTTGAGGGAAACATTCAAAATGATCTATAATAGTATATATCGGAGTAATTGAGTTTTATTCCTTGATCAAATTAACAAAAAAGAACAAACAAGCATCATCATATTATATTATATTATATTTATATACATTATAATCCCATTCAGAGAAGAATCACGATGTCCATCAATTGAAATTTGGCATGAGGATCTCAAAAATGCCTCAAATGATTTATATATATAGAATATGTTTGAAAATTCTAAAATTAACAAAAAGTAATATAATTCTTCATAATTCTTCCAGTCAATAATAATTTTAATAATATTACTACAAAATGATTAACATTTTAATAAAATATTTAAATAAGGAAAAAAATATTATTCGATGAAGTATAAGTATTAAAATCTATAAAAAAAATATAAATGATGTAAATAAAAAATAAACATGCCCAATGTGCCTAATTGATAATGATCTGACGCTATATGTTGATACACCTGAATTAGATAATTATCTAATTAGTGTGGTGATTTATTTCTCATTCACACCCCAAAATCTAGTAAATAATTTCATGTAATTTATAGACAATATTAAATTTTTAGCTGAAATATATTTCTTTATAGCCTCCTAGAACTCTCACACATCTTCCACTATACATTGGATAGTATTGTAAACCATAAATACAACCGATATAAATATCTAAACATAAATATATCTACATAACCTGAATATATATTATGTCCTTATCATCAAACTATGGACTAATAATGAAAAGAAATAATAAATTTGGGTAAATTTTTATTGGGGTTTTGGATTTGAAATCCTAACATATATGATAAAAATCTCGCATCCAAACTACTGAGTTATGGAGTTAATTCAATTAGTAAACAATAATAATTATATAAATTATTATTACATTATATATTAGTTTAATATAACTAATCTCATTATATTAGTAATAATTTGAAAATATGAACCTAAAATGTAATTATATAAAATAATTAAAACAATATATTGTAAAGTATATATCAAAAAATTATTAAAGAGTAAAAAATAGATAAATTCCTATTATAGGAGTTTGGGGAGATGGGGAAATTACACACATTAAATGGGATCCATTTAATCATTTAACTCACCAAAAAATTAGAGGATTATTTATGTACCACTTTTATAAAATACATTACTAAACATCCCACCCGTACACCTAAATTATAACTTTTAATGAAACAAATGTATGATTTTATAAAATATTCTAAAAAACATCATTACCAAAATATATATTCAATATTGGTTTTTTCATTCCAACAATAATTATCCAGATCACATTTGTTTTGAAAATTTCTAGTTTGTATGAAATCAACTTATATTTTGTGGAACAAAATGACAGAACATAGAAATATAAAGACACACCATCAAATCCTTTATTAGGATTTCATGAAACCACATTTATCTCTAAAATGTACAAAAATTATTCCAACAAGAAATGCCTTATGTCTATACACAAGATGTTATCCCCTAATTATGGATTAATAACTAATCACTAAAATATAAAAATATATCTTTTTAGATGTCAACAATATCCAAAACAGCTATCTTTGGGGTAATTTTCAAATAATATAAATAATATGTTATAAAATTATGAAAATATATAATAATAATATTATTAATTTTCACTAACTTAATTAATTTATTAATTAATTTAAATTGAATAAATATATTTCATAATTTTTAAATAATATTTATATAAATATTTATAACAAATTAAAAAAATAACAGAAAATTAAATTCTATCAAATTCACTAAAACATTAACATTTTCATTGAATTAATTACATCACGTTATATATGTTTTAATCTATTATGAGAAAAATTCAAAAAATTCTCTCATACAAAATATCATAATGCCTTTATGATAGCTTACATTTACTCCCCTATGTGTGATGTTTATTAATGAAGTAAAACATAAAACATCAAAAAAATATTATCTTTACTAATTGTGTGTGGTCTTCATGAGATGTTATTAGTGAAATCTATCATTGTTGCTACACTGGGGGGGGGGGGTGGGTAAATGCATTCTTAATCCTCCCAACTCTCCCAAGTGAAAAATGATTTCACCTTTAATGTGGAATGATATTTATCCCCCGCGTGTAATGAGTATCAATTTCATATGGCCTACAAGATCCATAGTAAATAATATCTATTTGGTATCATTACAAAATAACCTCAATAATACAGTCAATGGAAACGTACATATCCATCGATATTTCGAATAACATATAAATACTAATTCTAAGAACCTTTTTACACTTTTATTTATCTTTTTAGGCACTACTAATGGATGTGAATTCATAGTAAATAAATTAGTGAATGGGTGAAGACTATTTTATGGCTAGGAATGATCTATTTTTTCTACCATGTTTTTTTCCTTTATTAGAAGACTGATCAGACATGAAAAATCATTACAATATTCATCTCATCCTCTACTAATTCAAATACACCACCCCCCACCTTAGACTTTCTTGTCCAATAGAGGATTTCTTACCCCTCATCCAATAATTATTCTCTAATATCATGTTCTCTCCCCATAATTAAAAATTAGATTCTATAAATAAAATTAGTATGAAAATTAATGGCATACATAGATTCTTTTGAGCTATGTTAATAAAATTCTAACTATTCATGGTTTTTCACAACACCATAAATATAACATCCTATAATCAATCAGATAGGTACATATTTATCTTTTTTTTCTTCTATTTTGTTTAATGGGTAGGTTTGAGAATAAATTTGGAAGATATATATATTTGTAAGGTGGGTATTTTTTGTATTCATAGCCTTAACCAGTTGCTTATGTAGGAATTAGTAGAGTTATAGGCCTTGTAATGAAGTTAAACTTCGTGTAATGGTACCTAGGGGAATATCCTGAAAAGGTTTAGGTTATGTGAATATCCACACTATGAATAGTTACATGACATGATGATACATTACAAGTAGTGAGCCATTTAATGAATTTTTTTCATCTTAAAGAGACATGTTTATTAGCAATAATGAAACTTAAATATTTCACGACTTTTAGTGCGATTACACATCTTCTAATACCCAGACTACAATTTTTAAATAGTTATCATGGAAGACATCCCCCTTTCTCCACCTGTATTATTTTTATTCTTTTGACCCAATTCTTTCTTCAGTCGATCCTGGAGCCCCACAAACCTTTTATGTTCTTTTATTCAGTTTTCTATCATCATTGACTTTGCGGTGTGGATTCTTAGATATGATTTTTCCTCATTATTTATGTTATTCTCTTAATAAACCTTTGTTATATCAATGTATAATCATGAAATTAATTGATTTATTCTTTATACTATTATATCTTAATTATAGGTTGAGTTTTTAGGACTTATACACCTATTATTTTGTTGACCTGTTCTATATCACATGTAGGATTTTAGTAAGAATGTAGGTGATTCTGTTACGTTGGGAAAATTTTATTAACATTGAATTTCTTAATTTATTTCAGTTGTTTATTTAAATTCAATATATCAAAATTTTAGTTAATAAATTTGATAAATAAAATTCCATTGAATTTGGTGATTTAAAATGATTTTGGCATGATAGTTGTGATAATCCGTAATTATAATGAATTATAGAGTGTTTGATTAAATTATATGATTTAAATTGTTTAATATAAATAGTAACTATGATAGAAGATATTTCAATTTAATTATTAAATGAAATTATGGAAATGGTTTTTTAAATTGATGGAAATTGTTTTGAATTGATTTCAGATCTGTGAAAATGTCTTAAACAATTTGCATTGAAACCCAGTGGTTTTATCTTGTAAAAACCACGTGTTTTTATTGATACATTTTTTAATGTAAATTAGTATTTAAAATGGGATAATGAGATTGAATTGTATTTTAAAAAATCCTAAATAAATTTTACATCATTTATTGTGTAAGAGAGCAGTAAAGCTGTATGCAATTTGTGGGTTATTTATACACACTAAATATTTATACAATGATCTGAAGCATAAATGAAATAGGTCACATCCCTGATGGAATAGTGATGATTCACCTTTGTCCAGTCTAGGAAGAATGGGTGTATACAAACAATACCATTATTACTAAGATAGTATGGTCTCTATACCGTGTAATATTCAAAACTATTTGGAATATGCCCATATTACTCACTTTTTTTATATTTTATATATAAATATATTATAATTTTTCTGAAATTCATTACATTCCTTCTATATTTTTCTAAAAAAAATTATATAAATTTTTCATTTAAACCATTTTTTTAGAAATATTCCATCACTTGTAACATTGTTTTTAACGTATTTTATATCATATTAAATATATATCATGATTTATATATATATGGTAATAATAAAATTCATTGTTTTATAGAATTTATATCATTAATTTGGTTAATCTATTTTTGGAATCTGATATTTAATACTTAGTAAGACCCTACTATAATTTTTAACACATGACATGATTACTCCATCGGGTGTTATTATATTATCTCAATATAGGTGCTGCTAGGGGGGATGGAACTTTTAGAGGTTCATCCGGTTGTTGAACATGGGATGTGGTGAGTTGTGTCTATAGTGACATGGGTTATTTTATCCACTTTTGTTACATGGGTGGTAATATGTTGGGCATTGATGCCATGTTGACTGCTGGTACATTGCTCCCAATGGTGTTTCTTTTGTATTCATATTGAATTTCTAATACTATGTTTTGTGGAAAATGTGTTAACATATACATGTTGTTTGATGCCTTGTTCTGGTCACTGATCAATGGGGATAAAGAATTTCCTTCGGTCTATGTTTGGGAAAACTCAATTAATGAGCCACTTACTTACCCGGGAAGGTTCATAACAAAATGTTATCTATGGGAGGTATTTGTTAGTTTTTTTTGAATTCAATTTTAATTTATAAAATGTTGTCGGGACATAGGATATGGCTGAGATTGAGTACCAGACCAGGTCTCTCCATAATGAATATTATGTTGTATGGGTGAATAGGGAAAGAGGTCTTGTAGATTAGTTATAGTATTTTCCCTATTTTGATTTGTGTAAATATAAATCCAAATAATTTATTTTCTATATAATGGGATTTATTTCCCATGTTTCATAGTGTGAGTGGTAATTTTATAACATCTTTATTGTCTTCTAATGTTGTGTAGAATCATTCCTTCGAGAAGGCGTGAAAATTGGATCTAGGAAAAACTTTTTTCTAACACATATAAAGTGAATCCCTATGTTGAACCACATATTATTGATGTGATTATACATAATATCCATGTGCTAGGAAAATTCCCATCTCATGTCCCCTTTCAAGATCATAGTGTAGATCATATAGGGGATGTTCTTTAGAATAATTCTTAGTTGTTAATTCAACAGAATCCACAAGTTTTCTTTAGATTCACTAATCATCAACCTGATGATGAATGGTGGTGAAGTATAAAATATATATTAGAGTTCTTGGAGAATCCAAAAAAATCAACTTAATGTGAGTCCCCTTCATGATGGATGGACCGAGGAGGAGATGGTGGGACATGATGGTGATGGAAAATAATGATAAGGTCTAAATATAGAAAGAATTCAAGGTTTTTTTCACCGACCTGTTTTATCTAGATTAAACTATGTTTTCTAGGGAGAAGTATTTTTTCAGGCGTGATCATGTTAATAGAACAATAACTGAGTAGTCCCATCACTTTTATGAGATTCTTTAGTTTTTTCTTTATATTGAATATAATGAGAGGATGAATCCTTGACATTTTAGTTTGGGATGTCAATTAGTTTTCAATTCTTACATATTCATACTAAATCTACCCACTTATTCTAATGTTGTGGATATGGTTATGATGGTTGGGATAATCCTTGGAAGAATGTGAGTATTAATGGGAGTATAATTTTTTACTAATGGATGTGTTAAGTCCTTAATGATAATGTGGAACCATTTTTATTCTTATGGTTTTTTGATATTAGAGTCATTACACACCACCTACAACACCATGAGGAAGTATTTTGATTAACTATCAGTGTAGAAAGAAAGTAAATTTTAAGACAATTTTTAGTGTGGCTCCCGATAACAATTTATCATGCATATATTAAAGACAAATTTAACAATTCTTCCAAATCATTTATACTATAGAGTTTGAAAAAAATATCATTATATCCTCATTAATCTTTGGAAAAATCAGATGCACCATGTATAATAGAGGTCAAGACAATGAAATATGAAATAATGATACTACACATAGTGGAAGAGTCCCTAGTGGAAGGAGACACTGCTCCATCAAATGCGAGAGCTATCATTACCATGTCTTGGGAATTAGTGATTAACCTATTATAATTTTTCATCTCATTTATTTATTTCAACCCATATTTTTGATCTTCTAAATATTCCAAATGTGAATTTATATTCCGTAAGGGATAGTACTACAACCCATGGAATAAAGTGATAGAAGGGTCTTTGTAGTCCCTCTTGTGTCTTCTCTCTATCAAATTCAACATAGCATTTAGTTTTTTGGTCCTCGATATGAATGCTCTTGAAATTATTTTCATAATTGATTGGATATTTAATAATAAAGTTCAGATTGATTGTTATCTTCTTCCAGTCTACCTTATTACTCTCAATAGTGTGTCTCTTTTCATTAAAGTAGAATTGGACCCATGGATGAGTAGATCCAAAACATTATATCTAGAATTGGGGAATGTACTATCAATGATATCCTTTCACCTAAATCTATAATCATTTATTGGTGATCTCCATCCATTTTTTAGTGTGTCTACCGAAATGTTTCATTCTGATTTATCTAGTTTTCCACTAGTAAGGTAGGTCGATTTTTCTATTTCCATCTTTCCTAGTAGTCAACCCATTTATATTCCCTCTTATCTCATGTATTCCGTAGAAATTAAATAGATTTCATCTTAGTTGTAGGATTTTCTTTAGAATGTCTTTATACACATGAGTGTGTCACCTTAGGATGTGTTGATTCTCTTCCAAGTGAAGTTAGATAAATTTCTTCACTTATGTGTTTTTATTAAAATATCAACAATTTACATTAAATAAAAATTACTTTATCCATTGATAGATGATATCAATTTTCAGATGAGATGTTAAAATCTTTTCAAATATCAACCATCAATCTGGTCACCATTAATTAAGGATAAAAGTATATGACGATCAAAACCCCACCGTCTAGAGAAGTTAGTAGCATTATTAGTTCCCTTTCATGCCCTTTGGTCAACAAGAATTATCATGTTGTTTTTGTGGAACTGATGAGAATTATATTCCATGGCTATCTAGAAACCTTTGTGGTATTATTTTTGGAAGGAATCCTTGTTTACTCCATGATTGAGGAGTACCATATACAACATCCGGGAATACTTCTGAGTTTCATGTGAAATCACCTAATTTATTCCTATATTTCAATTTATGATTTCTAGTTTTGGTAGTGAAATTATTCGGACCTGTGGTTTCTAAACAAGGTATATTAGTTGATCTTGAGAAGGTGAAGGCTATTATGAAATGGCATAAAGCACTAAATTCTTTATAGATTTAGAGATTCATGGTCATTGTCAAATATTATCAATATTTTGTGAAGGGATTCTTGAGGTTGGCCTCTCAGATTACTTCTTTAACTAAGAAGGTTGCGATGTCTTCTTGGAATCATAATATTTATATTTATTCGGTTGAGATGAAACATATTTTCAAAAATTCATCATTTTTGACTCTTTTAGAGTCTAGGATGGTCTGTGGGGTCTTCTCTAATGCACCGGGTTTAGGCTTGGGCTACGTTCATTTTAATGTTAATCATGTAGCTTATTATGGATCTCATTATCATAGGCCATATTCGAAGAATTATCTTACTTATGACCGTGAACTTTCTGCTATGATGCACACTCTAAAGTGTTGAAGGTAGTTCCTTTTTTGAAAGTGGTTTACTATGTATTTAGGCCAAAAATGAAGACTTATATGTTCTCTCAAAAATATTTGAACCTCCACAAATGGTGTTGGGTTGACTACCAATAATCATTCGACATTGAAATAAGATACTCCCCATAGAAAGATAATTTCATTGCATATATTTATATTGCAGGAAAAATCTAACCTAAGAAGTGAATGAATATTTGGAAGAATGGAATTTGATAGCTCTCTTTGAAATGTTTCCAATTGGATTTTAAGAGAAGGGGGATAGTGGTTATTTAGATAGTGATCAATCGACTTCATATCTTCTCGAAATGATTCTCGAGTATCTATAGCATGAGAATGAGTTTTATAAAATTAGATTGTCTCATTATGAAGGGGAAATAGTTTCCTATAAGTGGTTTTCCAAATTGGTTGTTCATTGATATCAGGATCGATTCATTGTAAATTTATCATGAATGAATCCTTTAATTGGGGATTTTCATAATTCCAATTTGTTGGTACACCCATGAACCACTTACATTTTTTGTGACAAGTGATGGTATTTATGGTGGCTTGGAAGGATATGTGATATTGCTGAGACTGTTTACCACTATTAATCACGCCAGATGGTTAAGGATAAACATTAGAATCCTTTAGGTTTACTTCATCCGCATCTGGTCCCTACATAGATGTTAGATGAAATATAATTGGAAATTTTGGTTAGTTTTCCTCACACACGAATATTCTAGAATGTGATATGTGTTGTATCGAATGGATGACAAAGTCGTCTCACATCATACCCATTCATGACACATGAAAATGTAGGGTGTTCGGAAATAACTATCTAAAAAATATTTTTCATTTTTACATAATTATATCTATCATAGACTCTAATATGGATCAATGGTTTAATAATATCTTTGGGAAAGTACATCAAGAGGAATTGGAATTTGAGGACCTTTTAACAACAACCTACCATCCACTGTTGGATGGACAAAGAGAGCATTTTATACAAATTATTGTGGTTATGATTATAAAATGTGTTCATGAATTTTCTTGGAATTTGGATGACCATTTGGGAAAAAATTATGTTTTCTTATGACAATAGATACCAACATGTTATCAAAATGGCTCCTTTTTAGTTCTTGTATACATTTCCTTGTAAATATTTGATATTTTTGTCGGTGATTGGTTTAATTTTCCTTTTTTGAACATGTTTTGTACATGAGAAGACAGTAAATATTTAGTTACATATTCATAGAATATTGATGGAATGGATACAGTATAAGCCTTTTTTTGATCATCACCATATAGTTTTTTAAATACCAATTGGTGACCTAGTATTTTTTAATGTTTCACCCTGATTGGGGCATCGACCTCTTGAGAAACATGGGAAACATTCTCCTCATTATTTGGGACATTTCAAGGTTGTTCGATACATTAAATATATTTCATAACATTTAGAACTTCCATGATATATGACTTCGGTACATAAATTATTACTTTCATCCTAGATGAGAAAGTATTTATCTAATCCATATCAAGTTTTGAGCTTGACTGATTTTGAGATTGAACTTGGATTATATTTGACTGAGTGGCATGCTATGATAGTTGATTCTATGTCCAAGGAACTTCATGGGAGGAGGATACATTTGGTTCTTGTGAATCGAATCATGGTTCTGATAATCATGAGAAGTGGGAACACAAGAAACAATTGAGAGGGTAGTGATCTCATCTCATTGGAATGGAATCATCTTCATAGGAATTCTAGGGACATAATTTTTTTAGCATAGGGATATTATAACATCTTATTATTGATCTTAAAGTTACATCGTTAACCATATCTTAGTTAAACATTTTCATTGACTATTAAGTGTTCAAAATAAATTTGGAGGATAACAATAATGTTAACATTAATGTTTTTTTTGGAATCGTAGCCATAACATATTTTTTTGTAAGTTGCGGTAGAGTTTCACGCCATGTAACTATGATACATGCCATGTATTCGTCGCTAGATTAATTACGTGAGAAGGGTCATCTCATGATAAGAATCACGCCATGAAAGGTTACATGATCTGTTGGGACATTACACATTATGAGTCATTTAATTAAAAGATTTTCATTTTATGGTGATACATTTTTTTCAGGTCATGAAACAAAACAATTTCATGTCATTTAGTGGGATTACATGTCATTTAATGCCCTGATTATTTTTTTTAAATGGACATCACGTCTGAGATCCAATTTATTCTTACTCTCCAATTTTTTTCTATCAACCCATAGCTTTCCCCAGGCAATATTGGGTCCCCCAACACTTTCAGGACACTTTAATTAATGTTCAATAGTTATTGTTCTTGCAGTGTGGATTCTCAAGTAGGATTTGTCATCATTCTTCATCATTCACACTTTCACTATTCATATTGTCGGATCCTGTTATTTGGTTGTATTTCGAGTTATTTTACACTTTATATATTATTTATGGGTTCCATTTTGAGTATTGGTTTTCGGGGAAAAAGTAGGTGATTCAATTCCGTTTGGATAAATCAATTAAAATTGAGTTTAATTTTTTTTATTGTTGATCTAAATTCAATTTCACAAAATATATTTCAATTATTTTTGTGAAGAAACATTCTGATGAGTTGGGATATTTTAAATGGTTTTGACATGATAATAGGGAATGTACACAATTCCAATAAATTGTGAATCAATTATGGAAATTGGTTTATTTAAATTGTTTAATTTAAATTATAAATTTGATTAAAGTATTTCAATTAAATTATTGAACATAATTATAGAAATGCATTGTGAATTAGATGGAACTAGTTTTTTATTGAATTTGAAACTTTAAAAATATATTAAATTTATTTCATATATTTCTAGTGGTTTTATCTTGTTAAAAATTAATTTTTTGTTATTAAAACATGTCTTCAGATTTAAATTGAAATTGGAATTTCAAATGGGGGGAATGTGTTTGTTTAATATTTTAGGATTTTTTAAAAAAAAGTTCACATCATTAATTTGGTAAGATCACATGAGTGCCTTATATAATTTTGGAGTTATTTGGACACACAATAAAATTATTAAACATTCTTAAACATAAATGTTGTTGGACACATCCTTAATAGGATGGTGATGAGAAACTTTTATCAATTTTATACGTACACTGTATTCACATATTGTTATGATAACTTAGAGAGTGTGGAGTTAAGTAGCCTAGAACGTTCACACTTATTTTGAATATGTTTATATTTTTTTCTTCTTTTAAATTTGAGATACAAATATATAGCAATGTTGGGGAATTAATTAACATGCCTTTTGATTTATTAAGCCTTTTTATAGAAATTTTTTATTTAACACATTTTTTTAGATATATTACATCACTTATAATTTTTTTTCTTATTTTATTTTCTATCATTTGAAATGAATATAATGATTTTATCATATATATATTAAAATTATAAATCCATTTATCATAAATTTAAAAAGAATTAATTTGGTTAATATTTTGTTGGAATCAGATGTAGAATATGTGGTGAGACCCTAGTTGGCTTTTTTAGCTCATGCCCTACTTGTTCCATCGAGTGTTTATTGATTATCTCCTTCCACGTTTAATCATGGGGAACATATCTTTTGGAGGTGGGTGCATTGTTTGAACCTTAGACGAGGAGAGTTGTCTTCTTTGGGACATGGGTGGTTTTCCCCTATTTTGTTAGATAGGTTATAATAATTTGGGATTTAATTCCTAGTTAAATTATAGTACATTACTCCCAATGGAGTTTATTTTGTATGAATATAGATATTATTATCTTTCTTCCTCTATGTTGTGTGGTAAATTTGTTCCCACATATATGTTGTATGACACTATATTCTAGTCACCGACCCATGGGGATCATGAAAACCACTAATGATATGTCAGGGTTGGCTTGGTTAATGGGTTAGTAGGGTTCCTTTTCTATTTGATGATAATAAAACCCATAACAAGGAAACTAATTTCTCTATACTAACATTCTTAGTGATAAAAAAAATTTAAAAATTACATTTGGAGTGATGAAAATGGTTTATTTTGTCTTACTTGTCAGTCATTGTGTTCATCAAACACGCCATTAATTAAGTAAATTTCAAAAAATACATATTATGTATATATTTACATAAGGATAATTTTTTATATAAATAAGAATTAGCATTCCAATCGAAATTTTTTATTAAACATTTTGAATGATTTTTTTTAAGTAGTTTACATATCAAGAAATACTTAGGTGTAAAATTTATTAAATGTTATAATTTTTTGAAATTTATACCTATTTACTAATGTATTCATAAATTATTAAATTATATTTATTCATATGATTTGGTAAACATGTATACATAATTAGTTTTCCAATTTTTATTTTTAATTTTATTTTTTTATTTCTTCCTCTATCATGAATTTAAATATTATTATTAATTGTAATATCTCCAAAATTTACCATCATTATTTATTACTATGAACATGAATCAATAGATATGGAAGATTTTTCATTGGTCAGTCAATAATATTCTTCAAATGATAATAAATTTAATATTATATTCCTGTAATAAATAATCTTTTTATACTATTATTATAATCAACATGTGATAAAAATTAGTACCTATAATTTGTAAATCTATTAATATATTTATATAAATAATTTAAAAGAATCATGGTGTTCTAATAATTAAAGGTTATAGTAGTATATAAAAAACATAAACTATACTATTTTCGATATTTGATTACAATATAGGGGAATTGTGTCAAAAACTATAGTAGTGTTGTTGTGGTCATTTTAAAACATAATATACTTGGAAACTCCTTTAGAAATATTCATTAATCAAGATATAAAGTAAATATTTGGGAAGTTAACAATGCCCACTATTCCTTATTAATGATCTTAGAAACATCCTTAGTTAGAAAAATTATAGAGAACATATTGGTGATTCCTTAACATTATTAATTATATGGTTAGGACTCTATTAAACAATAAAATTGATGTACAATTTAGATTTTTTCAATTTTACATGATCATAGATTTTTCTAATATGACCTTCAATAAAATCACCATATGTGAATCCATTGAAGTCACCATAATATATAAGGTGACTTGTCTAGACTAAATGTTATAGCCTTATAACACGTTTATGAAAATGGCCATTGGTATCCCCTTGTAACTACTAAATAATTAATATATATATATATATATATCATATAAATTTCATTTAGTGCTTAATTTTTATAAATAATTTGAACATATTACCTATTTCATTAAATAATTTCCCAAATTTATATTTTCATAATTTATAGTTAATTATTTTCTTAAATCATATCATTTAATTAGAGGTTTAAAATTTTAAAATATATTAATAAAAAAAATATTCACATTTAATAGATATTTTTAGTTAATTTGGGAATTGTCTATATAGTAATAATTGGTAAATATGAAAACATTTATTATTAAAAATATAACATATCTTTATATAATGATTTTTTATTAAATGAATGTATCTTGGGGGACCATAGAAACTGAGAATAAATGTTTAATGTGAAGAAATTATGATAACTATCTTTAAAACAAAAAAATTAATATTTTTACCAATGTCAAATTTCTATTATAATACATTATATATTAATTTAATAATAAATCGAGGTTTATTTTCTTTTATATTAAGTGTTTTATATATCTGAACAGACTAAATTTTCAATTATATTGTTTTTTAATATATACATATATAATATTTTTAATTTTGATTTGATATTAATATTACTAAATATAATTATATAGATACCCATGTGTGGGAAAATCAACACATATATTTCTATAATGTTTTTATTATTACTACATATTATTATTATTATTATTCATACATATTTATTTATTCCTTTATTTTCATTAAAATATATTATATTAATATTTAAAAATGATTAAATAAATTATATATATAATTCATATATAATTCATATTATTGACTATATAAAAATTATTAAATTTAGAAGGAAATATACAATATAATTAGTTAAGATAAATTACATTAAATACAACTAGTTGAATATTTTTATCAAAGAAAGTTAATAGTTTTTTATTTAACAGCGAATGAGTTTATTGTTTTTAATTTTTTATTTTAGACTAAAATGTTTAATCTAGATTTCTTGATAAGAAGAATAATTAATCATAACATAAATTCACATGGAAGGAGAGAGGGATGATAATTAATGAAAATTAAAACAAATTTATTATTTGTAGCATTAGACTTTTTAAAAATATTATTTTATTTAATACCATTAAATAAAAATTTTATCTATATATATTTCACATAATATTTGTGAAAAATAATTATTGTAAATGTAGAATTTTTATTGGAATTATTCTGGTTGTTTCCTAGTATCACCATTTCCAAAAAGTATAATCAAATTTTTTCGAAAAACTTTTCTGATGAAAAAAATATATATAAAATTATTGTAAAATCAATCTACATCATTAGGGGTGATATTCAATTTAATGTAGTATATAAATTTTTATATTCTAAGTATCAATATTTCTAGTATCCCTCCCTTTGAATCTGTTCATGTGTTGGTGGTATTCTAGAGGTGAGGAATAGTTTTTTTTCTATTTAGTTGTATCCCTTACTGTGGTACATGTAATAGTGTGGGTCATGGATTTGTTGTATATTTTTCAACATGCGTGTCTATTTTTATTTTCCATAAGAACATTTTATTGTCTTAATAATCTATTGAAAATTGAATTTTGGTTTTGAATTCCTCCTTTATGAAACCAAGTGCGCGGAAATGTCTTGGGATTCCATTTTTAGAAAGGCTAGTTTGGAATGGTGCATCATGAGAAATTCAGTCATAATATGGTAGTGTGGATTTCTAAATTACATGGTATTAGTTAGGTTAGATTAAAATTCATTGTGTTTTTAGACAATTCTATCTTGCAATGTGTGGTCATAGTGAAAATACCATGATCATGTTTTTTATGTGTTGTGATTCTCATGGATTACAGTGCGTTAACATCAATATATATTTGGGATTCTTCCAAATATTCTCCTCTAACTATAAATGAATCCTTAATCTCACAAATCACCCTATCTTTACCACTATAGATTCTAAACCATGAATCATCAAGATATAATATGTTGAATTTTGTATAACAACTTTCTCCACCAATTCAATTTATTCCCCTTGCATCACGCTATTTTAGGATGAATTCTATACATAGTTTTTTGTTCATTTCGGAGAATAGGTCATGATGAATATTCTTGGTTTTTTTCGGTTTTTTATACAATATCATCCTCTCTTACTCTGAAAATGTGGAAATTACAAATCAGGTTAAGTGATGCATTTCATCTGTTATTATAAGACATATTTTTGGGATTAACATGTTTTTTTAATTATGTAAAAGAAAAATTAACGTAAATGAGTATTAAACTTTTAAAATGAGAGGATTTTTGTTTTTGGGTTGTAGTGACTATGTGGGTTTACATTTTTCTTATGATTTATATCATTATTTTCAAGAAACAATTATTTATGTTATTAGTGTTGTGGCTTAGCATGTGTGTAATTATTTGAAGTTTTATAACGAGATCAATTTTATCAATTTATATTGACTAAATAATAAATAGGCATGTTTAAATTTTATCACTCTACCACTTAATTGGTGGAAACTAAAGTGATACATGATGCATATTTAACTAAATTATATCTATTTAAAGTTAATACATTAGGTTTCAACATGTTTTAACATATTTTAATGGAATTGGTTCAATCAAGATAGTATCAAATTTCTTTTTTATTAAATATAATTATTTAGGGGCTATGGTTGACTATTTTTTTATATATACTAAATTCCTTGAACATATGGTCTAGATACACACTTTAAAATTTGTTTCTATAGTGAATTTTCTGATTTCAATGACGTGATTCCACACTAAGTGTTGGGTTTTGAGCATAACATAGATACTTATTTGATCAGAATTTTGTGTTGATGTCTTTGTTTTTTGATGTAGTAATTTATAGTGATGTTGGGATGGATTTCCACATGCATAATGTTGTCAAGGATGCCACATGGACTGCTGTAGTGAGCCAAAGCTCGTATTTAATAATTTTTTAATACAGTATTTTGGTTATCATTCTTTTTATTATTTTTATTTCCTTAGTGGCCAAATGTCTAGGTTTTATTTCTAATGTTTTTTTCCTCACTTTCTAATGGATATGGATGTACTTGGTTTACACATAAATTATTATATCATAGTTTGAGTCCAAGAATACATAGAATTATTGAATTATAATTAATGTTAATTAATTTAACAAATTTTTTATAATGTTTGATTCATGATTCAGGTTACCAAGATAGTTAATTTTAAATATGAAATGATTAGATAAATGAATTAAATGAAATTATCCTTGAAATGTTTATTTTATGATAGATTATTTAGTCCATAGAGGAAGCTTGTGTTTGTACAATAGATGATAATTGTAGTTGATATTATTTATAGGTTGTTTTCCATAGTATTTCTATGACCATTACATATTGAAGATGTTTTTTATTTCATATGCAAGCCTAATAGTGTCGGTGGGGAGACGAATATTAATTGGAATCTCTGAGAGTGATTTCCCAAGTATCTATAGTGGTAGTGATGGATGACTGACTACCCCATATCCCCTACTCCCTTCTCCTGGTAATATTAAATATTGGTATGAATGATGGTTACCCTGACCAAATATTTCTATAGAAGAATGTAATGGATTTTGGTTATTTCAGAGACATGTATCTTTTGATATAGTATCAGAAATATTATTGTAGTTATTCTTATTATATGTTTTGTTGTACTGATTTTTAGTTCGTAGTGTACAAGGCATTTTTGATCCTAGAAACTACATGGTTATAATCAATAGATGGTGACGTTGTTGAAGATGTTATATGAAGCATGAGGTGTGATTTTTTGATCATTTTCCCTTGAAACACATTCTATGTTGGAGAGATATGTCTCAGGACATGTGATGTTGGTTTGTGAGTGGAAAACCATTGGGAATGTGGAATCAAGGGTCCCTCACTTTTATATTATATTTTATATTATTCTACCAATATTATGATAGAAATTGTGAGATAACTATGGGGAGGATAGAAATATATGAAAATGCATTAGGTGATGATTCAGTATCAATTCATATTAATCATTTTACCGAATGCCTCCATTACTCTTCCATGAGACGCTCTGAGAAGGAACCAACTGAGTATACCTCTTTTTCCCAAACTGGTATATATAAACTTATTTTAGGTATAAAAAATCTGTAAGGTTATTTACTAATAAATTAAACACTTATGGGGTTATTATTGAGTGTTATGGGATTCATGGGTGCTCTCATGGTTTTCTATTGGTACATTTTATTTCCTTCTTCATTTTTTCATATTTTAGGAAATTAAAAAAAATTAAAACTTTTTATATATTCTATATAATTTATTTTGATTTTAATGAATCTCTAGTTCAACCTACTCATTATTGTAGATGATGACCCCATTTATACTTGTAATGTACTCTCATTAATAGTCTCCAACCAATGTCATATTAGAGTTGGTCATCGGGTATAATCAGACCACTTTGTTCATTTTTGGCAGAAGAGACCTACATTTAGAGTGGATTGGTTTTCATGATAGAGTGTAATCAAAGGATGTTTGAGGGATGTGTTGGGGATTTTTTCCATTAAATATAATGGACTATATGGGTTGGTAGGTAATTGGTGGTGTATGATATTATTATGTGATTTGAACAAGGTATACAAGCTTTGAGATGGGTATTTTGGGACAAATATGATCAGATTAAAGTAAAATAATTTTTAGTATGCCTACTAAACAATATAGTACTTGTTTAGTTGTACATATATATGATAAGATCTCCCATCATTTTTATTTTTTTTATGTGTCTTAAATATTTATATTTTTGATTTATTTTTTACATTAATTAATTAATTTTAAATATTCCCATTTTAGATTAAGGAAACCCAAAAAAATTCCATAATAGGAATAGATATATAACAGTGTCTCCAACATGATCATGATAAATATGTCCAAAAATATGATATCGCAGATCATATCACAATTTAGGTAGATGATAATGACACTTATAGGGGTAAAACATGATTTTTAGTCCATTTTCATATGAAGTATGATGGCTACATTTTGAATTTTGTAACTGGGGACTAGTTTAAAGAGAGTGATGTATCCTTCATTTCAATACTTTCTTCAAAGTATGAATATGTTTTTTTGGTGTTGACTATGTTACGTGGAAAATCTACATTTTAGTAATTTTTCCCCTTAGGGATCCCATATTGTCAGATATTTGATGAGATATGATATGAGATCAATTCCAAGATGATTTTAATTATTTTTCCACAAGGGAAGAAATTCCAAATGATATTCAAAGCACTTGGATGGGCAGATATAGTGTGTGGGATTTCCAGATCCATTTCAGGAACATTATCTAATATTATTCAGAAATAATACCACATGAGGAGGCCATGGTGGTGAATTTTTCGAAGGTGTTACATCCAGTGATCCATCATAAGGATACCATATTTATACCATTTAAATATCATGACACTGTAGTGAGAGATGTAGTTTTTGATAATTTCATTCCCTAGACTATATCATTCTGAAAGTAGTTTTATTAGGGTGATTTATATATTAAATATTTGGTACGATGTTCATAGTTTTCAATATATAAGTATCTTCATATACCTGGGGGGTTGGTCACATCCCTCTTCATCCCATTTTATAAGGTATGTAGACTCTTATGAAAATTTAATGTGAACAATAATTTTTATCAATTTTGGAGGAAATTGTTAACAATGGTCATATTTCCCAACAATTCCGAGCAGATAGTGGGCACTAAGTGATAAATTTTATGTTCAATAACATTAGTAGTACGGGTTTTGGCAGAAGTAGTTGGTTGGTCATGAAATTGTTCAGAAAATGTTACGTTGTGAAGGATGTTGATAGCCCCATGATGATCCATTTCCATAGAGATATGATTCTGGCCATTGAGGTATTGATTATCAAGGTCAAAGTATAACAACCCAAGCCTTAAGACACAATAATTTAGTATTTTGTATACATATCGCCAATATTAAATTCATAATATATAGTGATCTAATGCCAATGGATTATTTGATAGAATGATACTTCATCTTATTAAAGAAAAAAATAGTTATTTAAATATCAAAATATTGGTTTTACTTCCCATAGTCCTTCTAAACATTCATAAGATACCATAAGGAAAATATATAATGAAAATGGCTGAATAGAAATTCCTGTAAGAGAATAATAAAAGTAAATCATAATGGAATTAATTTTATAGAATGAAAAACATGATACCATAAGGGGTATAATCGTATATGTGGAAACATGGAATAAGATAATTAAATTATAAACTCATAGAATAATAATTATTTGGAAACATCATGAAGAATTACATCATAAACATATGTGAATGTTGAACACCATGACATCATAACATAGGATAACAACCATCATAATCATTGTATGATATGAAGAATATCCACCATAACAATGTGTTAATATTAAAATCATCCATAAAACATACATGGTATGTTATGAGTCATTAAAAGTACCAAATGACTTAATGCAGTTTAACACAGCCATCCATCACAACATAATGTGTACATGCAAATGTGTTTGATAAGAGAAAAAAATACATTCATAATATATAAGAACAATATAAACCATAATATATAAATAGGATTCATAATTATTTATTAAGACATGAAAGAATAATATATCATATAAATTCAGAAGAAAAAATATAAATATACCATTTTTAACATCAATAATTCAAATATTGTAAAAAAATAAACACACAGTTACAATATGGAAATATCATTAAAAAAATATGTAGTGATAGAATATAAATGTACCACTTGGATGTTGTTTCCGAAAATAAGTAATTGATATTTTTTAAGAAGTAAAGTTAAAATATATAAAAACAAAAATAGAACATGGAGGGTTCTTTGAAAAAAAAATATTATTTTAGAATCTATTCATTATTTATAATAATTTTATGGGGGATATTCTCTATGGATGACTTGAAATTGGAATGTTAACTTCAATTGGGATTGCGTACAAGTTATATATTTAAATGGAAATAAAAAATATGTATAACATCTGTTAATAAAATAATATTTTACTAGGTATATATAAAATATACATACATATATAAATATAATATGTATAAGAGAATAATATTTCATGAATTGGAGAAAAATAAAGGTAATGTGTAACAAGAATTTCATGAAGTAGGTAAAAATTATCCCTTTTCTAATTTAAAAAAATTGTTTTGAATTATAATTATAAAATAATATATTCAACATTTATTTACAAAATAGGACAAGGAAAATAATATTCTTTAAATAAGATACATGATAGATATGTTTCCAATTAAAGAGGTGAACATTGGTGGGATGGGAGATTGTGGACAATGTGGGATACCATTGTTTAAATGATTGAAATTTTTATATATGTTATTGAATTTATAAAAAGAATTATAACTCAACACCATCGATGATTTCAATCAAAAGACGTAACCCTATATGAAAATAGCTTTTACCATATGATATGAAATTTTAATCTCAATGAAGAAACATTATAACTAAAAAATATGAATATGTTATGAAAGACTGATATATTCTATACAATAAATCAATCATACCCCCAAAATATGGAATATAATGAATATAAGTTAATTTTAAACTTTAATTATAATTTATTAAAATATTAGTCTAAAGGGTATTAGTTTCTACAAAAAAATGAGGATTGCTTCATAATATCATCGCATTCCTCGAGGGTGGGTGACTAAGATGAAAACACATATGACATAATAAAAACTCTAATAAAACACATTAAAAGAGAAAAATATTCATAGTAACGAAAAAAGAAAATGAATAAAAACAATTCATTTTTTTATTTAACTGATTTTTTTATTCATGCTATTTTAATGAATAGAGGTGTAGAAAAAAAATTTCTCTCAAAAAATTTAGAAGAAACCAAAACCTTATATTGGAAAGTGCACTCCAATTTCCCATTAAATAATAGGTAATTAATTTTATTTTATTTTTATATTAAAACTAAACTTGTTCATATATATATTAAATTGTATAAGGTCCATATATTATGTTTTCATAATTATTTGTAGTACAATTTTCCATTACATTTTTTAATTAGGGTTTTTCAGTTAATTTCTTAATTACAATATTATTTTTTTCACCATAGTAAAATTAGGAGTAATATAAATAAATTATATTTAATTGTTTATTTTTATTTACTATATTATTCAATTACAAAAATATTCATATTGTTTTAATTTTTATCCCAAAAACAACTAAATTAATAAATATAACAAAGTATGTATTTTTTTAAAAAAATTTACATTTTCTGATCACAAATATTGTTCCATATACAATTTCCTTAGTTATCATTACATAATATTAATAGTTTCAAAAATATTATCTTTACCTACTATATACATTTTTCAATTGTTCCATTAAAGGTTGTCACATAAAAAACATGTCACTATTGGTGGAGGTAGTCTACAGATAGACATTACGATGTTTTTTTTATTTATTTTAGGGGAATATGTAAGATCAATATTCTAAATTTATAATAAACTTTACTATCATAGATAATTATTTGTATATAATTATATCATGTCCATAGGTATATATAGTTTGGTATAATAATAAAAGAATGTAAAAATGTTGGTTTGAGAGTAATACATTTCTAAGTGATGTTGTCCCTTAGGTAACTCCTTCAGAATAAAAAGATTTATATTTTATTGAGAAAAATACATAAAAAATTTTGAGGGTTTTGAGGAAAAAATTGGGAATATTTTTTGTTGAAAAAAAACTATGCAAAGGGTAAATATTTTGGAAGCTGGTTCACTCCTTTTTTAATTAATCAAATTGAAAATTTTTGTAAAAACTCAATATTTAATAATAATATAATTGTAATATTCTAGTCTAAAGGATAAAACATTCCCAATAATGGTTTTGGGATGTCTTTATTTCTTATATTATCTCCATCATCAAATGAAAAAATTAAACATGATTTTACTACATTCATTATGTGAACCCACTTTTACATTTTTTTACCTTCATTATGGAAACTTCACTTTCTCCCTAAGAAAATTATTTTAATGCAAAAACATAAAATTGAATTTATATATAATTTTAAAATTTATATTTTAGAGTTTTAAATAATTTTTTGTAATAAAATATCTAATATCAATGAAATTTTTTGTAGTATTATAATATATAATGGTAAAAATCGTTTCATATCAAAAAAATATTTTTTTCATAATAATTAAAAATGGGATAATATTATCAATATTATTGATAGAAATGATAGAAATTGGATTAATATTAAACAAATAACGTTTCTGTGAATTTAAAAAAATTTCAACATGAAAATATAAAAATGTTATATTAAATAAAAATAAAAAAATAGATTTTTATTTGAATTATAATTAACTTTTTTTACATAGGGATAAACATATTTTTTGTAATTTTTATTAAAATTATCAGTAAAATTAAGAGAATCATTTCATAGTTAAATATATTGGTTTTATAAAATTATATATCTCCCTTATATATGTAATGTAATTGTAATAACCATTTTTCAACAACTATATTTTTATCAATTCTTCGAAAAATTAATTATTTTATAAAAATCCCAAATACTAATCCTATTCAAATTATGAGATGATAATAAAATAGAACAAAATTTATTATATGTTACTTATGTGAGTGACAAAAATTAATTTTTAAAATATAAATATATAATCTATTAAGAATGATTTTTTGAAAAATGATCTCCATCTCCAAAATTTGAAAATATGGGTTTGTAAAAAATACAAAAAAAATTATGATTATAAAATGACAAAAAAATAAATATTCAGTATTACAAATAGGATTTCTGGAATTCCAATTCACACTTATTTTTTAAAAATATCATAAAATTAATACAATTTATTAAAAAAATAATTTTACTATTCACCTCAATATAATTCATTACAAAAACAAAAATAAATAATCCTAAACTAAACGGTTTATTAAAATTAAAAAAATAAGATTATTTTTTAAATTTCAAATTATATATTTCATTATTTTATAAATAAATAAAATCATCATATTGAAAAAGAATTTGTTTATAAGAAAATAAAATTTTATATAATACACGTTCTTGTTGTTAATTCCAATAATATAGTAATAAAAATAGTATTAATATATTAATATTATATTTTAATAAAATCATTATTTACCAATATTATGAAAATTTTATATTATAAAAATATTACAATACATAAAAAATTTCAAAATAATAATAATAAATAATGTATTTTTATATAGAATAAATGATATATATAATTTTATTAATTAATATATTTTTTAATTCAGTTACTCCTATTATTATATACTAATTCAACTACTTGGTTTTAATGGAATAGATATATTGTGTTTTCAATTTAGTTCATAGGTGGGTTCACATTAATTAATTAACATAGTATTTATTTAATGAATCTAGTGCATATATTTTTGAGTCATTATATTATCCATATATATAAATTATTTCCTTGCAATATTGAAACAAATACGAAGGGAGTATTTTTTGTGTATCTCCATATAAACGATAAAATGATGTTGATCTGGTATTTATTTAGAATATGCTGTGATATTTTCATAAGCATAATTTTATATGAGTTCATGTTTTAGAGTTATAGTCAATTGTTTATATAATTCTAGTATGTGGAGAAGATGCATTTATATCCATCAATATTAGTTAATCTATGATAAATATTCTTATACCATAATAATACTAATTATACAAGAAAATATTTTTAATTGATACACCAATATGTAATATATGAAATCATATCTGACATATGGAATCAAAGAATTGTGACTATATGCCACAATTTACATCAACTATTATCATTTAAGAGGCATTTCATTCATCATATTATCATGGAGGTGGTTGGTTTCAGTTGTCTACATTAAAAATTGGATTGATGAATTGGTTGTACAGTGACTAAATTCCATATTTATAAAACATTTAATCATTTTGGGATCCTTTGGAAGAATATTATTATCCATCATTGTACCATTATTTATCCCTCAATAGATTGTTTCTTGATTCCTTCATTTACCATAATAAAGCATCATTCAGTCCCCTCATGTAAAATCTCCTGAATATTCTTCATTCAATAATGAAATGTATGATGTTTAATATTTTTTCCATTGTTTTGTTCATCAAACAATTTTCCACAAATATTTTTCCTTATCATGCTTGGTGGGTTAATGATTTAAAGTATAATCACATAGTTAATCATATTCCATGATAGTTTGTTTTTCATAGTCACCTTATTTATAAACGCATATTTTGTGCCACTGGTTTTATAATTATAATAATAATTTCATGTCCCTTCAAACCATTGGTTAATTTGGTTCATTTTGGATCCATACATTACTAGGATCGAAAAATAGTAACAATAGCAATGAAACGTTTTCATTATAATATATTTATCTAATAAAATCCACTGGAAATATTACTTTTATGATGGATAACATTATAAAACTATCATATTAACCAATAATAATTTTAGTTGGTGAAATATTACTCATTATTCACATATATAATTCGTAATTTAACCTATAAAACTCTTATCTCAACTTATATCATCCTTTAACCAATATATATAAATCATAATAGAACATAGGTTATCTTAATTTTGTTTATATCATAGTTCTCATCCTTGTACATCACTATAACTGATAATTTATCCTTAGTATTTATTCATAATGAGAATATAATTCAACCAAGAATATCCTCGAAGAGTTTCTTTCCATGTGTACAGTTATCCTATTTGTTGTTGACTAGGTTATGGTTGAAATTATACAACATATTCCCTCTTTGGGGTTATCACCCCTTGGTAAAATTGTTTTAGAGACTGCATCAAAATGACAGTATCCAAAAAAGGATATATTTTCTAGAAAAACCAAACGACCCATGTTTTACTAGAACATAATTTTGATTTTCTATATATAGGTTTATCCATAGGTTTTTCCATAATATTCTATAATAAAAATATCCAAAAATAAAAATAAATTTCACCAAAACCAACTATAGATACATAATACATAAATAGAGTTAATTCATTATCACAAACATATATTTATAAAAAATAGACGTGAGGTATCTAGATCACTACTATCATTTGATTATTAAACAAATAAATATATCATCTTAATTATAAATAATATAATCACTTTTTAAATAGAATATCATTTTCTTAACTATAATATATCTTTTAAAACTAAATATGAATACCAATGGAAAATATATATAGATAGGGTTATCTAAAAAACCTAGAAAGTGAATAAACCAAGTATATAAAGATCACATATATTGGTTTTGAATCATAACATGATACGATAATTAGGATAATTCTATGCAAGGAAGTATTGTGTAAGGGAATCAAATTTTAAGGTCAGTGATTTTTAACCTTGTAATAACATCATAAATCATGAATTCAAAATCATATGTGGAAGATAACATTAAAGGAAATGTAACATAATCTAATTACCATCATAATCATAATATTCTAATGTTGACCACCATAATAACATAGTTTCCTTAGGCTAAACACCTATGTGCCACACCTGATATCTCTTGATACATTGACAGTAACAACGCATTGGAGCGTTATAATAGACAAACCCATCAGATCATGATATCCACTTTCTTGTGTTTTCTATAAGGGTAAAAGAATTGAAAAATAAATCAAAAATAAATATATAACCCAAAATAATGATGTGAGTTTCAGTATCATTATTTATTCCAAAAAATTATATATATTACTAATTATCCTTAAAAGTATGAAACAAATACTTTTAAACATTCATAATTTAAAAATTCATATATTTCACGTATTTGGTATTTTCTTCTAGAACCTTCATGACAATTATCATGTGAAAAATGAATAATCATGAAACACTTGGGATATTATATATGAAATAAGTAAATGAAATGTATATATAATGAAAGAGAATATTTTTTTCTATAACCTATAATTGAAAGAAGTGTTTTCTCTATATCATAATTATAGTATTTAGAATACATACATTTTTTAAAGCAACATTATGGTGGTTATTCATAATATGTGACAAGAAATAAATGTGTTCTATTAATGTGGATTAACCAAAATGAGGAAATTTCTACTGATATGATGAATTTGTATAAATCTAAAAAAGAATCCAATATTTTACATTGTATATATGTAACAGATGTGCATACAATATTTTATTCAGTTCAAAAGAATAATATTTCCTAAAAGACAAAAAATAAAGAGGATGTACAATTATAATGTCATGAATATAGTTTGGAAAATCTTATATTCAATTATTAAAACACCTTTTATGAAATCCCACATCCAAATACAATATAGTAAAAAAAATATTTAGAAATTTTTTAATGGTAGATATAATTTTATCATGATAAAACGTTTATTGAGTACTTATATTATAAATGAGTTCTCGTTTGGGAAGGGAAGTTATAGATAAGAAGGTGAAACAATTATTTAAATGAAAATAATTATTCATGATATAGTTTAATTTTCCAAAATAATTAGAAAACATCCACAAGTAAAATTTGAATAAAAAGAGATCTCTCTTGTTAGAAAAATTGGATACCATATGAATTTAAAGAAAAAACATAAGTAAAAACATTATAACTAATGAAATAATACTCAGATATAAAGGACCCATATATTTTATAGATGATTTCATTTTTTAACAACAGAAAAAAAGAGAAATAATATATACGAATTTTACATGATCAAGAATAGTTTATTATATTAAAAGTAATCTGGGTAGTAGTCACACCTTAAATATTAATTGTGTTTTACAATATCAAAGAATGTATAAATAAAGGAAGATAAAGACAAAATCATGTATGGATTAAGAAACTTTCTAACAATACCCCATGAAAGAGATAATGATTTATGTTGAACATAGAATACCATGAAAATTGAAAAATCATGCTATTATATAGTATATTAGTAGTATAAAAAAATTTAAAATAATGCATGTGGTTATAACAAAATATGTATCAATAAAGGATCTTTTGCGATAAAGCCATTACCTCATATCTAAACGTTCTATGTAGAAGCAATGAACATCAAGATTAATATTATTTAGTTCATTATATATACACTCAAGAATAGTATTCATATATATATCTTTTTGTATGTCCCTTATACTATAATATAATAATTTTTTTAGTATAGTTTTTTATGCCATGGATACTCAGGGTTTTAAGTTTATTTATTGATAATACGTGTAGTTTGATAAATATAGTCAATAGTTTGGTAAAATAACATCACAATCAAAATGATTTTGGATAATTATTTTCTTTTATAAATACATTATTAAAATACATTCTACATTTAAAATGATATACAAAAAATATCAAAATTAAAAAAGGTGACTTGGTAAGACCATTTACTGTACATAAAGTGACCATTACATATTGTTATTTTTATTATTTTACCAATTATCTATTATCCCATATTATTATTAAATAATATTAATTGATATAAATATGTCATATTACATAGTAAATAAACATTTAATTTTATCCATGTTAGGGGGTTGTAGAAAATAAAATATGTCATTCATGGATACAGTAATCCACACACACACATTGAGATGTTTGTTCAAAATGATTTTGGTGGAAGGTAAAAAAATGTTATTATAATAGAATAATATATTTTCAGAATATAGTATAAAAAATTTTATACATTCAAATAAATATGATAATTTATTGTTTTAGAAGATGATGAGAACATAGTAGATTTGGGTTGGGAGTACAACATTTCCTTTGGACGTTCTCCATTGGGTAAGACTTTAAAAGTCTATATCCTAGTCCTTTGTTGATATTATTGATTAAAAGGAAAGTGGAGGGTCTTCAAGATGGAATAAACAATAGTTCTTGTTGAGATATGAATTTTTAATCAGTAGAGAAATGGGGAGGAGGTGGTCTCTATTAAAATTTGAATAAATGGTCTCTTTTGTAATAACTCCTTATTTAAACATAATATCTATCAATTGCTGAAGGAAAAAATGATTCTATATTTTACAATAATGATTTTTGGAAATATATTAGTCCATGAGTCCATCCACCATCAAGTACAACTAATTTTTAATCTTTTGTTAACCACTTATACCATCATAATATATACATACATTAATTTACCCTTACCGCGATAACTCCACATTCACCATTGAAAACTCATTATGAAATCCAAAATTAAAATTTTCCATACATAATAATTTATTAATGGTAATTTTATAAATTTAAATAATTTTTTAATGTAATTTCTCTAAAAATGGCGAAATTAATTCAAAAATTAACTCATATAAGGCATAAAAATCATTTCTTGTAAAAAATTAATTTTTAACATACAATTTACTTATTTGATAATTTTATAAATGAATCTAATTAATATTACATAAATATTTACTGTATGGTCCTTCTATCAACTTCTTTTTTTTAATTTGATTCGTTCCACGTTTTAATTTGAATCTATGCACTCCTTTATTTCACCTACCATAGTCCATGAAATATGGAATGATGTAGAGAGGCTTCTAGTGCCTTTGACGTTGACTAATCTACTGGTAGCATAGCTACTCAATTTGAAAATTTTATACAAAATAATATTTTTTCTGATATAAACCACTCTTGAGGAGATATCCAACATTTTTTGACACAATCATAATATATCATCATCATTATGGACATGATGTATTTAGTGTAGGCTATTGGGATGGAATCAGAAGGTTTTTTATATTCTATTTCACAGACACAAATCCCTTTATATTCGTTGGTTTATGAGAAAATTATATGGGTTAGAGGAATTCCCTATCCTTATCTTTCTTTATAGATGATCTGATTCTAATTTTATCAACGTTAAATCTGATATTGTTTCCTAGGGTTGTAGAAGAGTTTGATGATGTCTTTCCTGAAGAGGATGTGTCAATGCACTTTTTATGTGACAGAGAGTTTTCGATCATTCTATAGTCAGTACAATATATTAATTAAATGTATTTTTATAGGATGGTAAGATTTATGTTTCAATATATTTGTATTCAAATTTGTGAACCATTTTAGTTAGGTTTTTTTGTTCATGCATGTCACCCGGGTGTTTTATGGTTTCATTTCCAAAAAAAGCCAATTCAATTCTGTGTCTATGTATCAATTATCATCACTAAAATATGTTGATAGTAAATAATCTATAATATATTCCATAAATCATATATTATTTGTATTACCTAAAGGGAGCTAGTTGGTTTTCGATAATTGAACTACGATTGACATATCATTAGATGCACATGAAGGATGAATATATTCTAAAAACATCATTCTATTGTCTCTATTGTAATTATGAAATCATTATAATTACTTTTTGTTTAAAAAATTATCTAGTTTTATTGATTATATAATTATCTTATTTTCATGAGATACTATTTACATGTTCATCGTTTTCTATCAATGAAAACCTTATTTACTTTATACTTGTCTGTTATTTTGGGTGTTCATAATATTCAACATTAGTTTGGAAAGCTATTAATCTGTGAGCTATGTGGTCAGTAAGATCATTTCGTTGGAATAATTGTGTCCTATATTAGCAAATGCATGAATCAATTGATTATTTAGGAAATTTCTTTATTTGAATTGCCAAATTATTTAGAAGATGTATAGTGTTTACTCAATCTTCCATCCTATTATAGGATGTTGTTACATAAAATCAATTTAATTTCGAATCAGTTGAAATCATTGAATTGAAAAGTTTTTTATTTCTCAAGGACAAAAAATTCATATAATTTCATAATTAATATTAATTGGATGATTTTTAGTTAAATGGTTCTCAACATTGTAAAATATAGTGTCCATTAGGTTTATTATGATACTCTTTATCATACTTTCGGTTGTGTCTTGATAGCGTAATTTTTTCCGTATGGGTATAAATTGTAATTAAAAAATTAAATGTAACTAATCCACACTAATTTCGATATTAATATACATTAGGTTTCCTTAAATATGACATTAAACCATTTTATCATTGAATTAATTATAGTTTTCACCAATCCATTGATCTTTATGTTTCAATTCTCCCAGCATGACATTAACATTTAACAATGATGGTGGATGAAATTATTATATTATTATGATCTCAATAATTAATATATAATTATAAAGTGTAACTATAAAGTTAATTCCCTAAAAAATATGCATGCATTGGTGTTGTATTGAAGAATGAGAATTCATGGAGAGTGATGGATGAGTACTATATAATTATTCATGATCTTTGAGTGATCAGCTGAAAATGCATTTATTTCAAATAAAAACTCTAGTTCATTTTGTGATATATTTCTAAGATTTAATTTTTGGGGATTATAAGTTTGATGTCGGCAGGGATCGAGTTATATATCATGAAACCGATAATGGATGGTATAAAGATTTCCAAGAATAGGTGTTTTTTAGATGCTTTTCATTTATTTGGGGATGTGATAGGTGGTCCAATTCAAGTTTCATATCTCACTATTATCATTAGAAACGATTTTTTAAAATATCTATCATCCTCTATGTGGTATGATTTGGTGTCATGGTATGAAGAATTCTTTTAGTGCTCATTCCATGATGATTATTCATCAAAAAACATGATGGCTGAACACTATATTCCCTGTGGTCTTATCCAATAATTGTATTCATCCTCATTGGATGTGAGAGGAACATTGGAAGGAAATTTTAACCATTCTAAATCAATCACATGTAAAATAAGATTATATATTGGTTAGCATGTGTATTTTTAATATATATCTCACATATTTGAAGCAAATAATATGTTCTCGATAAAGGTATTTTAGAATTATTATTGGGCGGGTGTAATGAGGCTTCATGGATATATGAAAATGATAATCAAAAATCATGATATTAATTTAAAATATTGGGGTTTGATATGTATTCACTATGAATTTAGGTATCATTTATGCCTCAAAACTTCTTTCTCACTCTATATGGGTAATAAGATACAGTGGGCTATCTAGATAAATAAAAATATGTCACATTCTTCTGTCATATATTTTTTGGGTTCATGGGAGAGTCTCATAACATAGGTCACGTTTTCATATAATATTATTTTTTACCCCACAATTTATATTTCGAGGATTGATGATTTTATAGTTAGCTAGTCCATTCTTTACATAACCTGATTTGGGGTAGAGAGACAGAGATTAATAGGTCACAACTGGAACCGAGAACGAAAAAAATGTTCTAGGTAAATAACAAAATGATGTGGACATTATAGGATCATCAGAAGTGTTGAAATTACCATAGTATGATAGATCCAATGTTTAATGTATGAGATCATATTTTCTTAAATTTGAATTATCTGCATGGGTTGTGAAGATATAAACATAAGTGTAATATTTACCCCTAGTTTATTGGAGATTTTGAAGTGTTCTAATGTGTTTCAACCATCTTGTATCAGTTATATTTTCCCCAAAAAATAAGGAAAAAATAAAATGTATTTAACAAGTAATAGTTTCACCACAATCATCCTCATGATTCATAGATTATAAAATAAGAAATGTTTAATATCTATGATTATGCACCTATTGGGGAGAAACCTATGATGATCCAAGATATCAATGTGAAGGTATTGGTAGGTTTTCTATTCCAATAGTTTTTTCCCCTAGAGATATGGTGAGGTAGATGAGAGAACCTATGAAAATGACCCTAATATATATACTTTGTAAATTGAGACATGTGGTTCTTGAATCTCATATTTTTAATGATGGGGTTTTCATATTTTCCATCATATAGAATATTTGATATTTCAATCATCTTTGGTTCGGATTTTATGTCGTTGATCTTGTTATAGAGGTATCTTCCCTAGGAGAGTGTTCTATATTTTTTCAACTTTCTTCTCTAAGTAATATTGTTGTTCTCTATTCATGTAAATATCATTGAGAGGTATCTCATGGGGTAGTTTTCAGATAATTGGTTCCCTACTTCTCTTAGTGATTGGATTTAATCCTCATGGGATTAATTTTTTTAAAGGGTATTTAATGAAATTTTCAAAATTCCCAAAATTAAACCCTTTTTGGTTCATCAACTATCAATGGTGCAATAGATAGTAGGGTCAAGTTTGTCCACAAAAAATTAAATGATGCAAGGTTATGGGAAAGGTGAAGTATATTTTCGTGTTTTAATTTATGTATCCTAGGTGTATGTTTCTAGGTGTACTAAGAATAATGAAATGGATTTTAGAGCCATTTCAAAGAGAGTTTTAGATTGTAGTCCATCGTAAGAGAAATGGGGATGGGTAAAATATCATAGGGGACTATTTTGAGGAATTATGATTAGATGTGGTTCTTTTTTGTACCTTCAGTTAGAAATGGGTAGTGAAGACATAACTATGATATGATATTGATGTTTTCTATCAAAAAGAATTTTTTATAAAAAATATAGAAGTATAATATATAGTTATTGTAATAATTACCTTTTCTTATTTTTAATGTAATTTTATTTTCTATGATTTAAACACATTGAAAATTGTATCTTTTACCCTCATTTCCTAGTCATATCACTTAACAGAAATTGTCCACAATACAAAAAATCTCCCTTTATACATTCCTCTTGATATACTAAAACATGATTCTTCAAGATCAAATATATTGAATCCAAGTACTCTTTTTCCAACTCGTATTCTCTTTATTCCCCATATATACCTAAATATTGTGCCCAGTACTGAGAATGGGTAATGGTATCTTAGTATTTATTGGTTATGATGAATCCTTTATCTATTTTAGTGGTGATTGTTACTTGATTGGAAACTATTTCTCATATACTGATCAACATCTAAATCAAGGTATATAATTTATTTCTTCCAATACACTAAGTGAAATTGTGGAATTATCGTGATGTATATAGATGACTAATGATGAGATTATACTTTATAAATAAAAAAATGAAATAAAGAATGTGGTTTTGTGTTTGGTTTATAAATACTGCAGGTATTTACACCATTTTGATAGTTTCACTATTTATTTTTGAAATAGTGTTTCGTAACATTTCTATGTTATGGTTTAACTTTCTTTTATGATTTATAATTTGATAAATAACATAATACTAGTAATTATTGATGACTAAATAATAAATTGGGATGTTTAATTATTATCTATCTATATTATTACGGATGGAAATTTATGAGATTAATGTATAATGTTTATATAATTTATAAGTACTAATAGTTAATTCCATAGGTTTCACATCCTTATAACTTGTATCAAATGAATTTGTTATTTTAGGATTGGAACAAATTTTAATTATTTTTAATGAATATATTTTTTGACGTTAAGCGAGCCTGTTATGTTAGAAGGTTGTATGGATTGATAATGGTGAAATGAATCCCAATTAACTATTTTTCTATTCTCATACCACTTTTGTGATTTATCTTAATGTGGATCCCTATAGTGAAATGGTATATGCTATTGGCATGGACAAGGTTTTGTGAGAAATTTTTTGAGATGCATGGGTTTGTGGAAAGAGATTATCCATTATTGTGAGGATGGATGGGGATATACATAGTGGTGTTTGTGATGGAAAAAAGGATAGGAAGATCCGGTTGAAGTTAATAATATTCATTGTTCAATGGATTGGAAACTGATTTTCTAAAAAGTTACTATTTTTATTTCATTAGAGGAAGGATATCTAGTTTTCAAGTTTCCACATTCAATTCCGTACAACATAATGTAGTGGGATAACATTAGTATATGTATATCTTATGTTACCTTTGTACAAGTATTTTTGTATGGTAATTGTGGATTGATAATGACTTCTAACTCATTTAATCCATGCCCTTGGGAGTTAGATGGTTGAATCTAGATCATTTATGTGTATATTTTTCATAAGTATTTTTTATATTTATTATTTCAATTAATGTATAATTGAATAATTTTTATGCCCATAAAATATCATGACATTAATGGGGGTCATCTGGTGTCTAAAGGATAATATTTGAAGTCGTGATTATGGTTTGGTTGTTGCCCTAATTGAGGTTATGAGATATATATATTACTATTTTATGTCATTTCATATTCTACTGCATCTATTTTGGCAGGCGATAAACACTCAATAGACTCTTGGATGGTATATTCCCCAAAATCATGGTTGGCAAGGATGGATCGTTTACTACCCCCTCAACCCCACACTCTTACACTGGTTTTATATTTAATATTATTAATGAGGTCTATGTTTCCCTTATATTTATATAGAAATTTATCAGGCATTTTTTTCATAAATACGTATCTCTATAAATGTTATCATACAGATTGTTATAGTCATGTAGTGAATGGGTTGTGATAGATTATAGTGTAGTACATGATGTATAGTGTATAGTGGAACT
Source organism: Viscum album (assembly GCA_963277665.1). NCBI lineage: Eukaryota > Viridiplantae > Streptophyta > Magnoliopsida > Santalales > Viscaceae > Viscum > Viscum album. The sequence continues at coordinate 184,814,539 of OY728123.1, forward strand.
TGGAAATTACATGGTTTCAATATTGATATGGGGAAGTTGACTATGTTATTATTTGAAACTCAAGGGTGGGTTGTTATTATATTTCCATTGATTCATGTGTATTATTAGAGAGATATGGATCAGGATGTGTGACACTAGGGAGAGAGTGGATAATCAGTAGAGAATATATAGTGATTACCTTCTCTTTTATGTTATGTTAGACATTATACAAATTCAAGTATGGGATACATTGTGAGAGACACAGGGTGACACTAAGAACCAACTATACCCAATAAGGTGATGAGTTAGTTTAATTACATATTCACTGCAATTTATTATAAATTATTTACTTTATCATAATAATATCTAAGGTTCATCCAAATAATAATACATATTATGATCACCCCAAATACTATAATAAATTTTTAACTCTATAGGAATGGAATAGTGATTGTGCTCGTCAATACTGGATCATAGGGTTCCTAATGATTTGTTGTGTATTTTCAGTCACTTCTATGTTTTTCCATTGATACTTGAAATTTTATTTTTCACTTTTATAGTTTGAGTGAAATTACACACATTTATTAGGACCATTTATATTTTGTTGGCAGTACTTGTTTTGAGGTCATTTCATATATCTCATTACATATATTTTCCTTAGAGGGATATGTCTCCCATTTGTGTTTATGATATACCTTTGGTTATAGTTATCGCCCATGTCAAATATTAGGTGGTAATTTAGTGTAATCATCCCTCAAACATCATTTTTGGCCTAAGAGGGCTACATCGGGGGTCATGACATAAAAAAATCAGTTTTTAAAAATATTCACATAGAATATTAATTTATAATTGAATAAATGCATCTTATTGTGAGAGGGATCTAGTTTATATATATATTATAAAGTCCAAGAAATCCAACAATTACACTCATTTTCCACTTTCTATGCATTTATTTAACATCTTATATTGATGAAATTAAATACTTCTTAATAAATAAAATGATGAATTCCAGTTCAAATAAATTTGGGTATGTTTCCTCAGCCACTCCATCGAATGATAATTATTTATAAATGCTAATAATATTTTCTTTCTTAACACCTTTCAATCATATTATCACTAATTTCAATCACGTCCCTTTTTTCTTCAATAATGTTATATTTATTTTATAAATGTGATGAAAAGTCCATTCTATGGGTTTATCACCCTATATATAATGAAAACCCTAAAATCCCATAACCCCTACTATGAAAATAAGTGAATCATGAATTATATTATTTTGTGAAAAATAAATGTAATTTAATATAGAATTATAATCCAATTAAAGGAAATTTTATTACTTTTTCTCATTATCAATAATAATATTTTAGTTATCAAGTAAAACATCATTATTTTATGTAAATTTATATGAATTATTTATATATTATATTAATCATTGTTATTATTTTTTATATGATCAGATTTTTAATTCAATTATCCTTCCTAAAGATAAATTCATTTTCTAAATATTTTTATTCTATTAATGAAGAAATTTGTCCTATTTTCTTGATTATGTTTCAAGAAAAATAAATCAATACGTCAAAATTCATTTTAACACATTCTATAAATATAGATAATTAATGTTATAATAATTAAATTATATCTATCTATCAAAATTTAATAATTTATTTATTTATAAACAAATTACACTAAATTTATACTCTATAAAGTAAGATATTGATCCATGATACCATGTAGTTATGCCAATGGTGGTTTTAGAAGAATAAAAATCACTTTAATAATTTTTAAAAACTATGATTTTCATATATATGATTAAAACATATCTACCCATAAAATAATTTTGAATATTATCCGTAATAAATGAATCAATATATGTTTATCAATATTACTCTCCTTATATATTTTTAATAAAATAAAATTTCAAAATTAAATTATAACAAAAAATTCTACTTTGCTAAAAATCGCATAATTAAATAATTGACAAATATATTTTAAAAATGACTTACAACTAATTATAAATGATTAAAGAAGTTTTAAATGATAAATGGAATTTAAAACAATTATAAATAGATTGATGGTTACATAATTTCTTGTAAATTGTTTTTACCTTAATGGATATTAAATTGAATATATAATCAAGAAATAAAATTTTAATTTTTTAGATAATATTTTTCCATTTTATATCATATTAATGTTACATCAATGTCATGTGACAGGAATAGTTCTTATTTTTTTAATATATATGGAATAATGTTTGTTGTTTAATGAGAACTTATTTTTTTTATATTTTAAAAAAAATAAAATTGGAACATGAGTAAGAATAAAATCATAATAGGAACACGAAAAGAAGTATATGTTAATGTTTTCGTTTTTGGATTCACAAGTTGCCACATTAATTACAACACTTTATATATTCATAATTAAATCGTTTCAATTTTATAAAAATATATATGTGTTCTATAATTATTTGGGATATCTAATATCCAATATCAAAATTATTTTGTTGAATGAATAACAAAAAAATTATCAATGATTCAAAACATCATCTAATAAATTATAAATATTTGTTAAAAAGATTATTTAAACATACAATATTTTATCCATCAAATATTAGTGAATAATTACGCGTCAACAAACAATTTTTCTAGGGTACACTGATGAAACCAACTATATTTCATAATATAACGACGATAAATAACTCTTTTTATTAATACGAGAGAAATAATTTTGTTGGTTTCTAACTAAATACTTCATTTTATGACATTATATTATTTTATTGATTTCAAAATTTTCATGGAACGTCACTGAAATAAAATCAATATCTCAACATTTATTGTTAGAAATAATTTAGGAAGTCCAATAAATATTTTAACAGTTATTAAAAAATAATTTCAATAGTATATCTCATAATAATTCTAAATTTTCTTGGGAGGATTGTTACTATGTTTCCCAAACCATAAAATCATAAGAAATGTTATCCATGATGAGGGTTAGTGTAGTGTTAATGTTACCCAAATATCACATTTCCAAGTAAAAACAAACTAGAGAACATAATAATATATGAAACTAAATAATGACAATATTGATACCTCATTTTGAATTCCCCCTTATAATATGTTTTTATATATGTTTTCCCTTCTATCTAATAAAAACACTCCAAGAAAATATAACTGCTTCCCAATGTGGTAGGAACCATTTAATTTAATTAATAGCAACATATATCATAAAATATAATTCTATTCCCAAATGATAAAATAAAATTACCCATTCTAATATTTAAATTTTAATAAAATTTTTTTTTCATAATTTATATTTTTAATTTATAAATAATGGCTAATTTACATGATTTATCTATTTTTAGGATCGTGACACATACTATTAATTACGGTTTTTATATTTATAATTGTATCATTTTTATTTATCTGTATTCATATTGATTATTATCCCTTGTTCAATTCAAAAAAAATCTTATTATATTACTATTCCATGATTATACGTAATTTATAGTTTTATAGGGAAACCATAAATGACTCAGATGCCTTATTGACCTATAGGACCCAAATAATTTAATGGACTAGTGAAATTATTTCATGAAATACCATTACAAAGATCAAACTTACATTCTTTGGATATATCCCCCAAAAAATACATGTCCCAAAATGGATGTTGTCAGGAATTTAACCCCCCTCCCCATCCAAATTGATTCCATACAAGGGCTGGTATCACATAGGAACCACTTTATTAGCTACCCTCTTTCAAATTATACATCAACCTCATAAAATGTAACATCAAAATATTTTATGAAAAAAGGTATTTATAAATAAAAAATACATCTTATATATGATGCACTGATTTCTTCATACATTACATGAAACCATGATTTTTCCTAGTGTTACAAGACACACAGAATTTATAATTCACAACACAAAATGTAATGTTTTAATAAAACATGACATTCTATTAAAATAATATTATTTAATAGAATAGTTGTCTCTTAGTAGTTGGAAGGGGATATGAATTGGATTTAATAATTTAATAAAACATATAGTTCAAACATTAATATATAATGTTTTCACTCGTGGCCAATAAATTAGAAATTCAAATTAAAAACAATTTGACATAATTAAATATTTTTCCGAAAAAACTAATTTTTATCCAGAGAGAATCATTTTGAAGAAATATATTTAAAAAATATTTTTTATGAATTTTATTAATTAAAATTATATATTATTTTTAAATTAAATTATTAACAATCATGTTACGTATTTTGTAGACAATAGATAATGATAAAACCAATTTTATGCATTAAAATATCATTTTCCAAGAATTATGTTTGGTTTAATTTTTTATAAACTTATATGAAAATTATTTTTTTCACATTGGATAATTTATTTGAAAAAATAATAATAAATTTTTAAATAATAATTTAAAAATTATTTTCTACTGAATATTTATGTTTTTTTAATAGATAATTTTTTTATAAATAATCAAAAATACTGGTATCCATTAAGATTACTTATTTCGTTTATAATATTTTAGAAAAACATAATTATATTTAAAAATTTCAAATTACAGAGACCTAAATTATATATCTAATGAAAAAATATATTTAATTTTAATCAATGGTATATTAAATATTTATATTAATATGGTTTTTACATTTAAATGTTTTCTCTTTGGAAAACCAATTTTTTATTTATTTTTCTTAATTGATTTTAAATTACATTTTTTCACACATCAGAATAGAATTTTAAAAAATGGATTGAATTTTTCTAATAAAATAAAACATTATTATCGAATAAGTAAAAATTAATTTATTTTTTATAATTAATCATTAAAAGTATAAAATTTAATTATTGTAGTAAATGTTAGCACATTTTTTGGGGGTCAAATTAAAATGATAAGGGATAAAATGACATATAAACATGTAAAAAACCCATTATATGGGAATATATAGACATTATCATCACTAAGGTTAAAATAATTTCCCATTTTGGAGCCTCGTGGTATGTGAAAATGTGTGCACAACATTTTCTTTTAAAAAACATCAATTATTCCACTCACCTCACTTATAAAAGATCACCCACCATCATCCCCACTTCAAACTTCCATAACCAACTGGTTGAAAAAAATACATAACCAAATCAATTAATTAATTAAATCCCCCCATCATATACTCTATTTTTGGGTATAAATCCATCCTAAAAATCCTTTTGAGGCTAAATAGAAGAAATTGTCGTAAGATGAGGTAATATCCCTAACCGAGCATTTCATTTTATTTATTCCTCCACCTCCTAAAATTAGTATTACATAATTATAATATATAATATAATGTATATTCCATATAATAATATTTTATTATGTTTATTTAATAAGATAAATTATCCTCTTCTTCCATCAAATGGGTTTCAAATCATTATTCGTGTGTACGAAAAACTACATCCACACAAACCGATGACATTGGTTTTTTCCCCACATCTCACAATTTTATGTAATTATGTACTTAATATTTATATATAGTATTTCGATTATATTATTATATCAAATTATTTATAATTTCATATCATACTTCTTTCCTCCCAACCCATTCAAAAATAACATTGTCACTCGAGTGTATGAAGAACTACCACCTTGCGAATCGATGTGATGCATCATTATTTTACATTAATATGGATAATAATAACGATATATTAAATGAATATGTATTATATTTTTAATTTAAATTTACTTAATTAAGTATGATATCCCATAAATATTCTTACATTTATTAATGTGGTGTATATGATAACATTCTTCATTGTATGTCAGACAACCTCCTCATGAAGTGATGTGATATGTTTTTTAATCTATGCTTTCCGGAAAAGATAATAAATAAAGTATTAAATAAAATTATTGATATATATTAAATTAAATTTTTATCGTATTTTATTTTATTATGTAATCATATTTCATTCTTTTTTGTGGGAAAATGGAATCATCATCCTTGCATAAATATTGCCTAGCATCCCATTGAACAATGCTTTTAATTATAAGATTTTATGGATTATACAAAATATATATCTAGTGATTATATATGATAGTTATATAATGGTTTTAGTTATGTTTATTAAGGGACTGTGATCATTTTAAAACTATCAAAAATACCGAACCAAACCATTCCCAACACGTGAAGTATTTATTACCTGAAATGTGATTTTAACATTTAATGGTTAATGAATAATTAATAAAATTTTATAAGTAGATCATATATAGTATCATACATAAAGTTATGGTTTTATAATACATTTAATATACTGTAGTATATATTATGCTCGAAGGAATTCAATATATATTTTAAGGTATTTCGTTGTCACTTTTTACTTATTTAAGAGACAAGACATATTCTCCTACTATTTCATTTTATTATTGTATATAATCCCCATGAATGTATTTTATGAATTTTTAAATAAAAATTATTTTTATTTACATATTCATTAATGTATCTCAATTTAATTGTGTTGGGTTTTCTAGTTATACCAAAGTAGTAAAGGATTTTTTTCAATTTATCTTCTTTTAGAAATATTTCATGTTATTCACAAATATTATTTTATGAGGTATATATATATTCAAATTGTCATGTAATGTAATGTATTTATTTATTTAAATGAAATTTTATGATTCAATTCATGTTATAATTTCATTTATATTATGATTCAATCTTACTAATTTGTTATTATTTTTATGAAACAATATCATCATTTACCATTATTGTTTATGATTATCATTTCAATGTTGAAATAGTACGAAATTTATCTCAATAAACTCATGAATTTCCTTCACCTATAGTTATTTCACAAGAATAAATGTTTTCACACCATTTTCATCTGTTTATATAATCAATATATAAAAATAATTTATTTCACATCAGTTGAATGAGATTATTTACTCCCAATCCCACATCTACCAAAACGTTTTTAAAAATGTATTTTTAACATTCTTCAAATGATTTATTAATCAAATATTTACACATATATGAAATATTTTAAATTTTTTTGAAACTATTATTCATGTTATTTTCCAATACTATTCTTACGTTTTCATTACTTAAAATATTAAAGGAATATTTTTATTAATGTTTAGAAGATGAATTATATTTTTTCTACCATGACCAGATAATTATTTTATGACAACCTTTATATTTTATTACGTTAATTTTCAATGATAATAATTTCATTTGAATTTTTATTCTCAATTTGGAATAATTATTATCATCCATATTTTCATTACATTATTTACAAATAATCCTATATAACGTTTTATAATTTACTGTGAAATAAAATGACATCTAAAATAATTTATTATATCATAATTTCTAAATGTGATTTTCAATTAATAGTTGTTTTTTCATGAAATGTTCTGGCTGATCATTAGAAATAATTTTCCATCCAACATGGCATCATTTGATTTAACATATGATTTACTGGAGATATTATCTAATCAAAAAAAGTTAGTATTTTTCTAAATGGAATGTGACTATAATGCCGAGATGTTTTTGAATCCCATTTCTCTTAAATAAGTTGGACCAAGAAAACCTTCTTATGATATCTATATATTTTTTCATGGGGAATATTGTAATTAATTACTGAAATGATTATGAAACCTATTTTTTCCATAGGTTTTTGTATGATGAAATTTATTTGAAATCATTTTATTCTCATGAGTTCTTATACAATGAATGTATTATGATCTTATGGGACACATCTATATTACATTCATTATATGATAGATGGTTCCTATATATTTCTCCAAATCATTTTCTAAAGATTGTTATAAAATGAGATAAATAATACTGGAATGTTGGGTGAACCTATTCGGTAAGGGACATTTTAGTATATGATATTATTGGGAGTGAAAATGACTAATAAAATGGTCAGAGGAGTGATCTCGTTTCATTATGATAGAATAGGGAGTGAGTCATGACGTCTAGGATTTTTTTCATAGTGAACCAAATACCCTATGATAGAGTTGTGATTGATTCTTAAATACAAATGAAATGATTTTCTATGCATATTTTTTGTTGAAAAAACTATATTATTGGCCAATATTATTATCTCTTAAAAAAAGTTTGCTAATTTTCATTATTGTCACGACCCGTCCTCAGGGCCCGTGCCGTGACTACCCCAAGCCCGTCTTCCATAGGTCAGGGGTTGGCAACTAGCACCAAGGCGTAAATCCCGATAACTGGGAAGGCGTTACCTTTATAAAAGTAAACAAAACACTATAGAGTACAAGCGGAAGTAAGACACTAAGTACAAAGAGAAGTGATGAAAGTTAAATGGTCCAGTATACAAAACCCAAATGATAGTACAACTACAACTGAACAAAGTACAACAGAAAAAGACAATAGCTGGAAGGACGGAAGTAGCTCCAGGGTCGTCCTCCTCGGATCCTACCCGAAGGGTAGGTACAGATGGCGCAGCTCCTGGATCGTCCACCACGGATCCTACCTGAAGGGTAGATACAGATAGCCTCCACAATGCTCTCACCCGTCAACCTCCTCCGAGTGTCGTCTCGCCGTGAATTCCACCTCCGGATACTAACTCATCTTATAGTCCACCTCCGGGTACCGTCCAGTCCTCGAACACTCGGCCTCCGTCAGCACTGCTCGTCGTCTGCAACTAACACAACGAGTTGCGGGCATATCCTATGTAGGGGTGAGTATAATGATACTCAGTAGGGACCCCGAGACCCTCATGGTCTCACTAAAACCAACAAGGATAACCACAAAGAAGATCTCAATAGATAACCTCTACATAGGTATATGCCCATACACATACCTAAGTTATCAAGTAAACCATCTCAATCATGAGGAAACACAAGGATTATGAAATCAACGGATAACCACTACCCAAGTATATGCCCATACATATACCTAAGTTATCAAGTAACCCATCTCAATAATAAGGAAACACAAAGGTCATATACTCAGCTCAAACCAGGATTTTCATTTTCGAAACAGTAACTGATGAAGAGCTCCATCTCTGGAGAGTACAGTGGTCCTGTCACGACTCCAAGTTACTGCTCACCAACCTAAGACTGTTGAGGTACTCCTCCTGTCGAGTACCGTGGGTCTACGACCAACTACCGGGCGCTCCGTCTACTGTGGGTCTGTCGCCAAATACTGGGCGCTCCCCCTAATAGCCTACAGAGGTACTCCTCCTGTTGAGTACCGCGGGTCTGCGGACAACTACCGAGCGATCCTTCCACCGTGGGATAGTCGCCAAATATAGGGCGCTCCGTCCACTAGGCTAGTCGATTCACTCCAAGTCGAGTCGGTCAAGCAGTCGTCAGGTCTCAGCCGGCTACACGGTTTCCGTACTCCGAGCGCTTGTCTCCGGGAGGGTCCGATCCATGAGCTATAGATCGATACTCCATGTATCTCAAAGTACCACGAATGTATTTCTCAAAGGATCGCCTCATCATAGGTGTCTCAACGCAACAGACAGCGCGTCAATCGGACGCCCGGTCTGTGAGTTATTAGCCTTTTTCATCCCAGAGGCCTGGTTGGTTTCATGAGTGAACCAACCCAGCCATATCTCAATTGTACCCTGAACTCTCATATGGTATACTCATAGGGGCCATTTCTCAACGTGATCACCAACGCCGCTGACGGTTCGTCAAACAGACGTCTGGTCTTAAAGATATCATCTTTTTCGTTCCAGGGTCCCGGTTGGATTTCGGATACAATCCAACCCGGACACTATCCAACTGCATCCAAAACTCGATCAAAGTATGCCAAAATTTCAGTCTCATCAAGAGGAATTCAACGAGACAGACGGCGCATCAATCGGACGCCCGGTCTGTGAGTTATTGGCTTTTTCGTTATAGGGGCTCGGTTGGTTTCGTGAGCGAACCAACCCGACCGCACTCCGACGACATCCAAACCTCGAGCGGAGTAAGACAAAAGATCCTTCTCACTTAGAGGAATCCAAAAAAGTTGACTGCACGTCATTCGGACGTCCCAAGCTCAAGATATGAGCGGTTCCGCTCCGAGGGCCCGGATGATTTCGTGTACGAACCAACCCGGCCGAACTCAAAGTATTCCAAAACCTTGAGTTCGATATTCCGAAACGAACGACCCGATTCAAGGATCTCATCGCAACTGACGGTGTGTTGATCGGAGATCCGTAGCCCATGTTATGGGAAAAAGATCGAAGACGGTCCGAAAACGGGGGTTTCGGGCCCGGACCGACCCAGCCCGAGACCCCCCGGTCGGCCCCAACTAGGCCGACATGCCCCGGGTCTGGGTCAGCTAGGCCCGGCCTAGGCACAGCGCACCCATCGTGCTGGCCAGCTCGGCCAACGGCCGAGCTATTGGCAAAGGGGGGGGGGCGCCTGCCCCCTTGGTGTAACCGCGACCCCCTTTTAATTGGTGGCTGTTTGTAGGCCAGGAGAGGGAATTAATTCCCCCGGTTTCACACATGTCTGGCCGGCCTGCCCCGGCCGGCCGGTTTCTGCCTACACAGGACCAGCGACGGCTGGTCCCCTTCTTCGCTGACACCGACGGCCCAGAACCAGCCGCGGCTTGGTTCGTCCGGCACGGTGTGATGGCACCGCGCCCTTCCGCCATGGCCCCGCTCTGGCAAAGGTGTCTTCGGTTTTCGTCAATGCGGCACTACGGCGCCGTGTCCTTGATCAACACTCGGTGCGGTGGGACGGCGCGGCACATTACATTGTCGTACAATTACGCGTGGTGCGACGGCACCACGGCATTCCGTCCCAACCATAAAGAATCAAACACGAATAAGGAGGAGGGTCGGCAGTGTTTGTGCGGTCTGGCCCCATCTCGTTAGTCGATAACAATTAGTCGTATATCCAAGAAGAACGAAATACTAGAAATCATGGACAAAAAAATTAAATAAAATAAACCCCTACCTGAGCGTAGCTAGAACGGGGGTTCGCCATGCAAAAAAGACGTCGCGAGGTGAAGCTCTATATGTTGAAAAAGAACGCCCGAGGAGGAAGTGGCGTCTCCTTTTAGTTGACACGGGAAGAAGAGAAAAAGAGGGTGCATCGTTGATCTTCGGAAACACACCGGCTGCAAAGAGGAAAAGATACGGCACGTCGATCTCTTCTTAAGGTGACGACATTCTTCGTCGAAGTTTTGGTGTTCTTCGTGATGAAGATGAAAACACCCAAGAGCTCTCTCCTCCAATGTCCACACACAACAACCAACCAAAATAAAATAAGGGTCAAATTTATTTTATTAACTCAAACCACAATTCAAAATTCAAAACATAATTTAATTAATTGAATTGGGGGTTAGAATACTTAATGAGATGAGAGGTAAAGTCACCCAATTATAGGGAAGTTAAAAGGTTATAAGAGTTACACAACTTATGTGGGGGGTTAAGGGGAGTTAGGGAGTTACGGGAATTGAAATGGTGGGGCTCATGTAGGCCCCACCCCACCTTTAATCCACTCAAGAGAAACTAACAAATAGTGGGTCCCACCCTAACTCCTACACTTAGGTTCTAACTCATGGAGAAGAGAAATAAAATTCTTAACGAAAATTTTATTTCACTAACACTTAATCCATAAATTTGAACAACTCATAATGAGCAAACAAAACTCCAGGAAAGGCGTTCCTAAGCAATTACCGGCGCTACGGTTCCATCGGTGCCCTCGGAATATTATTCCGAGCAACGGTTCAAAAGTTTGAAAAACCCTCTCCTTCGTTCACTGAACATACCCGATCCAAACTTCGGAAAATGATTCCGGGCTCACCGGGCCTTGGAATCTGGTGCCGTCAGAAACTGCGTTCTTGTAAAATCCCAAAGAAAATTAAGAAAAAATTTACCTTGAATTTTACGGGTCTTTACATTAATCCCACCTCAGGGATTTACGTCCCCGTAAAGCTACAACACAAACTAGGGATACAAAAACGGTACTGAGCACGCATCTGAGCCTCCTGCTCTCATGTTTTCACCTGGAGGTTCCTATACTACCAAATAAAGCACACCTGAGGAATCGAACATCCTCGTAGGATCCGCTCATGTCGATCCTCGATCCCTACTGGAACCTCCATGGAAGTAACCCCATCGCCATCGTCCTGCTCCTCGTGGTCGATGATATGCGAAGAGTCGAGCACGTTTCTCCTCAGTTGAGATACCTGGAAAACGTCGTGCACCTGGTGCAACTGAGGTGGATGGGTCAAGCGGTAAACCACCGCGCCTACCCAGTTGAGGACCTAGAACGGTCTGTTGAACCTCGGAGATAACATGCCGCCTTGGCCACATCCCCGTAAACCACGTCGAGGTAAGACCCGTGTAAGGACGTGATCGTCATCCTCGAACTCTAGAGGTCTCCAATTCCTGTCAGCATAAGGCTTCTGTCGGCCCTGTGCTGTCCTCATCCACTCTTGGATGACCTGGACCATCTCTAGTCTCACAAGAGACGCTATGATTTCTTCTTTTCCGATAAGAGAAATCCGGTCTCATCCACTGGATGAACCACATTCATTGCCTAATACAGTCAATCCTGAAATGAATGATCATTCATGCCATGGATGACGTCGTAAGGCCTCGACGTAACTACCATGAGATCCAACTGTCACTCTTTCCTCTAATGGTCGAGTCACTCTGTCGGCATCAGTGTGAGGTCACTAGGTCTCCTCCAGTAGAAATCTCGAAAGTGATGGTCAAGTCAACAGTCTTAACCGGGATCACTCAGTATCAACCAAACAAAAGGACAGGAAAGAAAAATTCACAAAGATAAGTGTATTTTCATTATTGCGGCTCATAGTACAAAGACACAAATGTAACAACAAAAAAACTAGTAGAAACATGATCAATAGCCTCCAAGTCTGGAGCTAGTCCCGCTCCTGTCTATCTGCTTCGGGAGCTCCATGACCATAGGCCCCACCTGCCTGAAGCTGAGCTCTCCCATGCCCTCCTACCCCCTACGGTCAGGGTGGGCCTCCTGGTGGTGGTGGTGGCAACACCCCGAAGCGTCGTCCACCTCCAGCTGCACGACCAACTTCTCTTCCAAGGCTGCCTGCTCCTTGCAGTCTTCCCTGATCGAACCTCTGCCTCTGCCTGGGAGGTTCTTCATTTAACTGCTGGTCATCTGCATGGCGGGTCGGACAGTCACGTGCCATGTCAACAATCCCACCGGAGGAGTAACACTGTCCACTCTCGGAACAAATGGCTCTGACTCCACTCTGGTTCCCCCGCACAACTGAACCTGAGTCGTGCAGTCGGTCACCGGTAGGTCTGGTCCTCTTGGACCTCTGCGTCATCTGTCTACTATCTGCTGTAGAAGACTCTGCCGCAAGCCGGCTAGTGGTGGGTCGTGCTGCTGGTGACTACTCAATAAAGAAACTCTCCACTAAGAGGGCTCTTTCCAACACCCATGTCTGGGTCGGAATGCTGTGAGAAACAACAGAAGCTCTAATCTCCCGCCTGAGCCCCTTCTCGAAGGTTCGGGCCCTGAAGAACGGGTCCCGTACCATATCTGTGGAGTAGCGCGAGAGGTCTGTCAACCTCGCTGAATACTGTGCAACTGTCATGCTGCCCTGCCGCAGTTGAAGTAGCTCTTGTATACGCATCGCTCGAAGGGTGGCTGGTACAAACTCTGCCCATAACAGGCTCTCGAAGTCTGCCAAAAGGAGTGTCGCCTCGTCATGCATCTTTAGCATCAGGCTCCACCATCTTCTTGCTGCTTCCTGAAGAAGGCTAGTAGCAAGGATCACCATGAAGTCTGCCGGCTGCCCCACTAGCTTGAAGACTCTCACCACTGTCTCTAGCCAATCCTCAGCCGCCTGCGGGTCCATCTCTCCCCGGAACCTAGGTGGCCTCTGGCGCTGGTAATCGTGCAATTCGCTCAAGCGACGTGCACCCGCTGCTGCTGGGGCTGGTGGAATTAGTGGCCCAACGGGTAGTAGTACCGCTGGTGCGCCTGCTGGTGCATCAACTGGGATAGGGCCCTGTACTGAGTCCATGTCGCTCGGCGGGCTGTCAGTACGAACAACTCTCGGGGCACTAGCTATTCATCTGCGGGGAGGCATCCTGAAAGAAAAAAACATGACACGGTCAAAATATTTATACCTGGTGAGCTGACCTGGTTTGAGCTGATATATAAAACATCTGGAAACACACACGCAATCAGTGTTTTCATGCACAAAGTCGGAAATCAGTTGTAAGGGTCCTGGTGTATGGATACGTCGGCCGCCCGCACCAACACTGGACTCCCTGAACTGAAGACCACACTCGGCACCCTTAACACTATTGCTTCACTGAAAGAATATATTAGAGTTATATGTTCTGCGGTAGAACCAAATCCTTTGATACCAATTTGTCACTACCCTTCCTCAGGGCCCGTGCCGTGACTACCCCAAGCCCACCTTCCAAATGCCAGGGGCTGGTGACTAGCCCCAATGTAAATCATGATAACTGGGAAGGCATCGCCTTTATAAAAGTAAACAAAACACCACAGAGTACAATCGGAAGTAAAACACTAAGTACAAAGAGAAGTGCTGAAAGGTAAATGGGCCAGTATACAAACCAAAATGAAAGTAAAACTACAACTGAACAAAGTACAACAGAAAAAGACAACAGCTGGAAGGATGGATGCCGCCCCAGGTTCGTCCTCCTCGGATCCTACCTGAAGGGTAGGTATAGATGGCGGAGCTCCTGAATCGTCCACCACGGATCCTACCTGAAGAGTAGGTACAGATAGCCTCCACAACGCTCTCACCTTTCAACCTCCTCGGAGTGTCGTCTCGCCATGAAGTCCACCTCCGGATACTGACTCGTCGTATAATCCACCTACGGGTATCGTCTTGTCCTCGAACACTCAGCCTCCGTCAGCACAACCCGTCGTCTACAAGCAACACAACGAGGTGCGGGCATAGCCCGTGCAGGGGTGAGTATAACGATACTCAGTAGGGACCCTGAGACCCTCAAGGTCTCACTAAAACCGCCAAGGATAACCAAAAATAAGATCTCAACAAATTACCTATACTTAGTTATATGCCCATACATATACCTAAGTTATCAAGCAACCCATCTCAATCATGAGGAAACACAAAGGTCATAGACTCAGCTCAAACCAGGATTTTCATTATCGAAACTGTAATAGCTGAAGAGCTCCATCTCTGGAGAGTACATTGGTCCTGTCACGACTCCGAGGTACTGCTCACCAACCTAAGACTGCTGAGGTACTCCTCCTGTCGAGTACCGCAGGTCTGCGGCCAACTACCGGGTGCTCCGTCCGCTGTGGGCCTGTCGCCAAATACAGGGCACTCCCCCTAATAGCCTACAGAGGTACTCCTCCTGTCGAGTACCGCGGGTCTACGGACAACTACCGGGCGCTCCGTCCGCCGTGGGATAGTCACCAAATACTGGGAGCTCCGTCCACTAGGCTAGTCGACTCACTCCAAGTCGAGTCGGTCAAGCATTCGTCAGGTCTCAGCCGGCTACACGGTCTCCGTACTCTGAACGCTCGTCTCCGGTAGGGTCCGCTCCACGAGCTACAGTTCGATACTCCAAGTATCTCAAAGTCCCACGAAAGTATATCTAAAAAGAACGCCTCGTCATTGGGGTCTCAACGCAATAGACAGCGCGTTAATCGGACGCCCGGTCTGTGATTTATTAGCCATTTTTGACTAAGGGGCCTAGTTGGTTTCATGAGCGATATACCGAAACGACCATATCGATCCAAGAATCGCATCTAAATTGACGGTGCGTCGATCGGAGGTCTGAAACACATGTTATGGGCCAAATACCGAAGACGGTCCGAAAACGGGGGGTTCGGGCCCAGACCGACACGGCCCGACACCCCCCGGTCGGCCCGAACCGGGTTGACCCGCCCTGGTCTGGGTCAGCCCAGCCCGGCCCGGCCCGGCCTGGGCACAGCGCGCCCAGCGCACTGGCCAGCTCGTCCAAAGGCCGAGCCATTGGCAAAGGGGGGGGGGGGGGCGCATGCCCCCCTGGTGTAACTGTGGCCCCCCATTTAATTGGGGGCCATTTGTAGGCCGGCCGGGGGAATTAATTCCCCAGATTTCACACCTGTCCGGCCAGCCCACCCCGGCCGGCCGGTTTCTGCCTCCACGGGATCGGCGACGGCCGATCCCCTTTTTCGCCGACACCGGTGGCCCGGAACCGGCCGCCGGTCACCCTGCTCCGCCACGGCCCGGAACAGGCCGCGGCTTGGTTCGTCCGGTGTGGTGTGACGGCACCGCGCCCTTCCTCCGCGGCCCCGCTCCGGCCGCGGTGTCTTCGGTTTTCTTCGACGCGGTGCTACGGCGTCACGTCCTTGTTCAACTATCGGCACGACGCGATGGCGCTGCACATTACATTTCCGTACAATTCCGCGTGGTGCGACGGCACCACACCATTCCGTCCCAACCATAAAGAATCAAACAAGAATAAGGAGGAGGGTCGGCCGTGTTTGTGCGGTCCGGCCCCCACTCGTTAGTCGATAAAAATAAGTCGTATATCCATGAAGAACGACAAACTAGAAATCACGGACGAAAATAATTAAATAAAATAAACCCCTACATGAGCGTATCTCGAACGGGGGTTCGCCGCGAAAAAAAGACGTCGCGAGGTGAAGCTCCGTAAGTTGATGGAGAACGCCCGAGGAGGAAGTGGCATCTCCATTTCATTGACATGGGAAGAAGATCGAAAGAGGGTGTGTCGTCAATCTTTGGAAACACACCGGATGTGATGAGGAGAAGAGACAGCACGTAGATCTCTTCTTACGGTGACATCGTTATTCGTCGAAGTCTTCTTGTTCATCATCGATGTCTTGGTGTTCTTCGTGATGAAGATGAAAACACCCAAGAGCTCTCTCCTCCAATGTCCACACACAACAACCAACCAAAATAAGATAAGGCTCATCCTTATTTTATTAATTCAAGCCACAATTCAAAATTCAAAACTTAATTTAATTAATTGAATTGGGGGTTGGCATACTTAATGAGAGGAGAGGTAATGTCACCTAATTAAAGGGAAGTTAAAAGGTTATAAGAGATACATAACTTAAGTGGGGGGTTAATGGGAGTTAGGGAGTTAAGGGAATTTAAAAGGTGGGGCTAGTTTGTGCCCCATCCAAACTTTAATCCACTCAAGAGAAACTAACAAACAGTGGGTCCCACCCTAACTCCTACACTTAGGTTCTAACTCATGGAGAAGAGAAATAAAATTCTAAACGAAAATTTTATTTCACTAACACTTAATCCATAAATTTAAAAAACTCATAACGAGCAAACAAAACTCCAGGAAAGGTGTTGCTATGCAATTACTGGCACTACGGTTCCATTGGTGCCCTCAGAATTCGATTCCGATCAATGGTTCAAAAGTTAGAAAAACCCGCTCGTTCGTTCACTAAACGTACCCGAGCCAAACTTCGGAAAATGATTCCGGGCTCACCGGGCCTCGGAATCAGGTGCTGTCAGAAACTACGTTCTTGTAAAATCCCAAAGGAAATTAAGAAAAAATTTCCCTTGAATTTTACTGGTCTTTACAATTATGATTTAAAATGATTATTCCCTAGTGTCAACACTATTATTTTGGATATACGGTTTATTATTTTCAAATTTTATTCACATGTTCTCATAAACTTATGCTCATGTTATTCTTTTATAATAATTGATATATACCTTGTTTACACTAACCCGATATCTGAGTTCAACAGATTTTTGTTCCCATTCCCTTGGTTAAGATAAAATTAATTATGTAGGGTATATATAAAAATAATATTATATGGAAAGTTCTGTATTGGGTATGTTAATTATATTTCATGAAATAAGAATATTTAGTATCTACACATTAATGAAAGTAATTAATTAGGATCATTTGGGATTTTTTAATGTTTATAAAGTATTCAACTAAAAGGTTGTAATAATTTTTTATTTAAAGGTTATATAACTATAGTTAGTCTTAGAGGATATGTTTAGCTATAATTTTAAAATTTTTATGATGAAACATTAGGGAGATCCCACATTATAAGTCTATGGATATGTATATAGTTATATCTAAGGATAAGTATAATAATAATTATTATAATAAGAAAATATACTATAATTTTTTTAAATAGTATAATGAGTTGGTTCTAAGAAATTACATCCATGTATGGATACTACAAGTGGATGTGTTTCCTTTAAAAAGGATTATGTGATTAATAAATATGATGCATGAAAATAGACTCTGTTTCCCACCTATTTTGACACTCTTGAACGATATGATTTGGAAATTTGTATACTCGTTATGAAATAGGAAAAAGGATTTAAATAGTGACCATGAATTATATATTATAATCATATGGTTACATATATTTTAAATAATGTTTCATGTTTTAGGAATCTTATATATGATTTTTCATGATTATGTGGCTTCCCACTTGGATTAGTGTTTCTCACAAAATTCATTCTAGTTTTCGTGAATGGATTTATCCCAAATGAACAACGTAAATACTGTGTCTTATGAAAAATTAAAATAATTTCATCCTAATAAATAAAATTATGTGGTAGATGTCATGAAAAGTCATGTTTTCATACTACCATAACATTATCAATCTATGAATCATGATGAAATTCTATGTTAGAAATGCATGGGAAAATTTTATATTGAGTACATTATAAGGAAACATCAACATTATATTATTGGTTCTGTGGATCATCTAGTTTCTATGAATTTGATCAGTACCAAAAAAAATTATATTATCTGATATTCATTATTCAGATCATGAAAAATTCATCATGTATATTTATCATTCGGATGGTGAGGCAGACGAGTTCTGGAATCTAATTAATAATATTAGGGAACAAAATATAATAAAATCAATGGATGGGTAAAAGGTAATGGGGATATATTTCAAAAATTACTTCCCACATATTGTTTGTAAAAGGTAAGAGAAGTAATTACTTGATCTTAAGTATAAGGATAATGAATTCATCAATATCTATGAGGCTAATTGTAAAAATGTTACAATGAACATTTTGGTTCAATCATAAATCCTAAAAGAAAAATTTATAGAATATTTGGTGGCTGAAAAGAAAATCCTTAAAATTTTATACTGATAAGATATTTTTATAGTTATAAAAAATATTTTTGATGTGCACTAAAGGTGGAAATGGAAATTGGTTTTTTTGGTAGGAATATAAAAATATACATAAGAGTGGGTGAATTTCCTCTTTTCAAAATGTTTCTCAATTCTGCCTTTTGATGTCGATAGATGACTATGAGGATAAGAAGTGTTTATCTTCTATATGAAAGTATGAATAGTGGATAAAACAAAAATACAGAACATAGTTTTTATAGTGGTTCAGATATTAAATATCCCCTAGTACACCAAATCAATTACACTCACTATGAGATTGGAGACCTTCACTATTCAAGTCCTCATATCATAAGGCCAATCCAAAAATAAGTATCATAAGTTTACACATTTACAAATAAGGAAACAAATATATACATATGGTTCTTTAACAGAGAACTTAAAAGCCACTTCATAGATATAGAATTTGATACATCACCACAAATGAGTACGAGTAGTTGAAAATGTAATAAAAATATATTGATAAAAAAGGTTGTGATTGAAATTCACAGTTGTAAAAGCAACTGAATGTAGATGGATCATCATATTTATATAATAGTTTCTTTATGAAGCAGCATCTATGAAGTGATCTAGTTAAAATATATTTTTCAATAAAAACAACAATTTGTAGTTGTAGTAGACTTACAGAAAATACTAAATTCAGAATATGTATATCTCCACTATAGCCTCTTCTATAGAAAACAGAGTGATCTATTATTTCAAAATATCTTTAAAATATATTCAAAATAATTTAGTTTCAATAGAAATATATTTGTTATAATATGTGGAAAAATATATGTCTCAATATATATTTTTTATTTAATCATACACACATATATAGAACAAATTCACCAATAGAATAAATAAAGTAGAGAGACTAATTTTTAGTTCCAGACTCAAGAAAATATTCTAATAAATCATAAGAATTACAATTCATGAGACATGTCATTCTAGATATAGAATCCCTTAACAATAGTAGATAATTTCTCTACAGAATAAGAGTCCTTGAATCAATTGCAATGATCTTTAAATAATTTAAAAATGATCTTTAAATCAGCCTAGTATACCGGAATGGCCGTTTCATGATACTCTAATAAAATAATAATATCAAATCTCTGGTGATAAAAATTAAAACTTAAGGTTCCATCACAAAAAAATACAAAATGTAGGGGTCAACTACGTAGAGTTAACTCTCCAAATGTACGGTCGATAATGTATAATTAATAACAAAAGTAAGGTTAATGATCCATATGTTTTCCATTCAAGCATAAGGTTTTATACATATGTAGGGTTCGTTAACCATTCATTTTATCATTGTAAAACATAAGTTTTCAACAAAACATAACGTTATTTATACATATATTTCTTTCAATGATGTGTTAATTAACCACATTCACTAATATTTCAACATATGGATTAGTACAAGTGTAGTTTTTGGTCCTTACGTTATGTTCTTCAATTGACAGTATGAACAGTGTTTCCAGAACAAGATTAATAATGCTTCAAACACATTGGTGAATATTCCACGTGAATAGTAAGAATTAATATAATTCAAAAAAAAGGAATATAAAGAAAATTAATTTCCTCAAATAAACATAAAAAATATCATTAGGGCAACATAAACTGGTATTTGTGAGAATCAAAAACATCAATATTTATAGAGTATTGTTGACAGAATACGTACCCAAAAATCACCACCATTTTGATGATCACAAAACACATAATATTAATAAATGAATAATGATTTATTTAAACATTTAAAATAAAATAATTTGAAATTTGTTTTAATGGAATTATTTTTATAAAAATAAATGTTGTGTTTATCCAAATTTATCCCCCTTTTGTCAGATAAAAAAGAAAGTATAGAATAAAGTATTAAAACACATTTAATTTTGCACAGTTCAGTAAGTGAATGATATAATTATCTATTTTAAAAAATTATACAAGATTTTTTAATGATATATAAACAAATAACAATAGGAAATAAATTAAGAAAAAATAAAAATAAGAATATATTATTGATTAAAAAATTGTGTAGTTAAAATAATCAGTATGACAAGGAAACAAGTTTAGTTATTTGAAATGGTTAGGGTATATAATATTGGGTAGGATTTGGATCAGTTATGGTGTTAAGGATTTTGAACATCATCAATCACATATTTAAACTCTTCCATCTGTAACATTAAATTATTTTTTTACTATCCCCTAACTGCATAATAAAAAATCATAAATCTTGACTGATTGGAAAATTCTCAACAAGATTGACTTTGAAAAAATCATGAAAGTTTTCTTCTGGATAAAAAAACTCATCCAACTTATATAAAAATATATTGAACAGAAATATAATACTTGGATCAATGTGGGTTAGTTGGTCAGCTATAAAATTATGATTTCCAAATTGAACTGACAGAGGAGGACTATTAAACTGAATATTTTGATGATGGTCATTCTTATCTACCATGAAAGTTGTGATTTCTTAAATTCATCAAATCAGATATGGACTGGTAGTAGAAGTAGAGGTAGATATACTAGTTTAACCAACACTACTTTTGATTGATTCAAACGGACTACCGAAATACCACATAATATCAGCAATGTCTAACTTAGACACATTATAAGACATTATATTTCCAACTTTTTTGTCACGGCCCATCCCTTGGGGCTCATGTTGTCACTACCCCAAGCCCACCTTCCATTGGATAGGGGTTGGAGACAAGCACCATAAAGGCGTATCCCTAAAACGGGAAGGCATTGACTTTAAACATGTACAAAAACACCGTCCAAGAACACAACAAGATGAAACCAGGAAGTAAAAATATAGTAGTAAAAGTGTTTACTGAATTTAAAGGGTTGGAATACTCTCCCATCTGAAAATATACCCCAACAACATAAAATAGAAAAACAACACCTGATATCATCCTCCAATGATCCCACATGATGGGTAGATACGGCTCATCTCCAAAGATCTTCAGGTCAACTATTAACCTCTATATACCGCCTGGTCCTGGCTCCTATATTCTCTGTCGAGCTGATCGTCGTCTGTGCAAGACACAACAAGGTACAGGACAAGCCCATGCAGGGGTGTGTATAACAATACCCAGAAGGGACCCCGAGACCCCATAATGTTGTTGAGTGAATAAGGTTTTCCTTATGATTTTTCCATTCCTTCTTGTTTTGTAAATCACAAACACCCTATACATAAACAAATCGATATTTTACTTCTCTAAGAAAATTTCCTTCACTCAGGAATTTTACCCTAACCTAGATTTCCTTACACATATCAATATTTTTATTAAGTATATACAACTCAGATTCATACCTAAAACCTCATAATCATATAATACTTAGATATGAAGCATTCTGTTTTAGGATCCGAATTCTGGATACAATCTCTAATGAAGTTCCATTCCGAATTCTGGATACGAACTCTCATATAGTTAGAATCCGAATTTTAGATACTAACTCTCATATTGTTCCACTCCGAATTCTAGACTACAAACTTTTACTAGTTCAACTCAGAACTTTTTAAGTTCATATTATGAACTCTGATAAAACCAGACTCTGAATGTCCTTATAAATTCAGACTTCGGGTTTCTATAGAATTCAGGCTCTGAATTCCTATAAAAGAGAATCCGAACATATTTTTATTATAGACTCTGAATTCCATTTTGGTTAGACTCCGAATTATTATTTACTTACATTCCGAATTCTAGTTTTGCTTATGCCAAAACCAATTTCATTATAAAAGGATGTCGTTCTTTCAGTTACACTTTTTTCATTATAAAACGATGTCGCCCATTCTATTTCTAACTAACTGTTGTTTTAGAGACACGTGTACAGGTCCCTCTAAAATTTAATTAAAATATGGTTATTGGAGGATGGAACTGATCGTTGGAAATTTTCCTATAAATAGGATCTCATTTGTACGACCTCAATACTAATCTTTGAAAATTGTGCATACATGTTTTTGAAGTGATTTCTAGAGAGAGAAACTCTTATTAACTCTCAAGCTTCGTGCAGAAAGTTTGAACTACTTGTTCAAACTTTTCCTTGTGCATACTTGCTTCGTGCGACTTTGAATGTTAGTGATTACATTCGAGGTATTCTGGGGAAAGAAAGACAGAGGTGTCGACTACCTTGATGTTTGAGGGCTTCCTTGCTGGGGAAGACATAGGTTCCAACTACCATGAAGTTTAGGGTTTGCGGGGATAGCAAGACAGAGACTCTGATCTTCATATCGAGGGCTTACCCTGGTGTGGGTAAGATAGAATTTTGAGGAATTATAAATCAAGGGACCATTATCCAAGGTTGTTGGATACCATTCTCTTTGGGTTAAAATACTTATATCTTGTAACTAGTAGTTTTACTACTTATTTTCCACTACATTTCATATTGTAAGTAAAATATAATCTTCTTGTATTTCCTTACACTTGTACTCATATTCATTTAGATTCTATACACTTTAAGGTAGAATCTCATATTGTAAACATTCATTAAGTTTATGTTTTCCAGAATCAAATTTCCGGATCCATCTTTTCGGAATCATATTTCCGGAACCGGATTTTCGGAATCACCTTCTAGATATAAGCATGTGTGTAGAACTAGAAGTTTGTAACTTCATACCTTGTTCCAATTCTCCAATTGGTGTTAGAGGTGTTGTGAATTTTCATAGTTTAACGTTGTTAAACATAGATGTTTTCTTGTTTAAGGAAATTTTTAAAGTGTACAATTCACCCCCCCTCTTGTATATTGAGCATCTACATCATTATATCGATCATAAAATTGGTATTAGAGTGGTCTTTGAAATACTAATACTCACATATATGTTTTCCTAGTCCAATTTTTTCATTGTTCTATATTTTCCTTTCTTAGGAATATTTTTCCTTAAATCTGAGCTTTTGTTACTAATAAGTTTTTGTGTTGAAAGACTTTCTTAAAAATGGCATGTCTAAATGTTGGTTCCATCGACAACCTAAATCCTACAAGACCACAAATTTTTGATGGCAATGATTATGAATATTGGGGAGATCGAATGAATAATTTCGTTATTAATACTGGGGTAGATAAATTTGTAATGCTTATTGGAGGTTATAAAATTCCTGATAAGGAATTCAGTGCTTCACAAACCAAGAGAAGCATGATTATCAACTAAACTATAAGGTATGCAATACTGTACTAGGTTCAATGAATAGGAACATATATAGCCAAATTTCTTCATGTAAAACACATATCATTATATGGAAGAATCATGAAGTTAAACATTTTGGTACATCTAAAGTGGTTGATACTAGAAGAGCTATGCTGAGAGCTGAGAATCATGGATTTAAATTTCCTTATGGAGAACCTATAAGCAAAGTGAAAAAAAGGTTTATGATTATTGGGAATATCTTAAAATATATGGGAGAGAAAGGTCTAGATGATGAAGCACTAGTTGAAAAGATCATTGATATTATTCCCAATGAGTGGGAATAAAAGAGAACTGTTATTGATGAAAATATAAAGGTCACTCAAATTTCATTAGATGGGCTATTCAGAACACTTCTCCAACATGAAACAAGAATGAAGAGAGATGCTGACAACAACAAAAAGAAGAATGGTAATGGTACTGTTTCTTTTATTACAACATCAAATCACATGAAAGCATAGACTCCTGAGAGAGTAACCAGATCCAAATCTAAGAAGGTCGTTATCCCATTCAAATCTAGTGAATGTGAAGTCTCTGAGATTGAGTTAGAAAATCTTGCTCGAATAATGAACAAGATTGATGCCCAAAGAAATTTCCAATCCATGTATAAGAAGAAGGAAAGGAAATATAAGAAAGATTCAGAGGACACATGCTATGAGTGCAAGAGAAGTGGACACATACGACCTGATTTACCTATTCTTAAAAAGAATGAAATAAAAGTGAGTCCTTTTGAAAGAAACAGGAAGAAGTTCTACAAAGCTAAAGCTATGAAAAGTATGAATGCTAATAATACATGGAGTGCTATCTATGGGGACTCATCAGAAAGTGAATCTTCAGAATACGATTAATCAGCTGAGAAGAATATGGGATTCATTGCTAATACTTCATTTCCACATACATGTCTTATGGCTATGGTATGCTCTGCTAAAGCTTTAACAAACTTATCTCTTGATAAGAAAAACTATTCCGAAAATAGTACTACTAATGAAGAGACATCATCCTTAAAAAATGAAGAACCTTTATATGAAGAAGTGTCAAGATTTTCCATGTTACTCGAAGAAAAAAAATATAAACTTTCTATGATTTTAGATAAGGAAAATACCGGGGAAGAAGTTCTTATAAAAGAGATTTTAGATCTTTCTTCAGATCATAAAGATAAAGAAGATCTTTTAGAAAAACATTATAAAGACCATGAGAATGAAAATTCTGATAAAGGAGAACTTTATAAAGATCATAATAATTTTATTTCATAAATAAAAATATTTGTGAAAAAATCTAACTCTAAGGAAATGATTCCTGAGGATAGAAATTTAGTCATTAGACTAAAATCTCAAAAAAATTTCCTAAAGAAGCTTCCTGCAAAATTTACCTCTGGGAAGGAAATTTTTGACAAGATGTATTCTCAAATAAAACCTAAAGGAAACAATACTGGAGTAGGTTATACTCACCAAAAACCTTTTTTAAAAAATAAATATTTTGATCCTTCTAGGGCCCCTTTTTGCACTATGTGTCAATGTGGTGGGCACTGGAAGAAAAATTACACATTGAATAAAGTTCAAACTCTTGGGTTTCCTAAATCATATTTCTCTAAACAAATGTGGATAACCAAAAAATTTCTATCTAGAAATCCCAGATCCAAACAAGTTTGGATTCTGAAAGTCTAATTATTTTCTTATTTATGGGAAGATAAAGAAAGTACCAACAACAATACTTCGTACATGGATAGTGGGTGTTCCCAGCATATGACTGATAGAAAAAGCTATTTTGAAATGATTATCAAGATGAAAGGAGGAAAACTAACTTTCAGAGATAATTCTCAGGGTGAAATTGTTGTTATATGTATTATTGTTCATCTTGGTAAAACTTTTATTTCAAATGTTTGGTTTGTAAAGGGTCTTAAGAACAACCTCATTAGCATAAGTCAATTATGTAATGAAGGATACCTTGTGAATTTTAGGAATGATAAATTCCTAGTACATAATTCCAAGGGATAATTTATTCTTTCTGCCAATAGGTATGATAATATTAACACATCGAACTTAGAAGACCTTAGGAGCCAAGACATGCCGAGCCTTAGTGAAATGGATGGTCATTCATGGTTATGGAATAGAATACTAGCTCATTGTAACCTTAGGAACTTATGTAGAATCTCTATGAAGAAACTAGTTAAGGATCTACCGGAGCTTAGATTCAATTCTTCTAAAGTTTGTGATCCTTGTCAATATGGAAAGCAACATAAAACTAGTTTTAAATTAATCGGTGAAGTCTCAAAAACTGATGCATTACAGTTGGTGCACATGGATCTTTTTGGTCCAACAAAAACTGGAAGCATTGGAGGCAAACACTATGTGTTTGTTCTAGTTTATGATTACACTAGATTTACATGGGTCTATTTTCTAGCAAATAAGTCTGAAGATTTTTTTTATTTCAATCGTTTTAGATCCCAAGTTAAAAATGTGAAAAAACATCCATTGAAAACTATTCATAGTGATCATGGATGAGAATTTCAAAATTCCGATTTTGAAACATTTTTTATTATAAAAGGTATTACTCACAACTTTTCAGCACTCAAAACACCTCAACAAAATGGTGCAGTTGAAAGAAGAAATAGAATTATTCAAGAGATAACTAAAACCCTGTTGTGTGAATATTCTATAGCAAGAAATATTTTGGCTGAAGCTGTAAGTACTACTTTTTATACTATAAATCGAGTTTTTATTAGAAATTTTCTTAATAAAACTCCTTATGAGTTATGGAATGGTAGAAAAACAAAACTATTCTTAGGACTTTTTCCTTCTCCATTTTAAATTTTTCTTTCTCCCCTTTGAGTAGTTCTTTTCCCTTCTACCCCTTTGTGATTTTAAAAAATAATTGAATGGAATGGAAAAGATATACGGTACCTGAAACATTAGTATATAAAAAAACAAGATATAACCAAGAAAAAATTCCATTATGGTTGAGATAATTATTACATGGAAAGACAAATACAACAATAAGATCAGAGTGGGTTTTTTTGTCCTCCTTTTCCTTCGGGATTAGCTTCTTCAACAAGGTTTTCAGTTTCTTCAAATCTCTTTGATCCTCCTCAACATGACTCTCCAAGGATTTTATCCTTTCATTATGAGATTTTAAAGCTTCTGCCTGAGCCTTCATGGCCTCTTCCTGCATCTTTATTAACTCTTCTTGTTTTACAAGTCTTTTCTCAATCTCTTTCCAGAGATCTCTATCCCTTACAAGATTTTGAGCAAGAGAGTTAGCCTTGTCATTCATTTCCTTCATTTGTTGACAAATAGAACATTGATCAATGACCTTATCATCCTGAAGATTCATAATCTTATTATCCTCGGTGTCAAATTCATCTTTTACCTCATTCTGAAAATTATCATAATCAGCCAAGTATTCTTCAACTTTCTTAGACCAAAAAGTTATTTTTTCTACAAGAATTCCTATGTACATCATAATTAAAAAGGAAACTTTTATGGTCAGCTTCAGTTTTTACACACTTATCCATCAACATAGATAACGATTATGATTTCTGATTGAAGCTATGTTACATCATCTGGCATCTGGAGTCGATGGTGACAAAAATCGGAACGGTTTCCACCAACTTTTTCAGAGATTCAACCAAAAAATCATGACCATGTGGTGATGACTCTGAATCAGATATCCTTCTTGCAGATTGTTCTTCTTAAATTTTCACAAGATTCCTTTTATAAGAACCACCAACCTCATTCATCCTGAATATATCTTTTGTTGGTGTATCCATTAGAACATGCTTCCCCTTGTCAGCTTTTGGAATGGGTTGATCATCTAGAGATTCTTCCTCACTTTCTGATAATTGAACCAACTGGTCTTCATCTGGTTTCTCCTTTTCTTCCCCTTATTCAAGTAAATTCTTCTCAGTAGATTCTTCCTCATCAGATAAAACATTATCCCTCTCTTCCTCTTGCTTATTATCATCCTTGCTATTTTCTTCCTCAACTTCTTTTTTAGGAGTGGGTAATTTTGCAGATTCAGCCTTTTCTTGATATTACTCTACTTGTTTGATCAAATCATCATGATCACCCCTTCCTTATTCTTCTTCTTCTTCAACAACCTCTTCCTCTATTTTTTCAACATCTTCTTTTTCTACTTCTTCAACTACCTCTTTACCCTTCGATTTGTTCCAGAGTGATATTGTTCTTTGCTTGAGTTTCTGTTATAGATGGTTGGACATCAAAGGTTTCCAGAATATGAATCTTCTCAGAGGCTATTTCAGTATATCTCAATAGAGATTGTACAAGCTCAGCTTCAGACATATTTTTCTTTATCTTCTTCCCATTATCTTGTTTTTCTAAATCATCATCAGCTCTTTCCCTTAAGGCCTTATCCTCAGTATGGTCCAATCCGAACTGTAGATCCCCTTTATTTCTCTTCTATTTGTCTTCCCTCCACTTGATAGCCACTTCATCTGGATAAGCATTCTATTTTTTCGTCATGGGAGGTGTAGATTTGGTTTCCTTAGATTTGGTGGTTTTGACATCACCAACCACTTCCTTAAGCTTCCTCTTCTTAGAGACTTTATTCAATGGTTCAACATTCTCCACATTTTTTGAAACGATCTCAGCCTCTTCCTCTAGAAAGATTTAAAACTCTCATGTTTCCTTAGAAAAATCTATATTCATTCTTTTCAGTGTATCATCACTGACAAGCATAAGATTACAATTCCGAACATTAGACTTACAAGCAACCATGAAATAATCTAAGCACCAAACTATCAGCTTTGATAGTAAGGCAGGGTACATGATGATTTGATCTCTCAGGTTTCCCTCCTTGATATTTTTGATTGTCACAAGGACATGCCTCATCAGATTTATTTTTCTTAGATTCTCCAAGAAGTCTAAGAAGTAAATGTCACTTTTCTTGAGGGTATCTTTATCACCCATTCCTGGAACCAGAAGTCCTTGTACCCAAAGCTGAAGAATCCGATTATTGAGAGAAAGGTGGGAAATATTTGTTGTCTTGACATCAAAAAGTCTAAGACATTGAATGGCCATAATGTTAACAAAACTTCCTTGAGCGTCCGGGAGTTTGTGTGAACAATATTCTTCTTCTCTTTCATATGATAGCCCCACCAAGCTTCCTGCCTTGGTGTATGTGAGTTTGTAAGTCTTTCCATAAAACATTAACAAAAACTTTTCTCATCCATATTCTTTATAAAAACATGTTGACTCATAAAATTCTACAAGTAACTCCAGATAGACTGCATCCTGATCACCTGTCTTGAAAATACATACATCTTCCCAACCATTCAGCTTGATATTCTTGGTGATGATGGAATCGTACATTGAGAAGTTCATATGGACTTGTCATTCTCTATAGACATGCCATTTTGAAATTGTCTTTGAGGTAAACATGTCTTGGGAAGTAGATTAAAAAGGCATTTGGAATAGAGAGTCCTGGAAGATTCGGAACGGGCTTCAGAGATCAGAACAGTCCTAAAGAAGAGATGCAGGGCTTCAAGATGTGTGATCCTAAAAAGAAGATATGGGAAGACACTTGGGGTCCCCTTTATATAGTGATTGAGATGACGGTTCAGATTTCATGGTTGATTGAATGGTTGAGATACATTAATATTTGATCTGATGGTTGAGATACAAACCGCAAGGAAAACATGACTCCGATCATTTGATATTTTTTAAGAAAAACAATCGGATTTCAGAAAACTAGAATACGAAAATTTTTAATATACATAGTAAAATACCGGCAAGAAAAATATGATAACGAAAATTTATGTAATGAAATCATACCTTTCGGATTAGCTAGAAAGATTGTTCGTAATGGGTAATATTCTTCTTCATGAAAATATAAAAAACTCATTACAAAAAACTTCATTCCGAAAATTATTAGGATGAAAATATCATTAAGAAAAGTATTAGTACGAAAACTTCATTACGAAAATTCTCAGTAAGAAAACATCATTACGAAAATTATCAGTATGAAAATTTCATTATGAAAATTTTTGTTAAAAAATTATGAAAATTTTTTATTATACTAACATGAAAATGTACTCCCCCTATGAAAAGGAGTTTATTACTGTAAGAATAATTGTTCAACAAGAAGTTAATAGAGAAGGATTACCTTACGGTTATCATACTTAACTTTTTTAATGTATTTAAATCTATCGGAGGGTAAATCTTTTGTGAAAATATCAGCAAGTTGATCTTGCGTTTTGATAAACTGAAGAATGATATCTCCTTTAAGTGTGTGATCCCTAAGAAAGTGATTCCTAATATCTATGTGCTTTGAATGAGAGTGATTTTGCAGGGGTTTTACTAAGGTAAATGTCACTTGTGTTATCACACAAAATTTGAGTCCTAGTAAAACTCAAGCCATAATCTATGAGTGTGTGTTGCATCCAAAACACTTGACCACAACAACTTCCAGCTGCTACATATTCAGCTTCAGCAGTGTAGAGTGGTACTGAGTTTTTCTTCTTTCAGGTCCAAGAAACTAATGAATCTCCTAAGAAATGAAAAGTTTCGGATGTAATTTTTCTATCCAATCTACATCCACCTAAGTCAGCATCCGAAAAAAAATTCAAGACATAATCATTTCCAGAAGTATAAAAGAGTCATAGATCGATGGTTCCATTTAAGTAGCAAAAAATTCTTTTCACTGCCTTTAAATGGGATTCCTTAGGATTGGATTGATATCTTGCACATAAGAATACTGAGAACATCAAGTCTGGTCGACTAGCTGTCAAGTATAGTAAGATTCCTATAATACATCAAAAAGATGTTTGATCAACTGGTTTCCCAACTTCATCAAGATCATGTGTGCTTGAGGTACTAATATGAGTACTTATACACTTAGTGTTTTATAACCATACCTTTTAAGAATATCATTAATATACTTATTTTGGGATATATAGGTTCCTTATAGTTTTTGAGAAATTTGAAAACCAAAGAAAAATTTTATGTCACCCACCATACTCATTTTGAACTCATATTTCATTAGATTCGCAAAGGAATCAGTTAATGATTTGTAATTTTAACCAAATATAATGTCATCAAAAATAAATTTGAACTATCAAAACATTTCTGTTATCTTTCTTTATAAAAAGGGTTGGATCTACATTTCCATTAATATAATTATTTAGAAGCAAAAATCCTGAAAGTCTATCATACCAGGCTCATGGGGCTTGTTTAAGGCCATACAACGGTTTGTTAGTGTAAAAACATGATCAGGATGTTTTGTGTCTTCAAAGAGAGGAGGTTGTTCAAAAAAAACTTCCTCTTGAACATAGCTGTTAGGAAAATCACATTTCATATCCATTTGGAAAAATTTTAAATTAAAGAATTCTACAAAGTCAAGTAAGATACGAATAGATTCATGTCTAGCTACTGGAGCATAGGTTTCTTCATAGTCTATTCCCTCTTGCTGATTATAGCCTTTAGCAACTAGTCTAGATTTATTTCTAATGATGAATCCATTTTCATCACAATTGTTTCTGAAGACCCACTTCACTCTAATAACAGACGTTTCCTTAAGTCTTTCAACCAAGGTCCAGACATTATTCCTTTCGAATTCATTTCATTCATCTTGTATGGCTTTGTCAAATCATCATCACCTAAAGCTTCATCAGTGCTTTTTTTTCTAATCGGGAAATAAATTCTAGATGTTCTACTTCATTCTTTAAGGAACTTCTAGTCCTTAGAGTTTTATTGACATCACCAATGATACTATCACTGGGATGATTCTTTAGAAATACCTGACTTGGGTTTTGAAAAAATTGTTCATTAATATAGGGTAGAAAGACTTTTGGGGTAAATGTTTCAGAAGTATCTTGGTGATGATCCATGATGTAAAGCCACATAACATGATCTCAATCATAAACCACAAAGCAGAAGACTCATATCAAGATAGTTATAACTTATGTATTGAAGAAAATATGATTAGTCATAAATCTGGATCATCTTAATCATTCAAGGGTTTTACTTATGATCCATACAGGATCACTTAGTGCTGAACCACACAGGATCGCAAGGTGCTAATCCACATAGGATCACTAGGTGCTGATCCACACTAGATCTCATGCTGATGATCCATATAGGATTGCTAGGTATTGATCCACACAGGATCTCTAGCTGTTGATCCATAGGGGATCTCTATTCATTCTTCACGTCTCTACTCGCTACTAGGTTCCCGTATAAAGTATGATTCATTTTGGGAGGAATCAATATTCAAGCCCTTTATTATACATCAACTGTAACTAAGTCCCACATAGAATCAAAATAATGATATTCCATGTCATAAGGTTTCCAACGCAATAGAAGGCATGTCAATCGGATGTCCGGTCCGAGAGTTATAGGCATTTTAGTGCAAGGGGCCCGGTTGGATTTGGGTATGATTCAACCCAGCCATAATAGAAAATTCTATAAAACTCTGGTGGAGTATCTCAAAATAATCATCTCATCCCAAGTATTCCAACATTGTAGATGGGTCTTTAAATGGACATCTGGTTTGTATGATACTTCATTTTAACTGTATCAGGGCCGAAAAGGGTCTGGGTCCAGGACGACCTGGTCGGACATACTCAACTCGCCCATCCTAGGATGACCCGACCCAATTCAGGTCCTACCCAGGACTGACTCGGCCCAGCCTCAACTAGCTCGGTCCTGGACCAGCCAGGCCGAAACTACTTGGACCGTGGGGGGCTCGGCCCACTGCGCCATGGAATATCCTGACCTGAACTGATTGTGATGGGTCGCGGTAGGCTCGAGCCGTGGCTGGCTTGACCCACTAGGCAGTGGACTATCCTGGCTTGCCGGTTGTACGTAACCCACCCTAGGGGTCATGCATCCCCTCTTTCTCGAATGGCTCAATGAGTCATTTGAAACTTCAACCGGTGGCACCACGTGGTGTCGCCTCACTTTCCACGAGAACTGTAGGGTGTGTGTCCCCCTCCATTGGAGCTTCGAAGCCGTGACTCCACTAGCTACATGTGATGGAATCCTATTGTTCTGTCAACGCAGTAGGATGAATGTCAGAAACTCTTACTGGTTCGACGCGGCATCGTGCGGCACCACCCCCAGCTACAGCCAGCGAGCGGTGGCCGCCATGCTAGCAGGTCTTCCGTGGACAAATATGTGAGCTATGGTTGATGTATTTCCCTTTAAATAGCCCTTACGTGCCTCCCGACATGTGGTCATCAATATGTGGCTCCAGAATTTTTCTTTCCACTATAATTGGAAATTTGTACATGAATAATGAGACCAATACCAAAGCATTAGAGGGTTTGGGCATTGTCCTTTTGACCTTGTGCCCTCCGCGTTAGCTTTATATAATGCAAATAGTAAACAATTTATCACAATGATACATTTAATATCATTCATATATTCTGTAATTAATCATTCTTCATGAACACAACAAATAAAAAATTCTCATTAATTTAGAAATAAACAACTCCTCCCTCGTAATTGGAGGTGACGTCATGATTGTGGAGGAATAATTCACGCATGATGAAGTTGTCATCATTCGTCGATCCCAAATCATTGTTGTCTATGATTTTGTCTTCATTTGTGGAAGATTTCATGATACTTTTCTAGAGGTTCCTCATATCCATGTCAAAAACCCCAATTCCATCCTCAATTAGATATAGAGGGATAGAAGGTTAACAGAATAAGGGATTAATGAGGATCATTAATGAATGATCCTCTTAATCACTCAATTGTGTGGTTACAAACTGAATATTCAAGCTATTAAATGTATTGAAAACTAATCGGTCCCACCATATCCACTCAACTGGAGGTAGGAAAATAAAATAACAATTTTAATTTTATTTATTTATTTCATTAAATGTTGAAAAAATATATATATTCACCCGACCTATAGTTTTGGTGTTTATCCTTCCTTAAGATAATCCCGGCGCTGCAGATTCAATGGTGCCCTCATATTTTTAATGTGAGAAATAGTTCAAAATATATAAAATGCATCCCACACATTCATTAAATTTACCTTAAAACAGTTCAAAATTCTATTCCGAGCAAACCGGGCCTCAGAATAAATAACTGTAAATTTTTTTAGACAAGTAATAATCCAAAATAATTAAAAACTATTATATGTAATTTTAGGGACTTTAAATTCTTTCCACCTTAGGGTTTTTATCCCCAAAATCTAAAACAAAACTAGGGGAAAAAATGGTGGCATGTTTCACACAACTGTACGTCCCTCTCCCATGTTATCTTCAGTAGATTCCCATGCTTACAACAAACTCACAATAGAAAAATTAACTTCCAAAGTAGGACCTTCTATTATCGATCATCTATCTCCACTGGGAACTCCACAAACATCACCCCATCCCCGATGTCCCACTCGCCCGAGTTGATAAGGTATGATGGATAATGAACGTACCTCCTCAGCTGTGACACATGGAAAATGGAATGCACCTGGTGAATCTATGGAGGAAGTGCTAGACATTACCCCACCACACCTACTCTCATGAGGATCTGGAATGATTTGATGAACCTTGGAGATAGATTTCTACCCCAACCAATCCTCAGTAATCTTCATCAGGGTGAGACCCATATAAAGACGTGGTCTCCCTCCTCATACTCCAAGGGTCCCCATCTCCTATCAGCATAAGAATTATACTGGCTCTGTGCAGTCCTCATCCTCTCCGGGATGATCTAAACCTTCTTTGTGGTTGTCTGTACCAACTCTGGACCCATAAGTGGTAACTCCCTGGGGTCTGTCTAGTATAGTGGTGATGAGAAAGGTCAACCATACAGGGCCTCCAATAGAGCCCAATAGATGGTGTTTTGATAACTATTATTTTAAGTGAAGTACACTTGTGGAAGTTGGTCCTCCCAACTATGGACAAAATCTTGGACACAAACATGAAACATGTCCTCATTTATCTATATAGTCTGCTCTGTATGACCATCTTTCTAAGGATGAATGGGGGTTCTCAAGCGTAACTGAGTCCAGAACACTTCATGTTATCCCTTCCACAAACGAGATGTAAAACATGCATCTCGATCTAAGACTATCGTGGATGGAACCCTGTGAAGCCATAAAATCACTTACATTTAGAGGTGTCCTAATCCCGCTATTGATCCTTGATGTCAGATGGGTAAGAATTTGGATGACTTGGTGAGTTGGTCAACAATCACCCAAATATAATGATGGAACCTAGACGTATGTGGTTTCCCCATTAAGAATTCCATGGATATACCATCACACATCCACTATGATACCTCATGTGGCCGATCTTAGCCTACTTGTACTTAATGATCAGCCTTCACTTGGTGACATGTGAGGAATCATGATACGAACTCAGCCACTTATTTCATCATCCATATCCACTAGTAGAGACACCATAGGTCCTAGTAACTATTTTCCACTCCAGGATGTACCACCAAATGGGATGTGTGGAACTCCCTCAACAACTCCTCTAGTTAAGTCAATAGTACCATGGTGCATCCTCTAAAGTGGATGAAAAACTCCCAACATTCATAAAATCCATCAGGAGCCTATCTTGAGGTTATCTGAGCACATCGGGACTTGCAGTCTATATCCCCATGTTGTGCCTCCCTCACTCACTGATGGAGTGGGGGAGTAAATGTCATTCACTGAAGTTAATCTGCTCCATCACTATCCACAAAGGATAACTGCAACACGGTTATCTTCTCTGTCACCTTAATCTGGAACTATAGACTTGACCACCTACTTAGTGTGTCTGCTACTATATTCCCCTTCCCTGGATTATAAATTATCTCAAAGACAATGTCATGGAGGATCTCTGACCATCTTCACTATCTCAGTTTTAGGTCCTTATGAGATAAGATATACTAGATAATCTTGTGATCAGATTAGACTGTAAAACGTTCACCCATCAGGTCGTTCCACCACATCATCAGCGCAAAGAGCACTAATGCTATGTCCAAGTCATGGGTAGCATAGTTCTGCTCGTGTTGTCTCAATTTTCATTATCCATATGCAGTCACTAATTTCTCCAACATAAGGACACAACCTTGTCCATTCCCTGATTCATCATAGTAGACTACATAACCAACGCCCTCTTCTGGTATCCTCAAGATGGGGGAACTCATTTACATTTGTCTCGGTTCTTGAAAACTCTTATGGAATCTCTCTATCCTCACAATGTTTTATCCCTTCTTTTTTAAAGATGACAAGGTTGTCATAACTCTAAAAAATTCAGGTATTAATCTCCGATAGTACCTAGCCAATCACAAGATTCTCTTTACCTTAGTCACACTTCTATGTGAACCCTATGAAAGAACTGCCTCTATCAACATCAGATCCATTGGAACTCCATCCTCTGAGATAACTTTCCCCATAAAGTGGACTTCCCGTATAAAAAACTGACACTTCGAGATCATTGCATAATTTTGGTTATCTCTTAGTGTATCCATAAATATCTTTTTTTTTGCATGGTTTGATCCTCCTATGACACTGATTATATCAAGTTGATGTCAATGAAGACCACCATGAAGCAATCGAGGTAATTCTAGAAGATCATGATCATGAGCCCCATGAATACTATCAGATCATTGGTCATGCCGAATGGAGTCACCAAGAACTCATAATGTCCCTACCAATATTTGAAGGTTGTCTTTGGTACGTCCTCATCCCATACCATGAACTGGTGATAGCCTAATATGAAGTCTATATTTGGAAACCATCGAGCTCCCTTTAGCTAGTCGAATATATCATCAATCACCAGAAGTGGATACTTGTTCATCATGGACACCAGGTTAAGGTTCTGATAATTAACACAAAGCTTCAGAATCTCATCTACCTTATTGAGAGCAATATTGGGGATGCCCATGGAGAAACACAGGGCCTTATGAACCTCTTATTCTTAATGTCCTCCAAATGTACCTGCAAATCACTATGATCCGTGGGGGACATCTGATATGGGGGAATAGATATTGTTGTCATCCCAGTGTAAAATTTAATGTATAAGTCTACCTCTCTATGAGGAGGTAGTCCTAGAACATCGTCATGAAAAAATCATCATACTGGTCCACCACTACAGTATAACTCAGACACCTCACATCAACTGCACTGAGGGTAAGGCTAGCCAACTGATGTGTGGTCGGTTGCACCCTCCTCCGAGTAAGTTTATCCTCAACTAAAAAGGTTCCCTTCTCTCCAGTGAAGGAAAACCTAATCCCATCCTCACATACGCACCACACATTGTGACTAAAATAGTAAATCTAAGCATGGATTGTGGATAGCCAGTCCATAACCAATATGATATCCTAGGGCCTCGATGCTACTATTAGGTGATCTGATCCAATTCTCTGTCCTCTGAATGTTTGGTCACAATATCTTTACTAGTGAGTAAT
Source organism: Viscum album (assembly GCA_963277665.1). Classification (NCBI taxonomy): domain Eukaryota; kingdom Viridiplantae; phylum Streptophyta; class Magnoliopsida; order Santalales; family Viscaceae; genus Viscum; species Viscum album. The sequence continues at coordinate 184,852,138 of OY728123.1, forward strand.
AATCGAATCATCTCACGTAGGAGCCTCTAATCGTAAGGATCGAGCCAACAACTCCACTGGAATCCCCAAGCTCTAAACAAGTGTCATGGCAATAAAAGAGTGACTAGAACCTATGTCTATAAGAACTACATCTATGGTGAAATAGACAAATATAATACCACTAATCATATCTAGATCTCCATAGTCATAGGCCTCTGCCGCCCGAAGGTGAACTCGCCCCTGTCGACCTACACCCTGTGGTCGAGGTGGACTACCTAGGGTTGGTGGTGTTAGAACCTCAAATCCTCATCCACCACATGTTGCATGACCTACTTCTCTACTGCATCTTCTTCCCTACGGACACCCTCATTCAAATCTCAGAAACTACCTTGGAGGTGCCTTAGTCATTTTATGATAGCTTATATGGGTAGTCGGACCATCGTGATCCTTCTTTCTCTATCCGCCACATGATTAACATGATTTAGTCCTCATAAGACCTCATATGCATCACGAGCTCCGCACCTCAAATCTTGCTTCTGGGGATATCCACCGATAGGTCTGGATAGCTTGGACCTCTGCGACATATTACAAATGTCTTCTACAGATGATGTGGCTACCTATCATCGTGTAATGGCTATCACTATTGGTGCTTGCTCAGCTAAAATGCTCTCCACCAATAATTATCGCTTTAGCACTCCAGAAAATGTTGGGATATTGAGTGATATCATCAACCCTCAGATATCCTACAGGAGACCCTTCTCAATGGTCTGGGAAGTGGAGAAAGGGTCTCATACCATTTAAGTGGATTAGAATGAGAAGTTAGTGAATATCTCCGAGTACTGGGCGACTGACAGGCTACCCTGTTGTAATTGCAGTTGCTCTTGGACATGCACTGAGTGTAAAGTCACTGCTAATAACTCCCACCTAAAGAGGATCTCAAATTACGACCTGGAGATTATCACCTTCTCATGAATCTGGAGCATCATACTCCACCATCTCCCTACTATGCTACGGGATAGGCTAGCAGCTAGGATCACCATCTGATCTACTATCATCCGAACTAATCAAAAAACTTGTGCCACATCATCCAGCCAGTCCTCATCTTCATGGGGATCTATCTCACCTAGAAACCTTAGAGGTTTATGTCTCTGAAACGTGTAAAAATAAATCAATTGGTATTCATGGTCTTCTAGTGGCGTTGGTTTCAACTTATGCCATCTGAGTGGTGATGTTGCTCGTACACCTGCCAACACAGTAAGAGGGCCCTGCTCTGAAGCCTTGAAGCTCAGTGGGTCATCATCATGTACTCTATCTAAAATCCTGTATGGCTGTCTAAGTGGCATCATCTTGAAAAGAAAATGGTGTTCCATAGTCAAAAATTTATACCTGGTGATCTAAATCAAAATATATCAAAAGTAAAACATCTCCAAAACACACACAGTTAGTGATTTGGTGCACCGAGTCAGAAATCAGAATTCACGGCCCTTATGTATGGATACGTCGGCCTCTACACTATCCCTCAAATACCCAAATAGAAAATCACATTTGAAACACTTAACATTATTGCTCCATTGAAATGATCATATTCCATGTTCTTTTATAGAAATGAATCCTCTGATACAACTTTGTAATGACCTGTAACCTAGGGCCCATGTCGTGATTATCCCAATCCCACCTTCCATATGCCAGGGGTTGGAGACTAGCACTGGAATGGTGTATCCATAAATAAGGAAGACATTCACATTATACGTATACAAACACACAATCCAAGAACACAACAAGATCCAACCATGAAGTAGAAAAATAGTACTGAATTTTTATACTGATAGAAAAGGGTTTGAATACAAGACTGACTGGAAAGATACCCCTACAATAGAAAAAAAAACTCCTGATATTTGTCTCTAAGGATCCCACATGTTGGGTAGGTATGGCTCATTTTCATAACTCCCCACATCAGTTAGTCTCATCCGTGTACCACCTGGTCCTGGCTCATAGAGTCTCAGTTGAGCTGATCATCATCTAAATAGGACACAATAAGGTGTGGAGAAAGCCCGTGTAGGGGTGAGTATAATAATACCCAATGGGGGCTCTAAAACCAATGATGCTCTCTCATAATTCCACAATGTAATGACACAAAGAATGATCTCAATCACAAACCTCAAAAAACGTCTCATCTCAAACCCGGTGTAACTTAAGAATATAAGTACATATTATTAGATATAAATTTATAAAATCTAATTATATAAAGGGTTTTTCTACTGGTCCACATGGGATCCTTCAATTCTGAGCAACATAGGATCCCTGGGTACTGATCCAAATAGGATCCCATGGTGAAGATCCACACATGATCGCTAGGTGATGATCCACACAATATCTCTAGGTGATGATCCACAAAGGATTGATAGGTGGTAATCCACACAGGATGGATAGGTTCTTATCCACACCTGATCTATAGGTCGTGAGCCACACATAATGTCTAGGTGCTGAACCACATAGGATCTCTATTCATTCTTCACGTCTCAACTAACCACTGGATTCCCATAAAAAGTATGCATGATTCTGGGAGGATCTTCTCCTGAATGAATCATTAGTATATAAAATAGTAATAATACCCATGAAGAAGAAACCCAATGATCTGTCATGTCATAAATATTCCAATGCAAGAGACAGCGCATCAATCGGACACATGATCTGAGTGTTATTGGCATTTTGGTGCTAGGTCCAGGTAGGATTCAGGTATTATTCAATCCGAATGTACTCAGACATTCTCCAAAACATAGGTGGAGTATCTTAAAAGGATCATATCATACCAAGTATTCCAATTCCATAAGCATATCATCACACAGATGTCTAGTTTGTAAGATATGGCCTTTTAAGCATATCTTGGCCGAAGAGGGTCTCGGTTTGTTGGGACCAAGTCAGACCGACCCGGCCCGCCCATCCTTGGCTGAATCGACCCAGTTAGGGTATACCCGAGACCTGGCCCGGCCCGACTTGGGTTGGCCATAGACTAGGATGATCTGTACTGGCTGGGCGATGGTGGGCTTGGCCTGCTGGGTAGCGGACTGGCCTAGCCCACCGGTTGGGCGCAACCCAAATGAGGGGTCGTGCAACACCTCCTTCCCAAATGTATTAAATAGTTTTTCATTCATCAACCAGTATCTCCACATGGTTCCCCCTCACTTTATATAGGAAGCACAGGGTGCGGGTTCCCCTTTGATGTGGCTTCGAAGCTGCATCCTCCACTGTGAGTGCCAGACTATGTGCCACCCTTCCACAAATGCAGTCAACCGAAATCATGGCAGCCCTACTGGTTTTCCAAGGCATCGGCCCTTTCTGCCACTGGAGAGTGTCGTGTTCTACCATTGGGTCATTAGCAGTCAACCGGGTGACCTTTGGGGGACTGAATTCCCTTCTGGAAGCAGGTACGGGCATCCTAGTATGTTTTCATCACTTTGTAGCTCCTGGATTCATCTTGTCACTCTGATTAAAAATTCATCCCCGAAGAAAAATACAAATACTAAAGCGAAGGATTGTCCGGACCTTGTTTTTTTTCCGTGCCCTCTAAATTATCATTATATCAAGAAGTTAATATATAAATCATCATAACGATAAATTTAATCTCGTTCAGAACATTCCTAATTCATCATGTCTCAAGAACGCAGAAAATAAAAAAATCTCATGAATTTAAAAATAAAAAACCCCTACCTCATAATTGGAGGTGATGTCATGGTTGTGGAAGAAAAATTCACGCTTTATGAAGCCGTCATTTTTCGTTGATCTTGGATCATTGATGTCAAATCCTTCATTCTTCATCCGTGGAAGATGTCACGATACTTCACCAGAGGTTCCTTAGAGCGGTTTCAAAAACCCTTAACCAACCCTTAATTAAATAGAGGGGTAAAGGATGTTAACAAAATGATGTATTATTGAGATGCATTAATGAATTAACCTCTTAATCTCTCAATGGTTTGGTTACAAACTGAAGTTTCAATCCATTAAATGGCTTCAAAACCCTTTGGTCCCCCCGTCGCTGCTCAACTGGAAGTAGAAAAATAAAATAACCATGTTATGTTATTTTTTTCTTTAAAAGTCTCTAAAACTAACTTTTTCACTATACCTACTATAGTATAAGTTAATCATCCCTTAAGCGATTCTCAGTGCTATGGATTTAACAATTCCCTCATATTTTTAATCTGATCACCTATTCAAAAGGTAGAAAACGTCGCTCGTGCATTTACTGAACATAACTCAAAAAGGTTCAAAGTTTTGTTCTAGGAACTCTAGGACTTGGAATCAAGCACCATCAATTTTTATAGACTATAAATAATCCCAAACAATTAAAAAATGACATGTAATTTCTGGGTCTTTTCATACATCCAGCATCCCTCTCTTGGAATCCTCAAATTTTTTTTGGAAACATAATTTTCTCAAAGATCCAATAATTTTTTCATTGTATCTTCCTACTATTGATAGAGATTTACATTCTCTTCTTGAGACATATTAAACATAATTATAATATTCTCAACCTGATTAGTCAGGGAATCAGACATTGCTTCATCAAGATGTTGTGACTAATCAACTGCCGTAAGTTGTAAAGATCTTAAAGGAGGCCTTTCCACAGACTTCTCTACTATATTTTCAATTGATTTTTCACATGAATATGAAACTATAAAGAACATCTATTTTATCTCATGAAACAAAATTTGGTCTCTCATCCACATGGTCAAAAATAGAGAAAACTTGATTATAATCATATTTAGTAGCCACATTTTCATATTTGATAATCTCTTTCTATTCCTAAATAGTGGATCTTCTAACTATATAACAAGTAAAAGAACATTCTGTAGTTCTCTTCACTAGATTTCAACCTATTCATATTCCTCATGAATTTTTTCTTATAAATGTAATGACTAGGTAGCCTCCTATTAACCCAACACTAGTTCGTCACTAGGTGGATCGATTATTTTCTATTCTTTTACAACTGATTATTCTTTCACATCTTATTATTCCTCTTATTATTATTCAAAAAAATTTAATCTTCTTTAGGTTGGTTTAAAATTCCTTCACTTTGGGTTTCACAAATACCTTCATTCCCAATTTCACTTTTCTCCCCCTAAAAAAGATCCAGATCATTGTTGGTCATCTTCACCAAGTTATATAAGTTACCCTATTAATATAATTTAGTAAAAACTGAGATTCATCAATGTTCCTACATGGAGTACATTGATGGGATAAAATTTTATTCGATAATCTATTAAATTAATCATTTGTTTATTAGACAATTTTTGAGGGATTATCCTTCTATAAGGATAAAAAGACTTCCTAGCATCATTCTAACAGTAGTAGTAAAAATATTTGAACAAATTCTATGTAAAATTCATCTATATGTCCCGTAAAAATAGAAAAATGAAATACATTTCAGGATATAGAATCTTCTGTATATCAATAATCCTTGAAGAAATTCCTATTCGAATAAACCTAACAATGATTTTCTGGTCTTCCTCGAGATCCTTACAAACATTTTCCTAATGTTTTTTCAACCAAAAAGAAAATTCAAAATTTATACGTACTGATGGTCCTTTTCTCTTATAGATTACATATGAAAATGTAAAACTCCCTCATGAAGACAGTCCAATTTTTGAGATATTTTAGTCAAAGAAATAGAAAATTTTGTATATTCTATTCTTGAAAAAACATTATCTTTAGAATCACCAAAACTAAACTGAACACATTTATTGAAATAATTTAGTTCTACCTCATAAAGGAACACCAAGTTTTCCTCATTGAACATAGATTCCAATCCCTGAAAAGCTATATCTTTATTCGAGGGTATATTTATCTGACAGACACATTCGACATCAACAATTTCCCCTTGTTGAGTTATACTTCCAGAAACTCTCTAACGCTTTGGGTCATTGGCTTCACATTCTTCAGTTCTCTCAGTTTTCATCATTTTTTATGAAATCAAATATCTGATGTTTTTAGGTTCTAGGGTTAGGAATGATAATAGAATTAAATAAAGGGAGATAAAAGTAAATTAAGATTTTCATATTCAAAAAGGGTTTGAGAAATGAAAAGTAAAGGAAATCAAAACATTTCTAAAAGTTCCTTTATTACCATGTAATTATGTAAGATAATTATGAATTTTTTTAAAAAAATGTAGTGTGAATAAATTTAAGATAATATAAATTATCTAAAATATATATCATGAAAAAATAAATTAAAAAATTCAAATTTTAAGTGTACAAAAAATAAATTTAACATAATTAAATTAGAAAAAATAATTAAAATAATTTGACTAAAATAATCATTTGAAATAAAAATATTTAAAAAGATTGAAAATTATTTAAAAACTAAATAAACCTAACTCCCACTTAATAAAATAAAAACAAATAGTGGCATGTGGTGTTGTAAAATATTACCTAGTTGATATTAAGTATTTATAAATTTGAATGATATATCATTTTTAAAGACCTGATCTCTTATAAAACGATGCCTAATATCAATATGATTTTTTATTAAATGACTTATTTGATTTTATGAAATACTTATAGCACTTTTATTATCACATAAAATAGTTTTACTACTAAAATTTAATCCAAAGTCCATTATTCTGTTCTTCAACCACAATCAATTTTCACAATATCTTCCTGTAGATACATATTCTTCAATGGCTGTTGATAGGGAAACTGAGTTTTTTTCATTCTTGACTATGATACTATATATTATCTTAAATAGTGATATGTTTATTATGTAATTTTTCTATATAATATTCAACCTCAAAATCGTCATAAGTATATGATATTAAATTAAAATAATATGTTTTTGGATAAAGAATTTATTGATGACAATTCCTTTTAAATATATTAAAATTTATTTGATAGATTTATGATGTGATTCATTATGATTTATTTGAAATATATCACATAAATATACTAAAAGCATAATATTATGTCTTTTAGAAGAAATATACAATAAACTACCAATCACACCTCTATATAAATAGTGGTCCACTGGTTTTCCCGCTTCATCCAAATCATGTTTTATGTTGGTACACATGGGAGTTGTATATGTCTTTCTTTTCTCAAGAGAAATTTTTTTCAATAAATATGTAATATATTTACTTTGGATTATGAGATTTTCCAAATATTTTTGATAAATTTTAAGTCCAATAAATAATTTTTATTCTACCATCTTCTCTTTTCATATTCATTTTGCATTACTTCTAAAAAATCATTACAATGGTTTTCATTGTTCAAATGAAAAATAACATAATCAATATAGATTTGAACTACTGATATATTAGAACAAATGGTATTCTTAAAAGAAGTTGGATTTACTAGTCCAATAAGCAATGAATTTTTCTGAATAAAAGAACTTAATATTTTATACCATGTTATAAGTGCTTGTTTAAGGCCATAGAGTGCTTTTGTATGTTAAAAAATAGAATTTGGTTTCTGAGAATTTTCCAAACCAGGAATTCGTTCAAGATAAACTTCCTTCATTAAATAACTATTTAAAAATCAAGATTTAACATCCATATGATATCATTTAATTTTCATATGAGACTCATAAACTAAAATAAATCTAACTTCTTCTAATCTATCTATAGGGTAAAAGGGTTCATTATAATCTATAACTTCTTACTAATTATATTATTTAGCTACTAATTTTACTTTTTTCTAGACATAATCCCTTAATGAACTTTGTTATTTCTTAGGACCCATTTATATCTTATAATTGGAAAAAACTGATGGTCTTTCAACTAATTACCAAATATTATTCATTTTTAATTGGTTTAGATGATATTTCATTGAAAGCATCTCACTCTAATATTCTTAGTCGTCTTCAAAATATTAAGGTTTTAGTTGAGATAGAAATGTACAAGAATTCGACTAGGTCTCTAGAACTTCTTCTATTTATTATTCGTATGTCCAGGTCTGCAATAACTATTTCTAAAGGATGATTTATTAGGGTTCTAGACCGTTTTGGTAAAAAAATATTTAGGTTAATCAGTATTATATTCTTCGGAACTGGACAAATTTTTTGAATATATTATTTTCAAAATCATTTTCATGTTTTCAATTCTCATGTTGTCACATGAGTTAGTACATTCATCAGTTTGATCTTTCTATTTAATATTGAGGTCAGATTCATCAAACTTCACATGAACTGATTCTTCAACAATCCTTGACTTTTTATTTAATACACTATTGGATATAAAGGTTGCAGAATATCCTAAAAATATTCCTTCATTATCTTTTGTATTGAATGTACCATGATTATCCTTACTGTTTAGTATATAGACCCTGCATATAAAAACATTAATGTCCTTTACCTTAGGTATTCTATTATTATAATTTTCATTAAGAGTCTTTTTAAAAACAGTCTGAATTAAAAATCTATTCATTATATGGGAGGCTCTGATTATTTCATAATCCTGTAAGTATGTAGGTAAACTATATTAATTTATTTTAGTCCAAGAAATTTATTTAATTGTTTAATTTATTTTTTCAACAATTCTATTTTATTAAAGTGTGTTTGTTGTAGAAAAGTTCTGTTTAATAACAAGATTTGAACAAAATTAATTGAGTTCCCGATTCCAAAATTATCCACCATGATCACTTCTTAATGAATTTTTTTGAAAACCTTCCTCATTTTGAAAAATATTAATAAAACATTCTAAAATAGTTAAATCTTCATTTTGAGTTTTAAAAAAAATCCATGTAAATCTAGAATACTCATCAACTAAAACATATACATATAATTTTCCAGCCAATAATGATACTCTTGATGGTCCAAACAAATCTATGTGGATATGTTCTAGAGGTTTTTATGAAGAAGTTTTGTTAATAGATCTGAAAGAAGATTGTTATTGCTTTCCAATTTGGCATGCATCCCTAAATATGTCACTAGAAAACATAAGACAAAGTAAATGAGAAACTAATTGTTTCTTAAATAATTTAATTAAAGTATAAAAATTATAATTACCAAGCCTCCAATTCCATATCCATGAATCATTTATATTAGAAGTTAAAAAATTCAATTTCTGTTTATACAAAAAATTTAAATACAATGTAGAAACATTTTTAGTTCTAGGTGCTTTAATCATAATATATTTATCTTTAAATATAGAGCTGTAATTTTAGAAAAATCAGCATAATATCCCACATCATAGAGTTAAGAGATACATATCAGGTTATGATTCATCCCATTTATATATAGTACATTGTTGATTGAGACTGTTTTTAGATCTCCAACAATTCCATGTCAAATTTTCGTTACATTAGGTTTATCACCAAAATTGACTATACCACCATCTATTTGAGTCAATGTATTGATGTTTGATGAGTTTCCACTCATATTACTTGATAATACACTATTAATATAACGTATATCATTTTTTCTATGATTTGTTTTCTATATATTAAATTTGAAAAAGTGTTTTTTAGATACCCATATCCTCTTGGGTCTAGCAGTGTTAGCTAGCAGAGATCTGGATATCTATATCCTCTTTGCTTTCCCATAACTCATATCATTTACATCCGCTAATATTTTTAAAATTAAATCATTTTTAATTTCACTTAATTGAGGATTTATCTAACAAATGTTTTTTTGTTATATGTCCTTATATTACAAAAAATAACAACTAATAGTTTTTAGATGGGAACAAAATAATTCTTATATAGTTTAGATTATTACCCATACTTCTTATAACAAATATTTTATTTCTTAATTAATTTTTACAAATAGTTTCATTCAGAATATTTTCCTATTTTGTAAAGAAGAGAGCAGAAATTTTATAATATTATACTCCATCTTATAATAATTTAATTTTAATTTCCTAATCAGCACATTTTTTGGTAGATGAGTATGATTTTTCAATTATCTCTTGATGTAGTTTAATTAATTCATCCCCTTCCCCAAAAATAGAAATTTTAATATTCATTAAAGATATTTTATTCTTTCATAAGTATCCATATTTTCCTACTATAATTTTGCAATAGGATGACAATTTATAATTAGAATAATATGAATTAGAATAAGAATTAAAATTAGAGGAATAATATATTTGTACATTTTCTTTTTTTTCTAGGAATCTCATATTCGACACTTCCTTTTCTGATCAGATTTTGATGAGCTATGAGATTCTCCAAAAAACACCATGATTCCTTCATTTCCCTTTTTCTTTTATGTTAGAAATCATAATTTTTTGATATATCATTCATTTCATTCTATTTTCTCCTTCTAGTTGAAGAGAATCATGTCTTATATGACCTAATTTCCTGTGTTCATAAAATATGACTCCTCTTGAGTCTTTCTCATACATATTAAAGGGTTTTTTAATCCTCTTTTCATCTTATAATACTTTCTAGAAATTCCATCCAATTGAGCCTATTCCATTCCAAGACCATATGTATCTGAATTCTTTTCTTCACTATCTTCATGATTTATACTTTTTCATGGATACTGAGACATTACCTTTGGTGTAGTATTATCCTTTATCACTAATAATTTATGATATTTAGATTCATCTTACATTTTGGATTCATATATCATTATTTTCCCTATTATTTATATCATTATTATATTTTTCATAGGTGATGATTGTCGAATTGTATTTGATATACTATTCCATTTGGTTGGTAGTACTCTCAGTACATTCAAAGCATGATCTTCATGATTGATAGGATCAGCTAAGGCTGTAATATTATTGATAGACATTGGAATCATTCTATTCATCTGAGTGATACTCTCTCCATAAAACATTCTCAATGTTTCCAATTTCATCATTTATATTGCATTCCACTTTTTCTTACATTATAGGTTCCTTCCTTGGAAACTACAATGGTTTCCCACATTTCATAAGTAGTATGAAATTATGAGACTCGGTTGACTACATCTGGTCCAATAACATAGATAATAGCATTCATTGCATTAGAATTTGTTTCATAATCATCATATATAGTAGTAGTACATGTTTTAGGATTTATAGGAATTATATAAGGAGTATTGATATTTTAGTGGAATTTGAATCCCATATTATTCAAATAGATAATCATACATGATTTCCAGAATCCATTGTTTTCTCCATTGAAATAAAGATAACTATCCATTGAAATTACTACTCTCTGATCAGTCATATCCATCATTACATAGACAATATAATTTTACATAATTATATGTTTTTTCAAAATCACTCTTATGCTATGAATTGTTAGGTCAGAATAAAAAAATATACACAAGAGGGGTGTAAATTGCGTCTTTTGAAAATCATCATAATTCTTCCTTTTTTTGTCGACTGATGATTATGTAGTTAATAAGTGTTTATATTATGTATGAATGTATGAACAACATATAAAATATGAATAAATATCATGACTATTTATAGTGGTTTAGGGCATAAAAATCCCATATCCACTCCACCAATTACTCTCTATGTGAGTTTGGGGAATTTCACTAGTTAGGTCTTTATATCATAAGACCAATACACAACTACGTGCAGGCAGTTGAGTCCTTTACAAATAAGGGTAAAAATATATCCTTCTGGTTCATTAACATACAACTAAAGAAACACTACTATGATTGAGAAGCTGATACTCCACCAAAACTGAGTATGAAAAATTCAAACTCTCAATAAAATTATATTGATAAAAAATGTTTCGATTGAACTTCACACTCATTACATCAACTGATAGTAGATAGGTCTTCTTCTTTAGAAAATTGTTTCTTCAAGAAAGAAATGTTTATAAGTGGTCTAGTTTGATGAGATCTATCAGTAAAATCAACAACGAATTGCAGTAGAATACATGCATCAAAACTACATTCAGAACATGTATATCTCTACTGTAGAAACTTCTGTAGAATGTAGAATCTGTTTGATTGTTGTTGCAGATCATTAAAATATATTCACAAGATTGTATTTTCAACCCCAAAATATTTTTCTCACTATAAGTATAAATATATTTCTCAATATATATATTCATCTTTTAATCATACACACATATATAGAACAAATACACTAGTAGAATAAATAAAGTAGAGAGCCTTCTTTTCAATTCCAGATCAAAGTAAATCACCTAATAAATAGATGGAATTCAAATTCATGAGACAACTCAGAGTAATAGTAACATCGCTCAATAATAGGATATAATTTCACTACTTAATATGATTATTTGAATCAATCATACTGATATTTTAACCATTCAAAAACTACATTTATATCATCATGATATTGTGAAAAGACCATTCAACAAAACTCTAAAAAATCATAAATTCAATTCTCTGGTTATGAAAATTCAGATGTAAGGTTCCTTCAAAAAATAAAAAAATAAAAAATATGGGGTTCAACTATATACCATTCACTCTCTGAAATTATGGTTGGCAACATAATCTTGATCACAAAGGTAAGGTTCATAATCATAATGTTCAGTTTTGAAATTTAAGGTTCAATACTCTCATAGGATTCTTAAACAATACTTTTTCTCTTTGTCATGTTTACAGTTTAATCCAAACTCAAGGTTCATTATCCATACGCTTCATTCAATGTAAGTTTAAATATCCATACACACTAATCTTTCAATATACGATTTCATAAAACTATTTGTTTTTTTCATCACATTTCATTATTCAGCGTATCTTATAAAAAGTGTTTCCCAAACATGCTTAATAGTGTTTCAAAAACATTTATTAATATTATATGTGAATAATAAGCTTGAATATAATTCCAAAATAAGGAATATAAGGAATTTTAAATTCCTAAAATACAATCAATGTAATAACATTAGTAGAACAAAAAAGTGTATTTGTGATCATCAAAATCTATATGACTTATAATGTATTATTGATACAATACATTCTCAATAGGATATTCCCCCCATTCTCACTGTTTTGATAAGGAAAAGAAAATCTAGTATCATGATAACCTGAATAAATAACACGATGGAATGAAATTTCACCCACTTACATTATGGGAATTTTGGATGATGAACTGAGGTGCATTCTTGAAAGGAACAAAAGGGTGTTATCTGTGTGTAAAGTCAATACAACAAGAAAAAGAATTTATAATTTAATTTAAGTACCCATTGAAATAAATGAGGGGATGAATTGATCAATGTAATGTACAAAAAATATTCATGTTTGTCAAACTAAAATGGTATCACAGTTATGAAAATCAATGTTATAATATAGTGATTAATGAGGATGATAATATGAAACATATTCATATGATAAAGGAAAAATGGGAATCATATGAAATCACCAAAATTGAAGTGAATCGTGATAATTAGGGAAGTACATATTTTGGAAATTCTTGTATTATTTTTTATAAATTACCTATATGGAAATATTTTTATTCATCCTTAAATGAAATTTGATATTTTTATATCTCTTTGAATTGATATATTATTATATAAATCTCGTTTGATATTCTAAAAAATCTTATGATCATATATCAATGTATGTATAAACCTAAATTTCAAATGAGAATATGTTTATCTCTGATAAGAGCCTATTTTAGTAATAAAATGAAAATTCTTTTTGGGATGCATGTATGGTTTTTTTGAGACATTTTTTGGGATAGAATTTTAGAAATATTGGTATGAGAGTTTTTGGGTGATTAAAATTATTTTTATGTTGATGATCGATAAATATGAAATCAATTAATTCTAATCTATGGGAGTCAAATTTTGGTCAGACATATTTTTTAGGGGAATTGTGGTAAACTATTTATGTTATTAATTAAGTTTAAGTCTATAATTTTTTGGTTAACAAATAAAATTCATGATGATTTTTGTAAATATTTATAGCCATAAAGAATAGATTATAGTTCATATGATAATTCTAGTTCCTTAATAATGAATTATCCATCATGACTTTTCGTCCAATTATCTTTAATTTAGCATTATCATCAAAGGTGACGAGACCTCCATCTATTGGAGTCACTATATTGATATTTAATGAGTTTCCACTCATATTCCGGGGGAATCCAATGTCCATATAACATATATCATTTATTGTTCAACGATGTGTTTCTTATAAAGTAAATTTTAACAATATTTTTTTTAGATACCCATATCCTCTTGGGTTCAGCAGTGTTATCTAGCAGAAATCTAGTGATCCATATCTTCTTTGTTTTCCCATAACTCATATCATTTACTTCATATAAACTTCTTCAATATAAATTCATTTATAATTCCAGGAATTTAAGGATTTCAAAAACAACATGTTTTTTGTTATATGTAATTCTATTCCAAAAAATTAAAAACTAATGGTTTTTGAGTTGGGAAAAAAGTAATTCTTATATAGTTTAGATTTTTACCCTTACTTCCTATACCAAATATTTTCTTACTAATTTAATTTTTACAAATAATTTAATTCATAATATTTTCACCTTTTATAAAGAAGAGATAAACACATTAATAATATTCTAATACATCTTGTAATAATTTAATCTAAATTTAATGATTAGAACAGTTTTTGGTAGGTGAGTTACATTTTTCAATTAACTCAAGATGTAGTTTAAGTAATGCATCCATTTCTCCTAAAATAAAATTTTGAAAATTCGTTAAAAATATGTGTTTCTTTAATAAGTATCCATATTTTATTTCTATAATTTTATAGTAGGATGCCAATTTATTATTGTAATAATTTGAATTAGAATCTAAATTTTAATTATGTGAATAATAGGTTCGTACATTATCTTTTTTTGAACCACATATTTGATTTCATATTTTATTCTTCCTTTTCTAGAAATTTTTTGATAAACTATGAGATTCTTCAGAAACACTACATGTTACCTTCATTGCTACTTTTACTTTATTTTTAAGATCATAATTTTTTCATATATCATTTCTGTCTCTCTTTTTTCACCTTTTAGTTGAATAGAATCTATATAAGGCCCCGACCTTAAACCTTACATAATATTAAATTAAATGAATAATTCACATTGGGGATATTTTCAGGTTTAGAGTTTTAGAGAATTAGGAACTAACTATTACATATCACAAGATTACAAAGTAGACACTTCTACTAAGTTTCCATAAATATTATAAAAACTCTAAAATGAAACATGTCTAGTTCCATGTTTTAGATAGCATGTCTTTAGTTGCTACCATACTTGACCCTATTCATCTTTAAGTCCTGTGTAAAACATTTCAAAAACTTGGGATGAGCATAAAAATCTCAGTAATGGATATAAAAATTTAGAAAGGAAACATGAGTAGATGTATACATAAGAATCAATGAAATCATACCTTTCTCATGAAACATAAGCACTTTAACATACCTCATAAAATCATGAATAAAACATAGAAATCATAAGGAATATGGGTAACTTGAGGAATTAATAACATTATTACATAGAGAGTAACCCTCTTGGTTATGTTTGGAATACCCATCACAGTATATTCCCTAAATCTCTTCGTAGAAACCTTAACGTTTAACCCCTTCGTGTTACCCAATGCATTAGAGAGCTATATCGGGCTCACCTGCCCTTAGTTTATCATAGAATCACTCATCTTCATCATAATTCCCAAGAACCATAACATAAGCGTACCACATAAAACATGAATAAATTAAACCTAACATTTCCACATTTCAATCACAATATAACATTTTAGGATATTGAAATAATGAATCCATTGAAAAAAACATTTTCAAAAACATTTAAAACATTTAATAAAGAGATTTTTGAATCAAAGTGTCACATACCACCTTGAAGCTTTTAACATTTTAAACCATCATATCCATATAAAGAAATCATTAAAACCATTTTGAAAACATGGATATTAATACGAACAAATCATTAAATTATTTAAAGCGATATTTTGGTTAAAGGGTTTTTACCAAAATTAGAGACACTTGAATACAATAATTGCGGAAAAACATTTAATCAGAACTTTCTAATATCCTTATAATAAATGGATTCATGATATAATATTCCAAAGGGCAGTATATACACCATATAAGAGTTAATTGGTGCATAACAACAATGAAGTCTCAATAGAAATTTAAAATGTGATGAAATCCCTTATAAAGAAGGTATCCTTAAATTAAGGGTAAATCAATCTCAAAATTATGTGTGATAAATATAAATACACCCAATATAAGTGTATATTAAGTGTAAAACAATAAAATGTCATTCACATATATTCAAAGTATGATATATTCAATAACTACATGTTGAACCCAAAGAAATCGAAATTGGGTTAAAAAGTTCAATTGGTAAAATTCGACAGCCTAACAGCGTCACATAAAAATTCTGAAAATGAGTTGATGAGAGATAAAAAGGGTATCTCATCACTTGGACATAATATTAACATCAATAAGGATATATAAGAACATATCCCAACATAATAGTATGTTAATTAAAAGACATAACAAAAGAAGAATTTTAAAAAGAGGAGGGTGAAAGGTTCCTTTACCGACTTGGGTAACTTTCGAAACGTACACCCCATTGATGAAGTTTCATAAAATGAATATGTAAACACCCATAAATGGAATTATATTACAAAAGGAGAATAATAATGGGCAGTATATACACCACTCAATGGAAATGGTGGAAAATGTAGCATAAATCTCACGGGAATAAAAGTGAGATGAAAAATCCCTTACGAAAACTCAGCAGCCTAACGACGCCACATAAAACTTCTAAAATGGATTTATGAGATCAAATAGGGTCTCTAATCATATTAAAATAAAATTTACATCAAGAATAATAAAAAATAACATCCCCCAACATAACAAAGTGTTGCTTAAAAGAAGTGACATAAAGGAGAGTACTTAAAAAGAAAGGGAGGGGTAGGATCCCTTACCTCGTATCCGACATGACTCGATCGTTCTTTAATCTCCTGAATAATAAAATTTGGTCAATTTATAATTTCTTAAGGACCTCCTTTAAATATTATTATTCATTTCATATCAAATATTATAAGGTTATAATAATTGGTTAATAAAGTGAGTTCATATCAGACGTTTTTGTCGATGTTCGGTACATGAGTAAAAATTGAACTTGTTGGAAAAAACATTTCCATGTAGTTATAGGTAAATCATATCCTGAATAGTATTGATGTTTCAAATATCATATATATCCATTATATATTCATTTTATACTATTACATTACTTTTGGAGATAAAAAAATTAAAAGCACCGTTCATGGATACGGTAGGTCGTACGTACGCATGAACGCTACTTTCTATTTTTGTCATATTAATGGAATTAAAAAAATGAGATATATATATTATAATCCCAGAATGATATCCATAATTTAGATGTAATATATTACATTTATATCAATTATATATATGTAATTATAATAGTACATAACATTTGGATATAAGAAATGAAATGTACCGTCATTGAGACTGTAAGCCGTACGTACGCATGAACGCTACATTCATTTTATTTGTCTTAAATGGAATGAACTAATAATGATATAAAGGTATATTTTAATTCCACTAGGATATAATATGTAATACCATTAATTCTATCCTTTATATGTCCCACATATGGCATTAACGAATCAAGTCACTTTGAGAGGGCGGTAGTCCGCACTTCCTAAAATGAAGATATCGCATTTACTCATAATGGAAACCATAAAGATATGCCATAAATGAAAAATACATAAGCTTAAGGAAACAAAATAAACATATTATATGTCATATATAAATATAGTTACATCTTAATGGCCACCTTTGATGGTGTTAAAATAATTTTGAACAATTATCGTTTCGTGAGGCAGTAATTCACCATCCACAGAAACAGTATGTTCTTTATCCATTAGACGAAGGTTTGTGTAAGTTTAGCTCAAATCCATCACATAAAAACATCCTATTATATTTAAGATACTGTTTTTGTTACAAAATAAAGGAATAAAAAGAGTTTAGAGGGTTTGAGAAGCAAAATAAAACATAAGAACACAAGAGAGGACACTACCTTTAAATCGGGTAACTATCTTTTATTTGAGCTCAAAAGCATCCTTGTAAAGGATTCTGCCAAAAGTGAGGCTTCAATGATGAAGAGAGGGATGTGGAGAGATGAAATAGGCAGGGGATGGCCGAGCCTGTAACGCCCCGACCCCAGCTACCCAGATTCAGTGCATTACTTCATAACATTGGCATGATCACAAAAGATCAAGTCTCGAAAGACCGATTATTTTAGTAGCCTTGGAAACACTAGATACATTCATAAACATTACATTACATCATAAAAATGAAAACTACAATAACATGGTCTCCCTAGTCCACACTCATATCCTCACTGACTATTCTTGCAAGACAGTCATAATACACTTCTTCACATCCTGGGAAAAATAAAACATTGAAAGGGGTGAGCTCAAATGCTCCGTAAGGATAACAATATAGCGGAAACTTTCATAAGAAAACATAAGAATTTAAGGCAATGTATAACTAAAAAAAAGCCTTATTGAACTTTAACTTCAGAATAAT
Organism: Viscum album; assembly: GCA_963277665.1. NCBI lineage: Eukaryota > Viridiplantae > Streptophyta > Magnoliopsida > Santalales > Viscaceae > Viscum > Viscum album. The sequence goes on from OY728123.1 coordinate 184,870,567, forward strand.
ATGGCAAAAGTAAAATAAAATAATGCCATTACATACTCACATGGATATTCTACTAGACGAATAATCACGTGAAATATCAATAACCACTTTCATAATGAGGGAATGTATAATGCCAGACATTCTGAAACACTTTGTCAAGGCCTCGGCCAAGACGTCTAAAATTATTAAGGCCTCGGCCAAAACCATAAATCAAATTGGGAAAGGGCCTCGGCCAATTCCACGTCTAGTTGTCTCATGAGACCTACCGATGCATCGAGGAGCTATAGCGGGCTCCACCCGTCACATATTATGTCCAATACATTCCTCATATGAATGGGTTTAAACATAACATAAATATTCGTATTAAAACTAGCATACGAAATGTCAAAAATTTCTCCATAAACTATGGATGGTATAAAAATAACACATCCATAGTCAAATATTTCACAAAATGTTCAATGGAAGTTTTGTATCACAAATCAATTTCAATTAAACTTTAAACCCATCAAAGGATGTTGAAATGGATGATATCAAAGCTATTGGAGAGTAATATCTCTCCTTTTTGAAATCATTTAAAATCCACATAATTATAAAATAATACATTTACTTTGAATATATTCTTATAAGCTTGTTAGGGAAGCTTCGACGAAGTCATAATGGTGGAAAATAGCCGCACCCTCCGTATAAGTTAAAAAAAACATTCTTACCTTAAATTTGTCAAAGAGGTCAAAAAGTACGTTGTTTGGAAAACGACGGTAAGATTCCTTTAAAAAATGTATAAGGGTGTAAATTACTTTAACACATTTTCCATTTAATAGTAAAAATGTTTTGAAAGGAATTTTTAAGAAACATGGATGTAGATGATAACGATGTCCCAGTAGATAATTATGTATAAACAACCTTGGATAATGAAGAGGTTGTGAAGTAAACACTTACCTTGTACTTTTCCTTGGTTGGGGTAGGTTAACCTCCTGTATAATGGTGAAATAATTTTTATTAAATTATACAAGAATCATATACATTCATATGATATCATATATGATCTTTTAACATTGCTTTGTTAACAATATCTTAGATTTATCGTTGTTTCGGGTGTTAACTTACTCGTTTTCTTTTATATGTTTTGTTACGTAAGTCGTGTTTTTCATGGATAGGTTGTATCTTATTCATATCCATAATGATATAATGTCCTTAAACATTATTTTTAAATCATCAAATTATAATTATAATTGAATGGATACGACGGAGAATGAATCTCATCGCGTTCGTGGAGACGGTAGTCCGTACGTACGCACGAGCGACAATATCATTTTTTTGATTATAAAATAATATATAATTGGATATTATATCATATATACAGAATCATTATCATGTTATATTTATTATTTACATGAATTACATATCACTATTATACCCATCTAAATAATAATATATTGAATAACAATTACACCATGACGTGGAGACGGTAAGCCGTACGTACGCACGTATGGTGACATGTCATTCAAATGATGGGTAGAATACTGAATATGGTTGTTACATATTTATAATAACATCATAGTATATAGAATATACTGAAGTTATAATTTTAGAATTGAAATAATAAACAAAGAGGGAGTGGAAGAAGAAAGAAACTTGAAAGAGGGTGATGAAAATTTTACCTCTTCTTCGGGTTCTTCTTTTTGATTTGATCAAAAGGACTCCTTAGGATGGCTTTCTGACTAAAGTAAAGCATATATGATTAAGGGAGAGAAGTTGGGAGAGTATTTGGGCAGAGTTTGGCCGAAAAAAAGGCTTGAAAGTGTGAATAAGGTGGTAGAGGTGGGGGCCTTTTATAAGAGGAGAGGAGGGGCTCTTTTGGAAAGATTGAAATGTTACATTATTATACAATGATTTTCGGATTATAAAGGTCCCACACTTATACAATTCTTGGATAAGGTGATAAGGGTTCGAAATATCCTCATCCAATAGGCTTTGGACAAGTGTATTCCTTGGATATTTCATTATCCTCTCATTTTATTTAAATCGTTAATTAATGAGGTCATCGCTGCATCATCATGATGTCACAAATAATTTAATTTATTTAATGTATAAAAATTCTAAAAAAATACTATGATGTAGTAAATATTTTTAGCTTTCCAATGACTATTTATAGTCAAAAATATTACTTGTATAACCCCATATAAAATTTTTTTTAGTAAAACATTTCTTGTTTGTGTCATTTTTTTACTTTAACATTAAATAAAAGGTATTTATGTCATTTTCCAACTAAAGTGGCTCCATGGGGTCCCCAAGTTGACCCATGGATTGTCTTGGTCGTCCATGGCACATCCAATGAGGGTAGGACATGTGTCAAGCTCATCTTATATTATTAAAACATTATTTTTACATTAAACTACACTACTTACCTCTAATCGCGATTAAGAACTTAAAAGTTACTATTCACCAAAACTTATTTTAATCTCATTCAACCACATTTTACTTCTTAATGAAAACCATGTATGTTGGATTTTTAAAAATCAAATCACAGAAGTGGTAATATTTCATTTAAACGAAAAATCAGTTATTTTACTACCACTTAGTGGTTTCACTATTCATCAAAAATTGAAGTTTTTCAGAATAATGACAAAATTTCACCCTAAGCTATAATTGATATTCCGAATTCAAAAATGATGTCTATTTTAAAAAATTCCAAACATATAAGTTGCATTAATTAATTTTATAATTAATTCCCACTGTCACAACAAATAGCGTGTTTTTAAGAAACAATTTATATCAAAACATTGGCAATTGTTTATGTCCATTTTCAATGTTAAATTAATTCTAATGACCACCATTGGATAAAATGGTAAAAATATATTCTGATTATACTTTAAAACCACTAAATAGTATAATTTATCACTATAAATTATTTTGATTAAAAAAGTTGTTTTTAAGTATTTTTCACTATTCATAAAAAATTAGAAGTTCTCAGAAAGATACCAAAAATTCAACATAGGCTAATTTCGATATTCCAAATCCCAAAATGAAGTCCATTTTGATAAATAAAATTTATAAAATTTCAAAAAGTAGGTATTACTATTCACAACTGCTAGTTTAATTAGTTGTGGTGTGTGTTAGAGCTCGAGGTTGCGTACAACACACGCTATTGCATTATTCGAAGGCAAACGTTCCGTGGAAGCTTGGGGTGTTACATTCTCCCCTCCTTCAAATAATTGCGTCCTCACAATTTCTAGGGTATTACTGCATAAAAAGACACGGGTGGTTCTTTATCATAAGTTCCTCAGGTACCCACGTTGCCTCTTCCATTTTATGATTTCTCCACAAAACCTTTACCAGACGAGTCGTCCGGTTTCTCAGCACCTGCTCCCTCACATCAAGAATTTTGATGGGCTCTTCGCAATAAGATAGATTGGGTTCCAGTTCTAATTCCTCATAGGAAAGTACATGTGTTGGGTCGGGCATGTATTTTTTCAATAGAAATATGTGGAAAACATCGTGAACTTTGGAGAGATTTGGCGGCATCGCCAAACGATAAGCTACAGCCCCAATACGATCTAGAATTTCGAAAGGTCCGATGTACCTGGGACTCAACTTACCCTTCTTACCAAAACGTATAACTCCCTTCCATGGATATACCTTTAGGAAAACATGATCTCCCACCTGAAATTCCAAAACCTTTCTTCTGTTATCGGCATAGCTCTTCTACCTACTTTGAGCTGATTTGATGTGGTTTTGGATTACCTTCACCTTTTCCATTGTTTCTTCCACCAGTTCTGGTCCCACATGTTTTCTTTCACCAAAGTCATCCCAACAGGATGGTGTACGACATCTCTTTCCGTATAACGCTTCATAAGGTGCCATCTGAATGCTTGAATGGAAGCTATTGTTATTGGAAAATTATACCAGTGGTAAGTATTGATCCCACATACCCTGAAAGTCAAGAGAACATGATCTTAACATGTCTTCTAAGGTTTGAATAGTCCGTTCTGATTGTCCATCTGTTTGAGGGTCATAGGAACTGTTCAAACAAAGTTCAATATCCAAGGCCTTTTGAATACTTTTCTAGAATCTTGAAGTAAAACGAGGATCACGATCAGAAACAATCGATAGGGGTACTCCATGAAGTCTTACAACTTCATTAATATATAATCTTTCTAGATGTTCAAGTGGTAGATCCTCCCGTATAGCCATAAAATGTGCTGACTTAGTAAGACGATCAACAATGACCAATATTGCATCATTCCTTCTAGGAGTCTTTGGTAGTCCCATGACAAAGTCCATCGTAATATTATCCCATTTCCACTCAGGTATGGGAAGAGGTTGCAATACTCCACCAGGATGTTGCCTTCCAGCTTTCACTTGTAGACAAACCATACACCTCGACACAAAATCAGCAATCTCCCTCTTCATATTGTCCCACAAAAAATTTTCCTTCAAATCTCTATACATTTTGGTGCTCCCAGGGTGTATAGAGAAATTGGAACTATGAGCATCATCCAGTAATTCCCTTTTTAGATCAGGTATATCGGGAACACAATGTCTCTTCCTGAATTTCAAAATTCCATCCTTATACACAAAGTCCCTCAATCTTCCATCATTCACATCTTTAATCTTCTTCTGAAATTCTTCATCATTGGTCTGAGAACTCTTATTCCTTTCTAGTAATGATGGTTTGGAAACCATTTGAAAAATCATTTATGATTCACCTTCCCTAGTTATTCCCATGTCCATATTCAATAGATCCAAGAAAATTGGATCCCTTTCAATTCTCATCACATTCAAAACTACATGGTCTTTTCTACTCAAAGCATCTGCCACCTTGTTTTCCTTCCCCGGGTGGTAATGTATCGTGCAATCATAATCCTTGAGTAGTTCAAGCCATCGCCTTTGCCTCATGTTGAGTTCTTTATGTGTGAAAATATACTTCAAACTCTAGTGATCAGTATAAATCTCACATTTTTCACCATAGAGGTAATGTATCCACATCTTTAAAGCAAAGATCACAGCTGCTAACTCAAGATCATGAGTAGGATAGTTTTGCTCATGAATTTTTAGCTGTCGTGATGCATAGGCAATGACCTTATCATTCTGCATAAGGACACAACCAAGTCCTTTCTTCGATGCATCACTATAAATAACAGACCCATCATTCCCCGATGGTAGAGTTAATACATGGGCATTGACTAATATTCTCTTTAGTTCTTCAAAACATTCTTCACACTCTTTTGTCCAGACAAATTTAATCCCTTTACGTGTGAGCTTTGTCAATGGGTTAGCAAATCTGGCAAAATTCTGGACGAAACGTCGATAATAACCTGCTAAACCAATAAAACTGCGTACCTCAGTTATACTTGTCGGTGCTGGCCATTCATGGATTGCCTTTGTTTTAGAAGGATCAACGGAAATTCCATCCTTAGAGACAATATGGCTAAGAAAAGAAATCTCATGAATCCAGAATTCACACTTGCTAAATTTCCCATATAATTCATGTCTTCTAAGAGTCTTTAGGATAATGCGTAAGTGATTTTCATGATCTTCGTGGCTTTTGGAGTATACCATGATATCATCAATAAATACCACTACAAAGTCATCAAGATATTCCTTGAAAACTCTATTCATTAGATCCATGAAAACAGAGGGTGCATTAGTCAATCCAAAAGGCATTACTGTAAACTCGTAATGCACGTACCTTGTTGGAAATGCTGTCTTTGGAACGTCTTCCTTCTTCACACACAACTGATGGTATCCAGACTGAAGGTCAATCTTTGAAAAGTATTGAGCTCCATGCAGTTGGTCAAACAAATCATCAATGCGAGGTAGGGGATACTTGTTCTTTATTGTTATAGCATTGATCTCCCTACAGTCAATGCACAACCTCATAGATCCATCTTTCTTCTTAACAAAATGAACAGGGGCTCCCCAAGGAGAAACACTAGGGCGAATAAATCTCTTATTACTCAATTCCTCTAGTTGATTCTTTAGTTCAACAAATTCCACAGTGGCCATTCTATAAGGGGTCTTCGATATGGGCCTTGATCTAGGAATTAAATCAATGGAAAACTCAACTTCTCGTTCTGGAGGATGTCCAGGTAAATCTTCCAGAAACACATCAACATATTCTCTCACAATAGGTACATCCTCTATTTGAATATTCCTTTCCTAACCCTCAGTAATTTCCTTCTCTTCCTCCCCAATAATTGAATTTAGTTGAGCTACTGGGGGTGGATCTAGATAATAATTATGTGGCGACGATTCGGCTCTAATGATAAGGTGTTCCTTATCATCATCATCAAGAATCATAACTTCTTTCCTCTTACAATAAATTTTTGCATCATGGTCCGAAAGCCAATCCATACCCAGGATTATATCAAATTCAATCATGGGTATGACGATGAGATTAGCAGGTAAAGAACATTTAGGTTCTCTAATGGGAACTAAACAACAAAACTTTGTTGCAACAATACTTCCCTTAGGGGTGTTGACCGACAACTCCCTTGTTAAATCAAATTAGAAATATCTAATTTTCTTATAAAACTGGGAAGATATGAAACAATGCGATGATCGAGAATAAAATAATGCATTATCTAAACTTGAGGAAACCATTAAATTACCTGCCACCACGTCTTTCGGAGCTTCCACCTCAGCAGTAGTGATAGCATAAGCCTGGCCCTGATCCCTTGGCCTCTTCTGAGGTAAGTTACCCTGACGCTTAGGACATTCATTTGTATAATGTCCCTTCTCTATACAATTATAACATTCCACGTTGACAGCCTCTTTATTTCCCTTGAATTCATGAGCTTGGTGGCCTTTTTCTCCACACTTGTAAAATACTCCTTTTCCTTTTAGACAGGCACCAGGGTGCTTCCTACCGAAATTATCACAGGGTGGAAATTCATTTCTACCCTTCTTCCCTGTTTCCTTATTTCCATTCCCAGAGTTTTCAGCGGATCTCTTCTTATCTTGCTTTGATTTAAAGTCATAAGACTTAGAGAATTCCTTTTCCGTCTTGATAGCGCACGAGACAATACCTTCATATGAAGAGAAGGTTTTTGATACTAATGCTCGATGGAGAAATGGTTTCAACCCATCAAAGAAACGATCAGTCTTACTTCTTGGGTTACGTATGTAATCTGCAGCGTACCTTTCTAACCATGTAAAGTTATCCTCATACTTTGCGACATTCTCATCCTCCTTCTGCCTCAGACTCAGAAATTTCCTTTCCATATCCGCTCGATGGTCTCGAGGAAAGTATTTTTCTACGAACAGCTCTTTGAACTCCTGCAATTCCATGTTTGTTAATTCATCATCTTCCTTTGTGTTTTGAATTAGTGACCACCATTGATCGGCATCTCTAGTGAGGCGGTAAACTTCCATGACAACATTCTCCCTTTCACTACTCCCCAAGGCATGGAATATTTTATCCAAGGAATTTATCCATTGCTCAGCTACTATAGGATTTGTACTCCCATTGAAGGTTGGTGGTTGTTTCCTCATGAAACGGTCTAGCATTGATCCTCCACGTTGCGGATCAGGGTACTCCATAAGAGTAAGGTTGTTAGTCATAACCTGCGTGAGTTGTCCCAGTACGGTGAGAAGCTGATCAGCACCAGTTGTATCACTAGCTCCACCATAATTATCTTGAGCAGGAGGGCAATCCCTACATGGAGTGCATACATTGATACGGTTTCCATTCCTTCCACTAGGCTCCATTTCTAAATAATGGCATAAACTAGATTAGTTCATGAATCAAAATACATAATTCCATACTTGTAAAACACTTAACATAAATTGAAATAATTATGGATATAATCCATAATTATAAAAATGTTTTCTTTGAGGAAGTATATACTCGTAACCCTTCATAGTGGTTTGTAAAGAAAATGGGAATTATCCAAAGCATATCCCCTGGGAGTGTCGTAACCAAGAGTGCAGCAAGGCCCGTTGTCGTGCACCAGTTCCCGTTCGAGTCTAGATCAAAGCAGTTTTTTTGGGTTTTACCCCTAGGTACATATGTGCCAGAGCCGCCTCTACCTGCTCATATCCAGAAAGGGATGTATTGCTCGGAAAACTCACAACATCTCTACAATAACAAAATTCTAGGAAGTTCTTCTATACTAATCCTAAAAGTCTATCTTCGGGATATGTGCTCTAATCAGAGTTTATATAAATCTAGCTTCCAATGTTAGTACTAAACTGCCTCTGATACCAACTGTAACGCCCCGACCCCAGCTACCCAGAGTCGGTGCATTACTTCATAACATTGGCATGATCACAAAAGATCAAGTCTCAAAAGACCGATTAGTTTAGTAGCCTTGGAAACACTAGATACATTCATAAACATTACATTACATCATAAAAATGAAAACTAAAATAACATGGTCTCCCTAGTCCACACTCATATCCTCACTGACTATTCTTGCAAGTCAGTCATAATACACTTCCTCACATCCTGGGAAAAATAAAACATTGAAAGGGGTGAGCTCAAATGCTCTGTAAGGATAACAATATAGCGAAAACTTTCATAAGAAAACATAAGCATTTAAGGAAATGTATAACAAAAACAAAAGCCTTATTGAACTTGAACTTCAGCATAATATGGAAAAATTAAAATAAAATAATGCCATTACTTACTCACATGGATATTCTACTAGACGAATAATCACGTGAAATATCGATAACCACTTTCATAATGAGGGAATGTATAATGGCATACATTCCGAAACACTTTGTCAAGGCCTCGACCAAGACGTCTAAACTGATTAAGGCCTCAGACAAAACCATAAATAAAATTGGGAAAGGGCCTCGGCCAATTCCACGTCTAGTTGTCTCATGAGACCTACCGATGCATCGAGGAGCTATAGAGGGCTCCACCCGTCACATATTAAGTCCAATACATTCCTCATATGAATAGGTTTAAACATAACATAAATATTCGTATTAAAACTAGCATACGAAATGTCAACAATTTCTCCAAAAACTATGGATGGTATAAAAATAACACATCTACAGTCAAATATTTCACAAAATGTTCAATGGAAGTTTTGTATCATAAATCAATTTCAATTAAACTTAAAACCCATCAAAGGATGTTGACATGGATGAAATCAAAGCTATTTGAGAGTAATATCTCTCTTTTTTGAAATCATTTAAAAGTACCATAATTATAAAATAATACATTTACTTTGATGATATTCTTATAAGCTTTTTAGGGAAGCTTCGACGAAGTTATAATGGCGGAAAATAGCTGTACCGGCTGTATAAGTTAAAAAAAACATTCTTACCTTAAATTTGTCAAAGAGGTCAAAAAGTAAGTTGTTTGGAAAACGGCGGTAAGATTCCTTTAAAAATGTATAAGGGTGAAAATGACTTTAACACATTTTCCATTTAATAGTAAAAATGTTTTGAAAGACATTTTTAAGAAACATGGATGTGGAAGATAACGAGGTCCCAGTAGATAATTATGTATAAACAACCTTGGATAATGAAGAGGTTGTGAAGTAAACCCTTACCTTGTACTTTTCCATGGTTGGGGTAGGTTAACCTCCTGTATAATGGTGAAATAATTGTTATTAAATTATACAATAATAATATACATTCATATGATATCATATATGGTCTTTTAACATTTCTTTGTTAACAATATCTTAGATTTATCGTTGTTTCGGGTGTTAACTAACTCGTTTTCATTTATATGTTTTGTTAAGTAAGTCATGTTTTTCATGGATAGGTTGTATCTTATTCATATCCAGAATGATATCATGTCCTTAAACATTATTTTTAAATCATCAAATGATAATTATACTTGAATGGATACGACGGAGAATGAATCTCATCGCGTTCGTGGAGACGGTAGTCCGTACGTACGCACGAGCGACAATATCATTATTTTGATATTAAAATAATATAGAATTGGATAGTATATCATATATACAGAATCATTATCATGTTATATTTATTATTTACATGAATTACATATCATTATTATACCCATCTAAATAATAATATATTGAATAACAATTACACCACGACGTGGAGACGGTAAGCCGTACGTACGCACGTATGGTGACATGTCATTCAAATGATGGGTAGAATACTGAATATGGTTGATCCATATTTATAATAACATCATAGTATATAGAAGATATTGGAGTTATAATTTTAGAATTGAAATAATAAACAAAGAGGGAGTGGAAGAAGAAAGAAACTTGAAAGAGGGTGATGAAAATGTTACCTCTTCTTTGGGTTCTTCCTTTTGATTTGATCAAAAGGACTCCTTAGGATGGCTTTCTGACTAAAGTAAATCTTCTAGGATGAAGGGAGAGAAGTTTGGATAGTATTTGGGCAGAGATTGGCCGAACCAAAATGCTTGAAAGTGTGAATAAGGTGGTAGAGGTGGGGGCCTTTTATAAGAGGAGAGGAGGGGCTCTTTTGGAAAGATTGAAATGTTACATTATTATACAATGCTTTTCAGATTTTAAAGGTCCCACACTTATAAAATTCGTGGATAAGGTGATAAGGGTTCGAAATATCCTCATCCAAAAGGCTTTGGACAAGTGTAGGGCTTGGATTTTTCATTATCTTCTCATTTTATTTAAATCGTTAAATAATGAGGTCATCGCTGCATCATCATGATGTCATAAATAATTTAATTTATTTAATGTCTAAAAATTCAAAAAAAAATACTATGATGTAGGAAATCTTTTTATCTTTCCAATTACTATTTATAGTCAAAATATTAATTGTATAACCCCATATAAAAATAGTTTTAATAAAACATTTCATATTTCTGTCATTTTTTTTTACTTTAACATTAAATAAAAGGTATTTTTGTCATTTTCCAACTAAAGTGGCTCCATGGGGTCCCCAAGTTGACCCATGGATTTTCTTGGTCGGCCATGGCACATCCAATGAGGGTAAGACATGTGTCAAGCTCATCTCATATTATTAAAACATTATTTTTACATTAAACTACACTAATTACCTCTAATCGCGATTAAGAACTTAAAAGTTATTATTCACCAAAAATTATTTTAATCTCATTCAACAACATTTTACTTCTTAATGACAACCATGTATATTGGATTTTTGAAAATCAAATCATATAAGTGGTAATATTTCATTTAAACGAAAAATCAGTTATTTAACTACCACTTAGTGGTTTCACTATTCATCAAAAATTGAAGTTTTTCAGAACAATGCCAAAATTTCACCCTAAGCAATAATTGATATTCCGAATTCAAATATGATGTCTATTTTAAAAAATTCCAAACATATAAGTTGCATTAATTAATTTTATAATTAATTTCCACTGTCACAACAAATAGCGTGTTTTGAAGAAACAATTTATATCAAAAGATTGGCAATTGTTTATGTCCATTTTCAATGTTAAATTAATTCTAATGACCACCATTGGATAAAATGGTAAAAATATATTCTGATTATACTTTAAAACCACTAAATAGTATAATTTATCACTATAAATTATTTTGATTAAAAAAGTTTTTTTTAAGTATTTTTCACTATTCATAAAAAATTAGAAGTTCTTAGAAAGATACCAAAAATTCAGCATAGGCTAATTTCGATATTCCGAATCCAAAAATGAAGTCCATTTTGATAAATAAAATTTATAAAATTTCAAAAAGTAGGCATTACTATTCAAACCGGCTAGTTTAATTAGTTGTGGTGTGTGTTAGAGCTCGAGGTTGCGTACAACACACACTATTGCATTATTCGAAGGGAAACGTACCGTGGAAGCTTGGGGTGTTACAGAGCCAATGGCTTGAGAGGTGTGGGTAAGGTGGTAGAGGTGGGGGCCTTTTATAAGAGGAGAGGAGGGGCACTCTTGGAATGTTATACAATATTACTTCATTATATAATGATTTTCAGATTTTAAAGGTCGCAAAAGGATATTTTTCAAGGATAAGGTGATAAGGTTTCTAAATCCACCCATACAATATGTTTTTGCCAAGTTTAGGGCTTATATTTTACATTATCATTCCATTTTATTTAAATCGTTAAATAATGAGGTAATCGCTGCATCATCATGGTGTCATAAATAATATAATTTATTTAGTGTAAAAAAATTTTAAAAAAATATCATGATGTAGGATATATTTTTAGCTTTATAATGAATATTTAAAGTCCAATATATGACTTGTATAACCCCATGTAAAAATTGTTTTAGTAAAACAACACAAGTTTGTGGCATTTTAATTTTAACTTTAAATAAAATGTTATTTATGTATTTTTCCTGCCAAAGTGGATCCATGTGTCCCCAGGTTGACCCATGGATTCTCTTGGTCGGCTATGACTCATAAAATAAGGGTATGACATTTTTATAGGTCATTTCATATTATTAAAACATTATTTTCACCTTAAATTACACAAATTACCTTTAATCGCGATTAATAAAGCATAAAAATTACTATTCACCAAAAAAAATTTAATCTCACTGAACCACATTTTACTTATTAATGACAACCATGTATGTTGGATTTTCGAAAATCCAATCACAAAAGTGGCAAAGTATCATTTAAACGAAAAATCAGTTTCTTTAACTACCACTTAGTGGCTTCACTATTCATCAAAAATTGAAGTTTTTCAGAAAAATACCAAAAATTCCCCCTAAGCTATATTTGATATTCCGAATTCAAAAATGATGTATATTTTACAAAATTCAAAACATATTGGTTGCATTAATTAACTTAATAATTAATTCCTGTTGTCAAAACAAATAGTGTGTTTTTAAGAAATAATATCTATTAAAAGATTGACACTAGTTTAAGTCCAGTTTCAAAGTAAAATTAATTCCAATGACCAATATTGGATTAAATGTTAAAAATATATTATAATTGGAATTTAAAACCAATTCAAAAGATAATATAAACATATAAATAAATTTGATTAAAAAGAGGTTTTGAATTAAAATACAACATTTTTCACTATTCATTAACAAATGAACTTTATCGGAAAAATACCAAAAATTTACACAATGTAAATTTTGATGTCCCGATTCTAAAGAAGATTTTTATTTGGTCCAATATGACATATAAAAATGCAAAAAACTGTATTTAAAAAGCATTCTCCATCAAAAGGTGGTTAATTGACCTTTTGAAAAGTATTAGAATATTTACGCTTAGAATTGGATTCATTCACATTTTAAGCCTCTAAAATTTATTGGATAAAAGTAAAAATATTTGACAAACATATATAATCATTTTGTAGTTAGTTTCGTTCAATCCTTCCACTACAACGACTAGGCGTTAACTACCATTTAAAATAATATTATATTATTATTAGAGTGCAACACAAGATTCCCAAGAAACTTGTTTTTGCGTATTTGGTACGCTATCGATCATAGCGTCCCCTTTAATCTAATATTAATATTTTATTCACAAATATGGATAAATATGAAAATGTAATATTCATTATTTACCTGGTGTGTTACATCCTTTCCCCCTTTTGGGAATTGCATCCTCGCAATTTTTAAAATTAGGCTTCGAAACATCATTGAAAATCACACATCGGAACAAGAGTCAGTAAAAGTATCACTTTAAAATAAAGAAAGAGAATTAAAAAGGTCACCTGAGATAACCCATACTAATAGTCCAAGTAGGAAAACATGGACATTGAAGAAAAAACAAAGGGTCATGTTCTGAGGGAGAGTGATAGTAAACATGTCAAGGAGAAAGTTAACCATAAGAAAATCACAAACATGTGGTGGGTTAAACGGTATTCAATTATCTAGTAGGAAAAGTTAATAGACAACATTTTTGTTTTAAGTAACATTTAATTGAGGAATATATTTTGATCTTAAGGAAAAATACTTACTTGTTGTGTAGACTCTCATCTCCAACTAGATTTCTTACACAAACTCATATTTTCACCAAAAGACGTGTATTTAGGATGACTTTTTAATATTAAGAGAGCTATAATAAACTTCTATAGAATCACCTAATCCAAAAAATAGAACTATATATTTCCCATGTCTTTAGACCTTAACCAAAACCAAAATTGTTAGAACAAGATCATATAAACCACAAGTGGATAATCCTTTATAAAATAGAAAATCTATTCTTAATCTCCAAAATTTGTCCATCAAAACCCAAAGTTCAACGAAGACCATTCAATAAACAATTTGTCCATAAAATTCTTTAATGTAAACCAAACTGAGATTGAAACCCAAATATTTGAAGGATTTAATCACATAGTCTTCCAAGGTACAAATTAATATTTATCTCTAAATAACATTAGTCGCTATTAAAGTCTCAAATTGAAAAGCAATTAACCTAATCATATATCGTCCATGATAGGTTAATAATTCCCATAGATAACCCAAAATCAACTTACTTTTAATTCATAAAATCATCTAACTAAAAAGAATAAGTCATAATAACAAGGGACTTCACATAGTCCAGTGGTAGGCAATAAATACCCATCGCACTTTGGTTGTGGGTTCGATTCCCGCAGCTTTGTCCGATGCGATGGGTTATCACACGGTCTGTGTGTTGAACTTTTTCCACAACTATATAATTATTAAAACATTCCCCAAAATGAGATAAAATCTTAAAAAATAATCATAACATAATTTAACCACAATCTTATCTCATGCCTTTCATATTCCATCATATCATAGAGTAACCCATAATTTCCTAAAAAGGAAGGATCATATAAACCATAATGGTTACCTTTATAATTATTACCTGAACTTCCACATCTATTGGTCATCTCATACATGATGCATTACAGAACTTACCAATGTTCAAGTGGTTGATCATTACTCCTTGATAGTTGGTTTAGAACAACCACGAGATTCCTCATTGAATCCCCCATTTCATCCAGTCTCTTAATTAGAGAACCACCATAGTTTCCATCAAACCTATTGTCACTTTGGTGCCTTCTAGATCCATCCATTTAATAAAAACAAAAATGTCAGTGTGAGTATATCAACAAAACCATCATGTACTAATGAGGAAGATAAAAACTAAGATATACTTACTCATTCGCTTTTTCTAAAACTACGACTCTTTCTGAAATCCTATCCATTATGGGAATGTCACTTATTCTTAGAGAATACACTAGCCTCTAAAGTTATCTAAACCGACCTATGATACCAACTATAAGGCCATGGCCTTAAACCTTGCTTAATATTGAATTAAATTAATAATTCACATTGAGGATCTTTTCAGGTTTAGTGTTTTAGAGAATTAGGACATAACTATTACATATCACAAGATTACAAAGTATACACTTCTACTAAGTTTCAATAAATAATAAAAAACTCTAAAATGGAACATGTCTAGTTCCTTGTTTTAGATAGCATGTCTTTCCTTGCTCCCATCCTTGACCCTATTCATCTTTAAGTCCTGTGTAAAACATTTCAAAACTTGGTATGAGCATAAAAAGCTCAGTAAGGGATATAAAAATATGGAAAGGAAAGATGAGTACATGTATACATAAGAATCAATGAAATCATACTTTACCCATGAAACATAAGCACTTTAACATACCTCATAAAATCATGAATAAAACATAGAAATCATAAATCATATGGTTAACTTGAGGCATTCATAACATTTTTATGTAGGGAGTAACCCTCTTGTTTATGTTTGGAATATCCATCACAGTAAATTCCCTAAATCTCATTGGAGAAACCATAATGTTTATCCCCGTCGCATTACACAATGCATTGGAGAGCTATATCGAGCTCACCCGCCCTTAGTTTATCACCGAATCAAATATCTTCATAATAATGCCAAAGAACCATAACATAAAAGTATAACATAAAAAATGCATAATGGAAACATAAAATTTCCACATTTCAATCACAATATAATATTTTAGGATATTTAAATAATGAATCCATTCCAAAAAACCCATTTTCAAAACCATTTAAAACATTGAATAAAGAGAGTATTGAATCATTATGTCCCATACCACCTTGAAGATTTTAACATTTTAAACCATTATATCCATATAAATAAATCCTTAAAACCATTTTGAAAACATGGATATTAATAAAAACAAATCATTAAAACATTTAAAGCGATATTTTGGTTAAAGGGTTTTTACCAAAATTAGAGACACTTGAATACAATAATTGAGAAATAACATTTAATCAGAACTTTATAATAACATGAGAATAAATGGATTCATGATATAATATTCCAAAGGGCAGTAAATACACCATATAAGAGTGAATTGGTGCATAACAACAATGAATTCTCAATAGAAATGTAAAATGTGATGAAATCCCTTATAAAGAAGGTATCCTTAAATTAAGGATAAATCAATCTCAAAATTATGCGTGAAAAATATAAATACACCCAATAAAAATGGATATTAACTGTAAAAAAACAAAATTTCATTAAAAAATATTAAAAGGATGACATATTCAATAACTACATGTTGAACCCAAATAATTTGAAATTGGGTTAAAATGTTCCCTTGGTAAAATTCGACAGCATAACGGCGTCACTTCAAAATTCAAAAAATGAGTTGGTGAGAGATAAAAAGGGTATCTCATCACTTGGAAATAAAATTTACATCAATAATGATATAGAAGAACATATCCCAACATAATATTATGTTAATTAAAATACATAACAAAAGAAGTCTTTTAAAAAGAGGAGGGTGAAAGGTTCCCTTACCGACTAGGGTAACTTTCGAAACGTACACCCCATTGAAGAAGTGTCATAAAATGAATATGTAAATACCCATAAATGAAATTTCATTACAAAAGGAGTATAATAATGGGCAGTAAATACACCACTAAAAAATGGTGGAAAATGTAGCATAAATCTCACGGGAATAAAAGTGAGATGAAAAATACCTTATGAAAACTCGGCAGCCTAACGGCGCCACTTAAAACATCAAAAATGGATTTATGATATCAAATAGGGTCTCTAATCATATTAAAATAAAATTTCCATCAATATTAATATAAAAGAACATCCCAAAACATAACTAAGAGGTTCTTAAAAGAATTGACATAAACGAGAGTACTTAAAAAGAAAGGGAGGGGTAGGATCCCTTACCTCGTGTCCGACATGACTCGATCGTTCTTTAATATCCTGAATAATAAAATTTGGTAAATTTTTAATTTCTTAAGGGAATCCTTTAAATATTATTATTCAGTTCATATCACATATTATAAGGTTATAATAATTGGTTAATAATGTGAGTTCATATCAGACGTTTTTGTCGATGTTCGGTACATGAGTAAAAATTGAACTTGTTGGAAAAGAATTTTCCATGTAGTTATAGGTAAATCATATCCAGAATAGTATTGATGTTTCAAATATCATATATATCTAGTATATATTCATTTTATACTATTCCGTAACATTTGGAGATAAAAAAATTAAAATCATCGTTCATGGAGATGGTAGGTCGTACGTACGCATGAACGCTACTCTCTATTTTTGTCATATTAATGGAATTAAAACAAAATGATATATATATATATATTATAATATTAGAATGATATAAATAATTTAGATGTAATATATTACATATATATTCATTATATATATGTACTTATAATAGTAGATAACATTTGGATATAAGAAATTAAATGTACCGTCATTGAGACGGTAAGCCGTACGTACGCATGAATGCTACTTTCATTTTTTTTGTATTCAATGGAATAAAATAATAATTATATAAATTTATATTATAATTAAAGTATGATATCATATGTAATACCATTTATTCCATCCTTTATATGTCCCACATATGGCATTAACGAATCAAATCACTTTGAGGGTGCGATAGTCCGCACTTCCTAAAATGAAGATATCGCATTTACCCAAAATGGAAACCATAAATGTATGCCATAAATGAAAAATACATAAGAATAAGGAAAATATAAACATATTATATATCATATATAAATATATTGACATCTTAATGGCCACCATTTAAGGTTTTAAATGAATATTGAACAATCTTCATTTCGTGAGGCAGTAATTCGCCATCCACAGAAATAGTATTTTCTTTAACCATTAGATGATGGTGTGTGTAAGTGTAGCTCGATTACATCACATTAAAATATCCTAATATATTTAATATACTTGTTTTGATACAAAATAAATGAATAAAAAGAGTTTAGAGGGTTGGAGAAGCAAAATAAATCATAAGAACACAAGAGAGGACACTACCTTTAAATCGGGTAACTATCATTTATTTGAGCTCAAAGGCATCCTTGGAAAGGATTTTACCCAACATGAGGCTTCAATGATGAATATAGGGATGTGGAGAGATGAAATGGGCAGGGGTTGGTGGATCCAAAGGCTTGAGATGTGTGGGTAAGGTGGTAGAGGTGGGGGCCTTTTATAAGAGGAGAGGAGGGGCACTCTTGTAAAGTTAAAAAATATTACATTATTATATAATTCTTTTCGGATTTTAAAGGTCCCAAAAGGATATATTTCAAGTATAATGTGATAAGGTTTCTAAATCCACCCATCCAATAGGTCTGTGACAAGTTTAGGTCTTAGATTTTACATTCGCATTTCATTTTATTTAAATCGTTAAATAATGAGGTAATCGCTACATCAACATGGTGTCAAAAATAATTTAATTTATTTAGTTTCTAAAATTTATAAAACAAATATCATGATGTAGGAAATCTTTTTAGATTTCAAATTAATATTTATATTCAAAAAAATGAGTTGTATAACCCCATGTAAATATTTTTTTAGTAAAACAACACATGTTTGTGACATTTTAATTTTAACTTTAAATAAAAAGTTATTAATGTCTTTTTCCTACCAAAGTGGCTCTATGGGGTCCCCATGTTGACCCATGGATTTTCTTGGTCGGAAATGAGTCATAAAATAAGGGTAGGACATGTGTCTAGGTCATTTCCTATTATTAAAACATTATTTTTACCTTAAATTACACTAATTACCTTTAATCGCGATTAATAAAACTTAAAAATTACTATTCACCAAAAATTATTTTAATCTCATTGAACCACATTTTACTTCTTAATGATAACCATGTATGTCATATTTTTAAAAATCCAATCACAGAAGTGGAAAAGTTTCATTTCAACGAAAAATCAGTTTCTTTAACTACCACTTACTGGTTTCACTAGTCATCAAAAATTGATGTTTTTCAGAAAAATACCAAAAATTCACCCTAATCTATATTTGATATTCTGAATTAAAAAACGATGTATATTTTACAAAATTAAAAACATATAAGTTGAATTAATTAATTTAATAATTAATTCCACTGTCAAAACAAATAGCATGTTTTTAGAAACAATATCTATTAAAAGATTGACAGTAGTTTAAGTCCAATTTCAATGTGAAATTAATTCCAATGACCACTATTGGATTAAATGGTAAAAATATATTATAATTGGACTTTAAAACCAATTAAAAAGATAAACTAATCATATAAATAAATTATATTAAAAAGAGGTTTTGAATTAAAATACAACATTTTTCACTATTCATTAACAAATGAACTTTATCGGAAAAATACCAAAAATGTACACAATGTAAATTTTAATGTCCCGATTCTAAAGAAGAATTTTATTTGTTCCAATATAACCAATTAAAATTTCAAAAAGTGGATTTAAAAATCATTTTCCATCAAAATGTGGTTAATCGTCCTTTTGAAGAATATTAGAATATTTACGCTTAGAATTAGATTCATTCACATTTTAAGCCTCTAACATTTATTGGAAAAAAGTAAAAATATTTGACAAACATATATAATAATTTTGTAGTTAGTTCCCTTCATTCCCTCCATTACAATGGCTAGGCGTTAACTACCATTTAAAATAATATTATAATATTATTAGAGTGCAACGCAAGATTTCCAAAAAAACTCGTTGTTGCGTATTGGGTATTCCATCGACCATAGAATCCCCTTTAATGAAATATTAATATTTTATTCAAAAATATGGATAAATATGAAAATGTCATATTCTTTATTTACATGGGGTGTTACACACTAGTCTTATATGACCTAATTTCCGGTGTTAATAGCATCTAACTTCTCTTGAGTCATTCTCATCCCTCTTGAAGGTTTTTTTTGAACACTATTTTCATCATATAATACTTTCTAGACATTCTAGAAACTTTATCATGTTACATTTCAAAATTAGATGTATCTGAATTATTTTCTTCTCTAACTTATTGATTTATACATTTTCATTTCCACTGGGATTTACCTTTAGAGCAATATTATCCTATTTCACTAATACATTATAATCATCAGATTCATCTTTCATTTATGCATAATATATCATCATTGTCCAAATCAATTATCTCATTGTCAGATTTTTGATAGGTGATGATTGTCAAATTTCAGTTGATATACCATTCCATTTGGTTGGTAGTACACTCAGTACTTTCAAAGCACGATCTTCGTGATTGATAAGATAAGCTTAGGTTGTATTATTATTGATAATCACTATACGAATTCCATCCATATGAGTGATACTCTCTCTATAAAACATTATCAATGTATCAAATTTCATACTTTTCATTGCATGCCTCATTTATCTTACATTATATGTTCTTTCATAGGAAACTACAATGGTTTTCCACATTTAACACACAATATGACATTATGAGACATATTTTATTTCATCTGTTCCAAGACAATAGATAATAGAATTCATAGAGTTATAATTTATTTCATAATCATACCTTATGGAAGATGTCCAAGTTATAGGATTTTTATGAATTATATATGGATTAATGATCTTATAGTCGACTTTGAATCCCTTATTTTTCAAATAGATAATCATTCGTGATATCCAGCAGCCATAGTTTTCACCATTGAAATAAAGAGAAAAAACCAATGAAATTACTACTCACTGATCAATCATTTCCATTTTTATATAGACCTTATACTTTTATCTTGTTATATCATTTTCCAAAATCAATCCCATGATAGGAATTGTTTGGCCGAAATATACAAATATTCACGAGAGGGGTTTGAATTGTTTCTTTCGAAAATAATCACAATTCTTCCTTTGGATGTTGACTAATGATTATGTGGGTAAGAAGGGTTTATCTTATGTATTAATGTGTGAGCTTCATGTAAAACATGAATAAAGAACATGACTATTTATAGCGGTTCAGGGCATAAAGATCCCATAGTCCACAACACCATTTACTCTCTTTGTGATTTTGGGGAACTTCAATAGTTAGGTTCTCATATCATAAGGCCGATACAAAATAGTGTACAGGTAGTTGACACCTTTAAAAATAAGGCCAAAAATATATCTGTTTGGTTCTATAATAGAGAACTAAAAAAACACATCTTATATCGATAATCATATACATCACCACAACTGAGTATGAGAAATTGAAACTCTCAACAACAAAATATTGATAAAAAATGTTTTGATTGAACTTCACCCTCATAACATAAACTGATAGTACATTGATATTATTGTTTAGAAAACTCATTCTTCAAGAAAGAGAAGTTTAGAATAGATCTGGTTTCAATAGATCTTTCAATAAAAAACAATGGATAACAGTATTATACACACATAAAAATGAATTTCATTACACGTATATCTCCACTGAAGACCCTTCAATAGAAAATAGTTTCTTATGGACTGTTTTAGTAGATATATAAAATAACTTCACAAGAATTTATTTTCAACCACAAAATATTTGTCACAATATAAAGCTAAATATGTATCTCAATATACATATTCTTCTTTTAAGCGTGTACACATAAATAGAATATGTTCACTGATAGAATAAATAAAGAAAAGAGTCTGCTTTAAAATTCCAGATCGAAAAAATCACCAGATAAATCGTATGAATTCAAATTCATGAGACAACTCAGAGTAGTCCAAATATCCCTCAATATTAGTATATAATTTTTCTACGTTATATGATTCTTTCACTCAATAATAATGATGTTTTAATCATTTGAAAACTAGAATTATATCATCTTCATATTCTGTAAGGACCATTGCCCAAATCTATGATGAAATAGTATATTCAAATATCTGGTGATGAAAATTAAAAAGTAAGGTTCCTTCAAAAAAATTAAAAAATAAAAATGTAGGGTTCAACTATGTTGCATTCATTCTCCTAAATTAAGGTTGAAAACATTTTTTTGATCACAACGGTAAGGTTTATGATCTAAACATTTGATTTTAAAATGTAAGGTTCCATACTTTCATAAGTTTATTTAACCATACTTTTCTCTTTGTCAAACATATGGTTTCATCAAAATGAAAGGTTATTTATCCATACATTTCATTCAATGTAGTTTTGATTAACCATACACACTGATCATTCAGTATAAGCTTTAGTAAATATGTTTGTTTTATTCCTCAAAATACATTCTTCTCCGTACCGTATAAATAGTGTTTCAATAACATGCTTAAGAGTGTTCTAATCACTATGATTAATATTCCATGTGAATAAAAAACATAAATATAATTCCAAAATAATGAATATAAATAATATTAATTTCCTGAAATAAACATAATGTAATAACATTAGTATAACAAGCAAGTGAATTTTTGAGCATCAAAATCAACAAGATTTATAAAGTATATCTGACAAAATACATGCCCAATAGAATATTCCCACCATTATCATGGTTTAAATAAATAAATGATTACATAGTATCATGAGAACCCTAATAAATAACTATGTGGAATGAAATTTCACCCACTAACAGTATTGGAATTTCTGAGAAGAACTGAGCTGAATTCTTGAAAGGAACAATAGGGTGTTACCTATGTGTAAAGTCGGTACAACAATGAAAAGAATGTATAAGTAAATTTAAGAACCCATTAAATTATTGTAGTGGACAAAGATATCAATATAATGTACTATCTACATTCATGTTTTTCCAAATGAATATGGTTTCAATTTTATGAAAATTCATGTCGTGATATTGCGATTAATGAGGATGATTAGTTTAATCATATACTGAATATAAAGGAAAAATGGAAATCATATGAAATAACCAAAACTGAAGTGATTCATGATAATTGGGGTTTTCCTCTTAGTTAATTTCTAGTTTAATTTTTTATAAATTACATTAATGGATATATTTTTATGCATCCTTCATTAAAATTTGATATTTTTATATCTCTTTGAATTGATATTCCATTATGGAAATATCATTTGATATTCTATGTAAACTTATGATCATATATCATTGTATCGATAAACCCAAATGTAGAATGAAAATATTTTAAGATCGGATAAAATCCTGCATTAGAAATAAAATGATAATTCTCATTGGGATTCATGAATGTGTTTTTTGAGACATTTTTTAAGGTTTATAAATTTTGGTATAAGAGTTTGTGGGTTATTAAAATTATATTTATGTTTATCATGGATAGATATGATATCCATTAATTCTAATCTATGGGAATCAAATTTTGGTCAGACATTTTTTTGGGGGAATTATGGTAAAATATTTATGGTATTAATTAAGTTGAGGTTGATATTTTTGGGATAACATACACTATGCAAGATAGATTTTGAAAATATTTAGTGTCTTAAGGAATAAATTATAGTTCATATGATAATTCTAGTGCTTTATGAATGAATGATCCATCATGAATCTTCATCTCATAGGATAATATTTGATGTGAAAGTTTGTAAAATAAAAACCAAATGATAAAATTTATTTATTATTTAATGAAAAATATGAGCATTGCAAATTTTGGCCCCTTTGAAATTAAAGATCATATGTGGATAGTATATTATAGATTGGTTCCTACACCAAACCTCTCTCAATTATATAATTTTTTCCATGTATCACTCTTAAATAATTACGTACATGATAATTCACATATAAAAAACTTGTAGGTTGTATAATTAAATTATAATATTTTATATAAGGAAAAATAAATTAACATTCAAGATCATATCAATAAATTGCTATGAAATAATAAAACTCTAATGGATGACATTTTTTAGTGAAACCATATATATTTTGGAATCTATATGGGAACTTCATTATGAAATGAGATTGAATTATCCTTTTTCGTTTATATAAAAGATGAATTTTGAGGAAAATGGTATTTTAATGGAGGAAGAATATAACACTATGAGTTTTATTGAAATATTTTTAAAAAATATTTTATTACCTTTTATATTTATTCGTACACACAAAACCATGACTATCTTATTTTACATGTTGTACATAGTTTATCTTTTATTACACACAATACTAAGGGTAGCTTGCATTACAGACAACACAGAGTTTTAATGATAAAATACATACTATTAAAATATTACTATTTAATAAAATATATATCGCATAGACATCAGAATGAATGTTATGAATAATATAAAATAAATTAGAAAAATATATGGTCTAGTGATACATACATATTTAATATTATTTAATTTGTTATAAATTATTTAAAAATGAAAATGAAACCCATTTAAGAATAATAGAAATCATTTTATGAAAATTATTATTAATCTCCCAAACACTTTTTTAAATGAAAAAAATATTAATTTATCATCTGATTAATTATTTATTGACATTTAAATATTATATATTCAATCAATGGAATAAAATTCGGTATATTTTTATCTAGAAAATATATAATAATAAATAACTTTTTTGCATAAAACCTGTATCTTTCAAAAAAAATAAAATTCCCCATCTTTTGGTGAAATAATTTTAAAATTTATTTTTTAAAATTATACAAAATTTATTTGAAAAAACACAATTCATTTTTTAAATCATAATATCACAAATATATTTTACTGAATGTTTTACAATGTTCAGAAATGTTAAATTTATGGAAAAATCGTGAAGAAACGAGTTTCTATTAGGAATTGTTATTTCATATAATGAATTTAAAAAAAAATATTTATATATTTTTTAATTGTAAGATTATGATAATTCATTAAAAATTGTAAATTTTAATAAATTTCATAATGAATTTTTATATAAAATGTTTTAAACATTTAAATATCTACTCTTTAGAAACCCATTTTTTCATCACTTTTGTTACTTGAATTTTAAATTAATATTTTTCACTTACTTTAATGGAATTTAGACAAATATATTTTGTGTTATGAATCATAATAATTTATATAATTTAATAAGATCAGTTTAATTTTTAAAACAATGATTTGAAAAAATAGTAAGAAATAATTACCATTAGTCGAGTAAAAGTAGGTTTACTGATTGTGAAACTAAAAAGATAATGGGTAAAATGATCCTAAAAATATATAAATCCCATTGGATTTATATATTTCTCCCTTATAACCTATATTATTCTATAATTTCCCATTTTGGATACTTTTATATTGTGAATAAAATGGACGTCGCTTTTTCTTTTCAAAATTTACATGTGTCCCACTAACATCACATATATAATTCCATCCCCACTACTCTCGTATTCAAGCTTCAAAATCATAGTGTATTTGAAAATAACTTTAAAAATAAATTCATCTCATTCTTAATACCATCCTAGAATACATATTTCTTTCATATAGATAACTAGAAAATCCTTTTTGATTAAACGAAATGATGTTTCTTGAAGATGAAATAATGCCTCTAACAAATCATATTATTTTATTTAATCCTCCCCAAAAAATATTTCTTATTAAATCATACTGATAAAATATCATATATGTCATTCATTTACATATATTTTATTAGAATAATGAAATAGCCTAAATCCTTATCCTCTTCCATCAAATGCGATAGGAAATCATTATTCATGTGTACAGTGGACTACCGCCTTATGAATCGATGCCATTTATTTTCCATCTTCACCTATAACATTATGTGATAATGGTGGATATACTATTTATTTATTATATATATGATATTGTTATACCACATTAATTATAATACCCAAATATCATTCTTATCGTTTATCCCATTGGAAGTCAATAATGTTTCTTGTGCGTACATATTACTATTACCTCAGGAATAGATGTGATGAATTTTTAATTTTTTACATTGATGATAATAATGATAGATAATATAAATACATGACAATTCCATCCAAAATCCATGCTTTGACCATTTATCAATAATAAAAGAAATTGTAAAGGGGATATAGATGGGGCCAAACAATGGGACTTTCCCTATCATAATAAGACATGTCATTCCCATAGTCAGAATCTTCAGTGGTTTGCCACTCAGATTGGGACTTACTCTGATTAAAGATCTTGAGAATATTAGTATTGAACTATCCTAAAAAACTAGAAGTTAATATGGTAGACATAGTGTGAGGTATGTTAGAATAGTCTTTTCATGGCCCTCACTTCAAGGGAGTTTGAATGGAATCCATATCATCGGCTAGCTTTTATTTTCCAGTTAAGAGTGTATCCCTAAAAGAGACATGACCAACTTTATTCAATTTCTTCAGAGAAGTGAAATCAGTTGTTTATTACACTTCTTATATCACACCCCACATCTCCAAAATCATAGAATAAATTTTTTTTCTGAATCTCTTGATGAAAATTAACATGTTTATTATCCCCATCTTTAGTTTTCCATTCAAATTGGGCACATGAGAATCTTTGGTAGATTTCAACATGTCAGCCATAGTAGATTTCTTTTTTAGATTATATCCATTATGATCAATAGACATTGAAAATATTTCAATTTTCCTATCACATACATGACATATTTTAATGGTATGTTTCATTTAATTTCAATTCTTTCTTTTTTTGGTGGTTTCCTATTAAATTTGGTTGAAATGGTTGGTTTTCAAAATTTGGGACAGACCGTGAGACCATTTCCAAATTTAAAAATAATTTTTTTTTCATTTTTAACACTTTCATTATTCAACATTTAACACCCATTAAACTTAACAATTGACATCCCCTAGTATATTAAAACCACCATATCAATTTGGACCCCATAAGAATCCATAATAATGATTGATATGGGTTTTTTATTAAGGTTTTGGGCCATCCCGAAAGCTCATTCTCTACTTTAAATTATATTTTTTTATTTATTTAATATCTCATCCTTTTTTATGGGTTTTTGGTGATTCCAACTCTCACCCGAGTCCACTTACCAAAGTCATGCTCCCATGCTCTCCACACCCTCTTTGTAACTCATCTACATCATTTATTAGGGATATCTTTCTTAATCATTCTAAAATCACACTGATTTGAAGTGATAAAAATGTTTCATTCATAACTCCTTCTATTTTCTCCCTTTTTTGATAGATTCAGTCCCCACAGGAACTATTATGACTCCTTAAAGCATATCTATTAGTTGTGGTTACATCAAAATTCATCTAGTGGTGGATTTCAGTGGATTTCTTCAATATTTCTTCAAGTAACTATTTCTCACTTCATTTTTTTCCTTCTCCATAGGATTTTCTAACCCATTCATGAAGTTCTAAAACGTACAAAAATTAGGGTTCGTACCTATGATTTAATTTGGTGACTTTTTGGACAAATATTTGGGTTTTATGTTAGATATCACTCCCTTATGGAGTGTTGGGGGTTCAGTTGATGTTTCACACCATGTTGTTTGGGTTTGACACTATTTATAGGTAATTTCATGTGTAAGAAATTATTGATGAGTTATTATCCTTGATTTATTAATTTATAATGTTCATAATATGTTATGTGTGGTTATAGAAACATTTTGGTTGTAATTAGAAAAGAATTTATTAATAAAATACATTTTTTATTGAAGGTGTGTACTTTTCAATAATAACTCATTTGATATCTCTTGTGGTAGTTTTATAAAATATGGAAGTGATTTATTAGTGGTTTAAAGGGGCTAATAGTTCTAGTTTTGTAATTATTTATTTTCAGGTAGTCCTCAAGGGGGTTTTTAATGGGTTTTATGTGTAAAACCTTGTTAAATTTATAGGAATTGTTTTATGAAAATGTGTGTTTTTCATGTGTATGTTTTATGCTATTCTTGGAGATAATTGTATAGACCTTTATAATGGTTTAATAAATGTTTGAAGGGATTAAAATTCTTCATTTTTATTTTTATGATATGATTTTGGCCTAGAAATAGTGTTTTGAAAAAGGTTTTGTGTGAAAAACATAGTTATACCTCTTGAGACTGTTTTTTGAAAAATGTAAATGATTTATTTGGAGAAAAAAGTGAGAAAATGTTATATATGTACTTTTTGGGTGAGAATTGTCCCCTAATATGGGGTTTTAAAGTTAATGGGGTGATTTAATAATTCAAAAATAATAGAATGTTTGTAAATTGCTGAATTGTTTTAACAAATTTCAAGAGAGGTGTGAAATGCATTTGTGGTTGGTTTTGTGTGAGTGTGACGTGAAAAATTATTTATATTGATGAAATAAGTACTATCTGATGTATTTCTGGTCTATTATGTGAGTTTTAATACCTTGGTATGGATTTATAAATTTTTTAAAGGACTTTTGTAAGGGTTAAAGAAATGTGAAAGGTGTTGTGGGCTATCTTGGCGTGATTATGTTTTCAAAATGATTTTGAATAAAAAAGTTGATTATTTGACATGTGTGATATACATGTGGTATTTATAGTGAATGTGTGATGTGGAAGTTGTATTTTCATGTGAAAATTGTATTTCATAGAATTTGGAACATGTTTGATCACAAGAGGCAAACCTGGGTATCCAGGTGGGTGGACGTGTACAAGTATTATAGTGATCCCGTGGGGTTTGGCCTTAGTTTCACATAGCATGTTTGACAAATAAAACACTAAATAACCTATGATGTTGATGATTATGTGGGACCATTATGTTATGGTTATGTTCCCTACTAGTGGCTCGTGCATGAGAATGGATATTTTTGATGGTTACTTTCACTGAGATACGAGGTACCTGGGAACCAAATCGAGCTATTAATAGGGGTTATTTCATTTTTTTGCTAATTTTATGATTTTTTATTACCATCATAAAATAGTGTGCTTGGATGGAAAATTAAGTAGCATTGGTATTTTATTTATATGTATTGATTATTTAAAATAGACCACTTGGAAAATGTTTTTATTTAATGTTTCATCTTTTAGAAATTGTAACTAGCATTTATTGTTTACCAAAAGATGAAATCATTTCGTCTTTGACTATTTATAACATCGAATATTTTAGTGGTGTAACATACTGGGATTTGGATCACACCCAACATAAACCTTTAGTTGTAAGTAGATTGTCTTATTTTTTTCGTGGGTTTGGGTACACCTTTTGTGCCAATGGTGTGGGTTTTTAGCGGTCCATAATGAAGAAGTGATGTGAAGATGGATTGAGGGTGGTACCTCTTTCCCTGAGGAGGTTCCTGAGCTATCATTTTTGGTTTTTTAACTATGTAATGGTGTTTGAAAGTTTTTCTAAATTGTGTAATTCAATTCAGATTTCTTTAAATGTTGATTTTTTTTTGAAAAAACCAGATTTATTTAATTGAACTTGTTTTTAGTTTTCTGTTTATAAACTCAGGTAAATCACTCCCAACATTCATTTCCTCATACCTGGGAACTTATGCCATCCCATGGGGTTTGGTAACACCCTTTAGTCCTAGTCACATGCCATGTTTGGTCTCAGTTTTGACGGCGACCAGATTTGGTTCGTCACAAAAATGGTAATAGAGGAGGTTTTCATTCATTGGGATATGTTATATGGGAAAGATTTGGGATTGTTTTGAGGTAGGATTTCTGGAAATTGACATTCTTGTTATGGGTAGTGTGCCTAGACAACACACCTCATTAAGGGATAGGGGTCACCAGGGAATGTTCGAATTCATCTGTGTCCTTTGGTTTTCTTGGTTTGATGACGATTAGGGGAAATGAAAAGAAAGTTTGGTTAATGGTCTCAATAAGCTCATATGGCCTTGAAAACCATGTGTAGCTGGGGATATTTCCCTTGAACATTCTCTGTGAAAATGAAGTGATTGGCATATGGATGCAAACCAAACATCTATGTCACCCACAAAAATTACATTCCTCTTGCATTGTCTTTTGTCATTTAGTATTCTAATCATGAAATTTTCGTTTAAAAGATAAAATGAATTGGTTTTAGTAAAAATAATGTTTTTGTGAAATGGGGGAATTGAATTTTCAGAATCCCTTTGAAATATAAAATGGTGGGTTTACACCTCTTTTGAATGAAGTAAATTATGTGAAAGTTGGTTTTGAAAAAGTGTTTATGATGGAGTTTCTTAAACTATTGAAAGTTAAATTAATGGGATAAAATATTTTGAAATTGATGTGAATAGATTGAATGTATGTTTTAATTTAAATTATTGTTCCTTTCTAAAAATTTTGGTAAGCTATAATTTGGGTTTGATTTCATGGTTATTGGTCTTCAGGAAAAGGATGTATTTTTTTACAGTTTTTGGTTTGGAAATTGGAATGAATCTTTTATTTAACCTTTGGTATTTCTATGAACAACCATATACATGGAGTTATATGTGATGGTGTATGGTTAATGGCACAATTGGAAGAGTTTTGGGATGGATATGAGAAGGGTTCCCAGTGTGGCAGGGAAACAAGCATGAGTGAGGCCCATGGGTTACCACTGGTGGATATGCTAACCACTAACCTGTTTATTTTCAAAGAGAATATTTTAAAGGAAAACATGATGTATTAATGACTAGTTTTGATGGTGTGTTTTATGTATTTTTGATAATGATGGGTTTTTGGATGTTTTGAGTCCAAAAACTCATTTTTTTGAACGGTGTGTTGGGTTTGTGTTTGGACAATAAACTGGGTTGAAGTGATGGTTAGTGGTATCTTCTGAAAAAAGTTTGGGAAGACTTTACAGTGGTTCCCTTATGGTGCTTGGATCTTGTTTATGGCACATTTTAAAAAATGGACCAGCTTGGTTGGTTCCTTGGGTTTTTTAATTGGGTAAGGTATGCCCCCATTAAGGGTTAGTGCACAACTAAAGTGCAACCCAGATTGTTTCGCCGTTGGGAAATCCTACAATGGATCAATATAAGGAATGTTTTCATGAGATTTGTATAATGATTCTACACCATTTACTTTTTTTGTGGATACTCTTGTAGTCAGAGAGTTCTCCTGGAAAGTTGAAAAAGACTTTAGTTTCATAATTTACCTAATTCGTCGTAGGTGAACGTATTTTGGGGTTGTCATTGGGGATAGTGTCTAAGAGGGCCTCTGGGTCCTTTGTAGTCTCTTTGAATAAGGGGTTCACGTTAAACCACCCACGTAGGAAATCTGGTCATGAGAGACTGTTATGGTCTCTTTTTAATTTTGTTTGTTTTTTGGGGACATAGAATAAGGTCCCTTCCCATGTATTGTCTCTATCAGTCGCAATGGTCATGTTTGTTGAGGATTTTTAATTTCAAGTGCTCGTTATATTGTAAAGATGACGTTGTACAATATTTTTTAGTCATTGTTTTGTTATAAATATGTATTCTTTTAAGAGATCTCAATATTCATTGTTTAGAGGATGGTGTTTCTATATATCCTTTTCTCTTTCTATTTTTCATCTGAAGAAACAACGGGTGATGTGTTCGCATATTCAAATCACTTGCTTTAGTGAAATGTAGGGTTAAGGTAATGTGAGATTGGAATGTGTTATGTCTTGGTGAACCCATATGGGATAAGAGTATTGTTTTCAAGGCACCAAAAGTAGAATTTCAGTTTTGGGTGTTTCCAAAACCTATCTCTGTGGATGAAGATGCATCAATCATTCGATCTCCATCAATAGATCTATGCATGAAGACAGTGTGTATTCATGAGAAATCCTAGGGTAGTTAAAACCATTGGTAAATGTATTTTACTCAGTATGAAATATGGGAAAATATTAAGCCTCTGGTGTAATCATATGGCTTCTATTGTTTCCATTTTATGGAATGAGGTGGAGGGACTCGTGCCCATGTTATTGCGCAATGATATTATTTACCCTTTTGGTTTCCATTGAGTTTTTGAAGAATGGTTTGAAATTTGTCTAGATAGGTTAAGCACATGGTTTGTGCACAATTAGTAGTAACAATTTTCTAGGAATCCATGAATACAGAATGATACTTAAGGTTACTAGATGGTCTCCCAAGCTATGTGGACTAACGGTGCAGTCATCCGAAATTTTTAAATTTTGGGGACTTTTTGTGCCAGTCTGTTCTGGTCAGTTAAGATGATTGGTTTATATAGTGGGGACACCCATTATGAATCTTATTTATGTTCTTATAAAATGGTATAATGAATTCATACCCCATACATCAGGATACCTTTCTGGACTACCCCTGATAGTGTGTTGATCCTATCTCTGGAAAATTCGAGTTGCCTCTTATGGTGGGGAGCCAATTTGTGTCTCCCCATACTAGTATCCCAGATCAGTCCTTGGTCTTTGGATATATGTAGGTATCCTTTTTCGAAGAAATCTAACTATGAATATCATCCTTGGGTAAACATTGGGATTGTAGAACACACAACTATTTAGTTAATGTATGGTATGTGTAACCTTGTTCAATCTTGTAGTTCATTTGGGTAAGTTTCTAGAGTCCTGTTCGGATAGAGTTTGAGTAGTTTTCTTTTAGGATGTGGAGTGAATATACTTGATCATTTCAGGAAGTGGTTTCAGTTTTGGTTGGTGCAATTATTCCTTCATTTGATTATCAATTAAAGGTTTTTTGGCTTTTTGGGGGTGGGCTAAACTTGGAAAAAAGTCCATTTTGGCCTTTTAGTTGTGTTTGGTTTTTTCCTTTGGCCTTGTTGTGGATTTCCAAGGGTAGAATGTTTTATGGATGGGAGAATTTTCACATCCATGTCCACTTTTAATGGATTTTTTCTTTTAATTTTTATTATTCTTTTGTGGGTTTCCCTTTCATTTTAGTGGAAATTGTGTGTTTTCAAAATTTGGGCCAAACCATGAGCCCATTTCATGATTAAAAAATAAATTTTATTTTTCGTTTATAACTTATTCATTTTTAAACCTTTTACAACCATTTGACTTCCCAATTTTCATCCCCTTGTATATTAAAATCAACATATAAATTTTTTCCTCATAAGAATCCATAATAATGGTGGATTTGGGTTTTTTATAAAGGTGTTGGGCCAGCCCAAAAGCACATTTCATTCATCAATATATATTTTTTAATTCTTTAATATCACATTAAATATTAATGTGTTTTTGGTGATTCTAAATCCCACACAAACCCACATACCCAAACCCACATACCCAAACCATGCTCCCATGGCCTCCTACCCCTCCTTGGAGAATATCTCCCCCACGGATTAGGGACACCTTTCTTAACCATTTTCAAATCGCATAGATTTCATGAGGTAAAATATTTTTCTTTCATAACTCCTTCACTTTTCAATTTTTTTCCAAAAAATCAGTCCCCAATTGTCCTATTATTAATCCTTAGAGCATCACAACCAATTTTTGTTACTTTATGATTCAACTATTGGTGGATTTGGGCTGATTTCTTCATGATTTATTCAAGTGAGTATTTCACTCTTCATTTACTTCTTTCCCCAAGAGGTTTCCTCCCTCACTCATGAAGTTCTAAAATTTCTAAAAGTTGGTGTTCTATATAAGGATGTATTTGGTGTCTTTTTGTCAAATATTTGTGTTTTTGTATGGATTTTATTCCCTTATGGTGCGGCGATGGTGCATTTGATGTTTTACATCTAGATTTTAGGATTTCAACACATTGGGTAGGCGATTCCATGTGTATGAAATTATTTAAGTATTAGTTTGCTTGATTTATTAATTTATCATTTTAATAATATGTTTTCTGTGGTTATAAAACCATTTTTGTGGGAATTAGAAAATTATTTAGTATTAAAGATACATTTTTGTTTGAAGTTCTGTACTTCTCAATTATAACTCATTTGATATCTTTTGTGGTAGTTTTAAAAAATATAGAAGTGATTTATTAGTTATTGAAAAGGGCTACCAATTCGTTTTTGGTAATTATTTATTTTCATTTAATCCTTAAAGGGGATTTTCAATGGTTTTTATGTGTAAATCGTTGTTATACTTCTGGAAGGTGTTTTATGAAAATGTGAGTTTTCCATGTATATATTTTGTGGTATTCTTTGAGGAAATTTTATAGAAGTTGAGAATGGTTTAATAAATTTTGAATGGGATACCAATTCTACATTGGTAGAGTCTTGGTGTGATTTTGTCCTTGATAAAGTGTTTCGAAATTGTTTTTGTGCACAAAACATAGTTATAGCTCTTGGGATTGTTTTTTGAAAAAATGTAAATGTTTTATTTGGCTATGAAAATTGGGAAAAAGGTTTATATGTATGGTTTGGGTGTGATTGTTCACCTATAATGGTTTTTTGAAAGGTAAGATGGAGATATATGATTTTAAACATGTTTAGAATGTTTTATAAATTTCAGAAATGTTTTATCCAATGGCAAGAGATATGAGAACCATGTTTGTGGGCTGTTTTTTGTGCGCGCGATGTGAAAAATGAATTTTTTGGATGAAAGAAGTAGTATGTGATATGTTTGTGGGCTATTAAGTGAGTTTTAATTTATTTTAAAGATATTATAAAAATTTTTAAAGGATTTTTGGAAGGGTTAACGACATTTGAAAAGTGTTATGGGCTATCTTGGTGTGAGTATGTTTTAAAAATGACTTTGAATAAAAAAGTGGATTATGTTCCTTGTGTGATATACTTGTGGGATGTATGGTGAATGTTTGATGTGGAAGTGTTATTTTCTTGTTCAAATTAAATTTCTTGCAATTTTTAACTTGTTTGAGTACAGAATGGAAAAACAGGTATCTAGGTGGGTGGACATGTACTTGTATGATTGTGATCTCATGGGATTTGGCCTCATTTTCATGTAGCATGTTTTACACTTACAAAACTAACTAAACTATGATGATGATGATGGCGGAACACTATGTTATGGGTATCACCCCACTAGTGGCTCATGTATGAGAATGGATATTTTTTATGCTTACTTTCACCTAGATACGTGGTACCTCGGACCCATAGAAAGCTAGGGCCTATGTGTTATTTATTATTGCTTGTTATCATTGAATGATTTTTTATTACTGTCGGCATATAGTATTTTTTGCTGGAAAATTTAATAGATTTTGTATTTTATATTGGAGTGTTGTTTATTTAAAATATACCACTTGGAAACTATTTTTATTTATATTGTAATCTTTAGAAATTGTTACTAGAATTTTTTCTAACCAAAACATAGATTATTTTCATCATTGAATGTTCATAACATGGAGTCTCTTAGTGGTGGTATCCTTCTAGGATTTGAGTCTCACCCTACTTACACCTTTGGGGGTAAGTATACATTCATATTTTTTTTCGTAGGTTTGGGTACAACTTTTATGCCAATGGTTTGGGTTTTTATTGGTCTTCTATGATGATGTGTTGTGGGGATGGCATGTGGTAGGTGCCTCTTTCCATGAGTAGGTTCTTGGGTGGTCATTTTTTGTTTTTTTACCATTTTTAGTGGTCTTTGAACATTTTATTAAATTTTTTAATTCATTTTTGAAATTTTGTAAAAGATAATTTTGTTTGAAAAATACTGATTTGATTTATTGTATTCATTTGATGTTTTATGTTTAAAAACATAGGTAAATCGTTCCCAACATTCATATTATGATACTCCGGAACTTATGCCAGCCCTTGGGGATCAGGAACAACCTTCGAGACTTGGTACATGCTGGGATTGGTGTGGGGTTCGATGGAGAATAGATTCAGTTTGTGACATTTCCACTCTAGTTTCCTTCTACATAGATTAGCTGGATGACCCTTCATCCTACATGTATTGCATGAAATCTTCCTCAAATGTGGCGATAAAGAGTTATCAACATCCATGCAATCATTATAGAAGATAAGATTTCTTTAAAACTCAACATCAACTTTGATATTATCTACAAGAGTGGAGATAGTAATCATATCAGTCAAGGTGGATCTAAGATCTATATCCCCCAACATTCTAGAAATGTGTCCAAATAGAACAACCTCATTTTACTTTTCAAGGCATATACGAATTCCAATTACCATGCCTATATCGTGAAAAATTATTGGATGCCAAAGGACCTAGTTAAAACGGTGAAAATAGACCCAAACCTGAGTAAGTTCATTCCTTGAATGAGATTCTTTGAAATATGAGGACTATTTATGAAGATGAATCAATCCAGGTTTCATGGATTGTGATCTGATACTCCACACATGAATTTTTAATGCATTTGAAGGATTGATGCAATAAAAAACACAACTGAGATAGTTTCAATTACAATAAGAGGTGTCCCAAAAAAATGTGATCTATCATAAAAAATTAGAAAATCTCTTATATTTCTCACCCTTTGTAATAATGCGTGTCTCAGTCTGGGGATTCATTCCAATTTCAGTTCTCTCAACAAGCACATCATGGTCAGCCTCAACATTGGATTATGATCCCTTTCAGATAATTTTTTCATCATTACAATCAATTGATCATGCAAAAGGGGTCATCATAATTGGCCCTTCTATCACAAAGGAACTTCCAAATGGTGACTTCATATTCACACTTTTATTTGGGAATATTGATACATAATTATAGATCATCTTCCTCAGAATAGCGATGATCGATTTCCGGTGTGCAATTAAGGAAACATTGGGCACAATATTCATGTATTTATTACATGGAATATAATAATGATAGGTTTAAATAAAAATATTTGATATTTATTAAATTTAAATTATTATATAATGGTAATTTATTGTATATCTCTTTATATTTGATTCCATCTAGA
The DNA here is from genome assembly GCA_963277665.1 of Viscum album. Taxonomy (NCBI): domain Eukaryota; kingdom Viridiplantae; phylum Streptophyta; class Magnoliopsida; order Santalales; family Viscaceae; genus Viscum; species Viscum album. The sequence continues at coordinate 184,907,178 of OY728123.1, forward strand.
AAATGGAACCAACATTAACGCATATGTATGGTTTACTATCTCTATAAATGGTGTATTATATTTTATATTAATTATAAATTATGAAAAATACATATATAAATAATATATATGAAATTCATATGATTTTTAACACTGTATAAATTATTTAATCATGATAAATGTAAAATTATAAAAAATAAAAACCAAAACATAAAGAAAAAACAAAGTACATAGTATATGAAATGTGATTTTAGCATTTAATTGTTTACAAATAGATTATAAAAGTCCGCAAGTAAATCATATATAGTATGATATATATATTTATAGTTATTTAATATATTTATATTGAACATATAATTATTATAAAGGATTTTCACATGTGTGTAATAGAATTTTAGACTTATGTCAAGGGTTGTCTGTATCACTTTTTACTTATGTGAGACAAATTCCATATTCATCACCTACTTATTTTATGTGGTTAATATAAAAACCATGAATGTATTTTATTATGTTTATAACATAATGTATTATGAATAAAAAAACACTTTAAAATCACTATTACTTGGGGCCCATGATTTAAAATATACCAATCCGGTAAGGGGTTTTTGTCTCATTTTTTGTTCTTTTAGACTAATATTATATTATAAGAAAATATTTATCTATGAGGAATATATAAAACCCTTTTGACATTTAATATCTTGAATTTATTAATTATCATTATATTTTCTATTTATCTTAATTTTATTCATTCATGGGTCTTATAATTAAACATTACCATTGTGGTAGGGGTTTTATGAAACAATCTCTTCATTTATTAGTAATTTTTCAGTTTATTCTTTCGATTCCAAAATATTATTATCTATCTATTATTAATATCCTTGATTTTTGTTGTTGTTTACATATTACCTGATAATATATATTTTCCCTCAATTTTATCCTCTTTATCAACTCAATAGTTCAATATAGTGTTTTTCTCACTATAAAGAAAAAATATATATCTTCCAAAAATTATATTTTCTAAAATTTTATTAATCATGTCAAACAGATCCATTAAAGAAATTTTTGCCCATTTTTTTATATTTTTTTAAAATTTAATGGAATCCTTATTTTGGTTTCCAAACCAGCCCCGGTTATGTTTTAGAAAAAAATATGGAAGGTGTATATTAATTAATGTATATGGAATTATAGTTATTTTCTACGTCCAAGAAAAAATAATTCTTTTAAATATTACATTTTAATATTAAATTTATATTTTCAATGAAAGTTATTTTTACAATTTTTTCCTTAATATTATTTTTTAAATAGTGGAAATTATCTATTCCTCATGAATATTTTTAAATGATATTTATATCCTTATTTATAGGTTTTCATTTTTCATTTTCATGTTAACCAATTTAAAAAATATTCTATGTTTTCATAGTTTTCAAAAGTAATTTTTAATGACATTTTATTTCCTCATAAATAATTTCAATTGATAATTTGAAATTACTTTCCATCAAACATTACATCCATTTATGTTACTTATGATTTATAGGGTATAAAAACCATGGATTTTATTTTGACTCTTTCTCATAATATTTTAGGTTTTGAGGAAATGATATTTGTTAAACCTATTTCTCATCCATATGTTTTTTCATGATAAAATTATTACGAAATCCTCTATGTTTTACATGGGTTTTTCTTTTATTAAATGATTAAATGATTTTGAGAATTATTTATTTTCTATAGGTTATTCAGTGATGAAATTTTTATGAAGCCCATTTATTTTCATTGGTTTTGACATGATGAATGTTTTATGATTTAGTGGAACACATTTGAATGATTTTAATTGATTGAAGCGTTTGACCTATATCTCCATCAAATATTTTTGGTAAATATTGATATCACATTAGATAAATAGGACTAGAATGGGGAGTGAACAAATTTTGGCAAGGTACTTTTTCCATTATAATATACATAGGAAAAAACGATGGCCACTAAAATGACCTGGGGAGTGGACGTAATCCCTAAAAAATTATTGCTAGTGATCCCTGAATACTATGATTTATTTGGGAGTGATCCAAATCCACTATGATATTCTGATAAATTATTCTTGACTTCTATGGAAATTATTTTCAATGCTTATGTCTAGGCCATAAATATATGTCTTATGAAAATGTAATAAATGTTTGGCTTGTGTCCTTTGATTTTTTTATGATTCATGTCTTATGAATTGCATATCATTATTCCATGAAACAATATTATTATCTTTGTTATATACGGTATGGTTTTTAAATGTTATGATTATGTTCCCATACCCTTATGAACATTTTATTCTTATTTGATCATTGATATCTCTATTTGTTACCCTTACTCAGCAACTTATCTCACCCTATCTAGTGTTTCCTTTCCCAAGGTTATGAATAATAGTAGGGTATGTATAAAAAGAATACTATGTGGTGAAATAATTATGAGATATTTCTAGATCATTCAATATATAAGAATATTATTTTTCTAGTCACCAAGTACACTAATCATTTATATTCCTCTAGTGAGTTTTCTAAAACGTGTTGAATATTTAAATAAATATAAGTAATATAGATTTATTTAATTCATTGATCTTTAAATAAAACCTTTAATTAAATAAATAAATAAAAATTTATATAAACCCATAATAATAATCATGTAAAAAATTATATATATATATACCATTATATAAATCTATATAGATGAAATTTCTTTATTAGAAATTTATAATAAAAATTATATACCATTTTAATAAAAATAATATTATTAATTAATTATATTATATATATAATTAATTTATGAAAGATCATGTTCTCATTAAATAAATATAATACACATATAAATTTCAGATTTATTTTTTTAATAAAACATGACCACTTTATTCTAATTTTTTTTCTAAATAAGTTATTTTTATTAATTGTTTTTAATTATGGATTTAATGTTCTACAAAAATATATAAAAATGGAATTATGTTAATAATGTTGAGGTTATGTTTCCAAATATGGGATGAAAACTAAATAAATGGGCATAAAAACTACACATACTAGATTCACAGACATGCTTCATCAAGTAGCTATAACAGACAAAAAACAAGAATAGTATCTTAGATACAATAAGAACTCCTTAACTAAACTAAATTAGTTTTAATAGGGTAGTTGTGAAAAAATGTTCCATAAATTGATATAAATCTACCCTCAACTATATAAATAACATCAAAAGTAAAAACATTACAATTAAAATATTCTATGAAACAAGAATGAAATATTTATTAACCATCAATAACGATCCTTAAAAAACTATTATATTAATTTTTTAAAAAATAAAATATTAAAAAGTAATTATAAAATATTTCCCGCATTATTACATCCATATACCTAAATAAAACACCAAATAGAACCTAAATAAATATAAATTAATAGTTTGGATCCCAGAATATTTCATCAAGATAGAATAAAAAATCACACCAAAACCCCCAACAAGGAATCCAAGATCCTTTGATAGAGAGACCCTCCTCACCAAAAAAATAGTAAAAATAACCTCATCCCAAAAACCCAAATTACAATTATGTGAAAAAACATACATTTGGTTCCATTCAATTTTAAAAATATTATTATTTATTGTAATAAAATTAATTATTTTTTTCAGGACTATGTTTTTTTCTTCCAACATCATATTAATTTTAATTTTTTTGTAATTTATAATTGTATACAATTAATGTGAAAAATAATTAATACTATAAAACTAAAAAAGCATAGCATTAAATAATAAAACATCATTATATTTTTTATATAATAGACAATAATTTTTCAGTAATGGGGACACAACCATATCCTAATTAATTTATCAAATAAATAAAGTGGAATGAAACATGATGTAGACAATTTATAGTGTCAAAATATGCCATAAAATTATAAAGCTGCAGGGAAAAGAGAATACCATTAATAGAAACTGACCAAAAATAGGTGTGATCTCAACCACATGTTTTCATTTGGGGTTTATTGCCATTAATCAATCCCTATAAATAAGATTGATGTTTTAGTGAATCATTTACAATTATTCTAGGAACTGTATCCATTCACTAAAAATATTCCATTGGATGATTAATAAACAATGTTTAACAGAATTAATGAATAGTGTCGTGTCACATTCAATCAATAAATTGTCCCATTTAATGTGTATAACATAACATATGGATTACATTATTTCCCAAATATCATTTTAAAAGGATATATATGAGTCAAGATGTTATTAAAAGTAACCATTAATAAATCCCTATATAGCTATAAATATAGGCCCACATCCATCCCGCTTAAGAGAACCATGTTCTACAAAATCCACACTGATTTTTCACCATTATCATAGAAGTTGATTCCATTTATAAATAATTGGGTAAACTAGGAAATGAAAAACTCTATTGACACCCAACATTTTGATGGTAATTTATTCTTCAAAGCTGTGGTACATAGTTTGATTTTACAATTTTAATTCTACATGGACATTGATTATTTAACCCACAATGATTAGTTAGCGTAGAGGAATGATCCCATATTATTTAAGTTCATTTATTCCATATATATATATAATAAAACAATAAAATATTTTATAAAAACAAATGAATTTTGTCTTGGTAAAACATAGAGAGGGAGAGAATTGTGTATAAATTGTGACATTGTGTTGTTTAGGAGAAAATTTCACATCAATATAATATCACCATAACTCTAAATAATCAATGAAATAGAAACACAAAGAATAATTGTATCATAGACTGCCCATGTACAAAACATAGTGATATGTAGTATGGGGATTTAGGACATGTACATTAGACACTATCCTTTTATGGTTCTGAGTTCAACTTTATTTTCCATAGGTTCTCATTTTTAGAAAGAGGAATAAATCCATTCAAAAATAGATCATTCAAACTAATTGGGACTTATGATACAAAACAATTGTAGTAATATTGTTTTATCTTGTTGATAATTCCTTGCCTTTTACATCTCTCGATGTCCATGTCATCTTCCCAGTATATGAAATAAGTATTCAGTCATTTGATAGAGGTGGGATAAAATAGTGTAATCAATTCAAAACATTGTAATGAATCAATAATTAACAATCTATGAAGATTAAAATGGTTCTCTAAAACTCTAGTATTTAGTTGGAGATCCACATGGGGTTCTTGAAATTCAATTTTGATGTTCTATAATGATTCCCTTGGGTATTCAATGTGAAATCATCATACTCATCCTTGAATAATGTAAATCATATGATCCAAGAAATAAATGATTTATCTTATGTATTCAATAAACAATTAAAGTTTAGAGAAATTCATATGATGGTTTGATAAATGTTAGTAGTTTCTAGGTGAAGATGTCCATAATATATTTATTGAAAATTCAATTAATTTTCATACCGGAGTAATGTGCTTCAATTAGCATCACTCATCTCCACCAAGGAACTATCAAATTTATACTTTCATTGATACTTATTTAACAAATTATATATTCAACCTATGTATCCTAATAAGTAAAAAATATTATATTCTACTTATAGACTAGATAAGTGTTTGAAAATATTCATGTGAGAACTATACAAATAGGTTATATTGTACGTACATGAAACAAATATTATATTTTGAATCATGGGACGTGAGAGGTCAGGGAACTAAAAATTATATCTGAATTGGCTGAACAAACACTCTTCCATGGAACATAGGTACACCCATGTTGGTGAAATTCATCAACCAATGTGTAATATTGAAAAATTATATATGTTGTGTTTTTATTTCATTTTACCTTTCCAAATAATATAATTGAATTTATCTACAAAGTAACCTTTTTAAAAACCTAATTTCAACGAGAGAGAGTATTTTTATATAATTAAGTGATGTCTCATTGGCATCAAAAAATGAGTAAAGTGTTGAGAGACTAAAATAGTTGTGTGGGAACACTACGATTTCTGGAAACCATAATGGGGTGATATTATTTCATCACAATAGCATGAAGTAATCATCTATTTTGGTTGTCACAATCCAGAAAATAAGAATAGTAGAAGGTGGATCCCCTTTCCTGTCACACTGTGAATAAGAGATGTAGAGATTAAGGGAACAACTCATAAAAAAATTTACTATATATAAAATAGTGGATATAAAAGTTGATTTTTTAAAAAATCAATATTTTTAAAGGACCATCTCAACAAAACTCTATATCAAGGTTCAAATGAATATGGAAATTTCCAATTTAATTGATGATTTCACATCCATTTATGGGTTATAATGAATATCAATTTTTTATGAGGATTTGAAGAGGAACTAATAAATTTTCCCCTCACAAATAAAACCAAATGAATTATGTGAATTAATGCCACTATAAATGTTTATGAGTCTAACAAAATGGATATTCATTAAAATATTTGGGTGAGATTTTCAAAAAAACACAGTGTTAAGAGACCTTAATGTAAAGACCTTAAGCTTATGGGACATATACAATAAATTTCATTTACAGAATACATTATACAATAAAAAAAATCCCAAGGACTATATATTCTAGTGCCTTTGGAAACATGGATCACATTCTTATTATTGGTTGAAATATCTTAAACTTATCCCATAATGATATTCCTATTTAGTAACCCTAACTAAAACATTTTTTTATAGCCTATGAAATGAAAACAAAAGGAAAAGTGTGAGATTAGATGCTCAGTAAGGGTAAAACAGTAGATACCTATAAACATAATCACAAGAACAAGGATATGAGAACTTGATCATGAAAATACAAGAGCGTTACTTCCATATAAAATATCAGTAACATGAATCATTGTATAAGTATTGTCACTTAATAAATCATGAATCAATATGAAGTAAGGAACCAAAGTTATATAATCATTTCATAGGAATAAAACATAGGATTATGGGAGACACATAAGCATATAATAATGATTCCCATAATAGTCAAGGAATTTATTCCAATACCATCTTGGTAGTATATATTAACTTCTCATACCGTCATTTTAGTCGTGTTTCACTCCCATTACCATTTTTTAGTCATGGTTCACTCCCATACCCATCTTGGTGTAAAAGGTCCTTCAGGCCAATCTCATGAGATATAAATTTTACCAAATTTACTAAAAGTTGATATATATCACACCCATATCATAGTTAAATCATTCATTCTTGTGCCACAAAATCATAATCAATAAAAACAAATTTAATAAAAAAAATTCCATAAATAAATAATTATTTGATAACCTGTTGAAAATGATAAAAACACATAATCATTTCATTATTACAATAATGAAGAGATAAAATGGTTTTCTCAAACATCATACCATCATAATATAATATATAGTAAACATTTTTATTTCATTTATAACTTAATCATAATAAAAATATTAATAATAGGAATATTACTATGGAATTTCATCTTCGATGGAAAATAATTTTGAAAAAACACTTGAAATTGATTCTTCTGGAAAATATCGTTTTTCTTGATTTTTTTCTTTTATTCATAAACTAAAAAATATTAAAATCAAAGATTTAATTTTAAGATAACCATTGAAAAATTTAATGGAGTCTTTATTTAAATATTCCATCATGAAATCATAAAAATCCATTCATGTCGTAAAAGTTAAAATGAAACATTATTCCTGTAATTTTGTCAGAAAAGAAAAAAAAGTACCTTGTTTGGAAAACAAAAGAAATATTCCTTTCAATCCAAGTAGAAAAACGTTAAAAATGGGTAAAAATTACTTTAGACATTCACACAATAATATTAAAACATTTTTTGAAACCATTTTTAAGAAAAATGGACATGGATGATAGAAAAACTCTATTAAATACATAAGTGTAAACCATCATGGATAATAATGGGATTATAAAATTATCCCATACATAAAACCACAAAAAGATTATTTTATAAAATAATTTAAATGAACATAAAAATATACATAATTTGACTAGTATAATACGATTATTTCTATATAATTAATTGTATAAAATAATATCAACAATATTAAAATGGACAAAAGTATTAATTCTGTAATCATTAAAATTCTCTCATACAACTTTGAACATTTAAATAACAGTCCATATATCATCAAAATAATTAATATATACCGTGAATATAAATTTATTTATGATATGAAACAAAATAGAGGATGTACATACACTACATATAAGAAAAAGGTGGTGAATATTTCTTATATCCCATGAAAATTATAAGTGAGAAGGAATTTCATAGCAAATATCATATCATAAGAGTGAGAATAAAACAAATGCATAAATATGTGTGAAAAATATATTCCCACCCAATAGAAGTATATTTATATTATTAAAAAAATAAAATCCCATTGAAACATATTCTTAGAGGAACAAAACCAATGTCCTAGAAGTTTAACTCAATCAATGGGAATTGATTTATGATTTGTATTACATTTAGTCTTGAGTATCACTGTACTCATACAAAAACTCTAAATATTAAATATAATTTTATTACACATATAAGGACCCGACCTTATAACATTACATAATATTTAATTAAATGAATAATCCACATTGATAATCTTTTCAGGTTTAGAGTGTTAGAGAATTAGGCCATAACTATTATATAACAACATGAATATTATAAGTATACACTACTACTCAGTATCCATTTTTTTAAATAAAATAAAAACTCATAAAAAGAAACATAACTAGTTCCATTTTTTAGACAGCATGACTTTTCCATGATCCACTCCTTTAACCTATTCATCTTTAATTCCTATGGAATACATTTAAAAAACATGGGATGTGCATAAATAGCTCAGTAAGGGTTATATAATAATTAAGGAAAAAATTATCCCATTAATAAATACAGTTTAATGAAACCATACTTTTCAATCATAACATACCTTAAGAAATCATAATATTTATGAATAAAACAAACAAATAATAAATCAAAAAGGTTACTTATAGAATCCATATCAAACATACATTGTAGATATCACTTCTACATATGGAGTTACACTTGGAATACCTATCCCAGTATACTCCCTAAATATCTTAGGAGAAATAACACGTTTTCCTCCTTCACATTACCCAATGCATTGGAGAGCTATCTCTGGCTCACCTGCCCTAGTATTATCACAGAACCACCTGTATATGTAATCAATGCCCGATAACCATAACATAATCATAACACATAAAAAATTTATAAAGGAAAGAAAACATTTCCACATTCCAATATATCAAATCAAGATATTGAAATAATCAATTTTTTATCAAATCATTTTCAAAACCATTTAAAAAGATATTTTTGAATCAAAGTGTCCCATACCACTTTGAAACTTTTAAATGGAATTTCATTTGAAAACACTAATGACCATATATATTAATCCTAAAACCAATTTTGAAAACATGGAAATTAATGGGAAATATTTATAAGAATAAATCTTTAAAGCATTTAAACGATATTTTAGTTACAGAGTTTTTTAAAAAAAGATAGAAGCTTTAATACAAATAATTAAAGAATTACTTTTAAATCATAGCATTATAATTTCATAATAATAAAGGGATTCATGATATAGTATGTCAAAGGACTGTATATACACCATATAAGAGTGAATTGGTGCATTACAATAATAAAGACTCAGTGGAAATGTCAATTGGGATGAAATCCCTTATAAAGATGTTTTCCATAAATTAAGGATAAATCAACCACATAATTATGTGTGACAAAACAAATACACCTAATATAAGTGGTTATTATGTGTAAAATAATCATAGGTCATTCACACATATTCATTGGATGACATATTGATGATGCATAAGGTGAACCTAAAGAATTGAGATTGGGTTAAGAAGTTCCCTTGTAAAAATTTGACATCCTAACGACATCACTTTAAAATTTAGAAAATGAGTTGATTAGATAAAAAGGTGATATCATAACTTGGAAATAAATTTTACATAAATAAGTATATATAATAAAATATCCCAACATAATAAGATGTAATTTAAAAGACATAACAAAATAAACTGTTTAGGGAGAGGAGGGTGAATGGTTCCCTTACCGATTTGGTAACTTACAAAACATACACCACATGAAAGAAGGATCATAAAAAGAAGATGTAAATACTCATAAATGAAAGTATATTACACAAATAGTATAATCATGGGCATTACATGCACCACAAAAATGGAAATAGTGGAAAATATTGCAAGAATCTCACGGGAATAAAAAAGTGAGATGAAACCTATTACCACATTGTAATCAACTGAGGCATATGACAAAACGTTAATAAAAAAAATTAATCACAATATACCATGAATAAAATGAGAATCATGATAATATATATCATATGTAAGTACACAATACACCACATTCAATGAATAAGTGGGGAACAATGGAAATCTCGCGTAATTAAAAGTGAGAGAAGAAAATCCCTTACCTCGTGTCTGACTTGACCCGTTCATTCTTTAATATCCTGAATAATTAACTAAATTTAATTTCTACTTTATTAATAACATTTTTCATGTTTATTATTCCTTTTATATCACTTATTAAAATGTTATAAACATTATGTAATCATTTAATTTAATAATGATCATTTTGTCGATATTTGGTACTTGAGTCAAAAATGAACACCTTATATTTACATGTTGTCCATGTGGTAAATATTCCATTATATCAAGAATGTTATTAATTATTTAGATATCGTACAAAAAACATATATCCAGTATATACATGTATTTATAATAGTACATATCATTTGGAGGTATGAAATGAAATGCACCGTTCATGGAGACGGTAAGCCGTACGTACTCATGAACACTACTTTCATTTCTAATTCCTATTTTTTTGGAATTAAATCATAATGATAAATATTTATATTATAATTAGAGTATAATATAATATAAAATATCATTAACTCAATCCTTTATACATCCCACATAAGGCATTAATGAGTCACATCACTTTGAGGGGGCGGTAGTCCTCCCTTCCTCACATGAGAGTATCGAATTTACCCACTATGGAAACCATAATGAAATGATATAAATGTAAATTACAGAATCATAAAGAAAACATAAAAAAACTATATCATTTGTAAATACAGTTCAATCATAATGGCCACCATGAGAGGTGGTTGGATATATTTGAATAATCATCATTTCATGAGGCGTTAGTTTTCCATCCACAGAAACATTGTGTTCTTCATCCATTATATGGAGGTGTGTTTAAGTGTAGTTAGAATACTTATCATAAAAACATCCTAGTATATTATTGAACCACATTTTACTTACTAATTATGCTAAAAATTATATTCATTCACATTTTAAGCCTCTAACATTTATTGGATAAAAGTAAATACATCTAAGAAACATTTATAATCACATTTTAGTTGGTTTTGTTAATTCCCCCCAATAAAATGGCTAGGAGTTAACTTCTATTCAAAATAATAATATTTTATTATTAGTGTGCAACATAAGATTTTAAAGAAACCTGTTATTGCATATTGGGTATGCTATCGAACATAGCAACCACTTTAAAGTAAAATTAATATTTAATTCACAAATATTAATAAATATGAAATATTTCTTATTCTTTATTTACCTAGGATGTTACATCCTTCTCCCATTTTGGTAATTTCATCCTCACAATTTTAAAATTGGTCTCTGGAACTTCATTAAAATCCCCACTTCCCAAAAAGAGTCAATAAAACTATCACTTTAAAATAAGGGAGGATAAGTACAACGGTTACCCAAGACAACAAATACTAGGATTCCATGAAAACAAGGACATGGAGTAGAAAACAAACCATCATGTTATGATGGAGTGTGGTAGAAAACATGTTTAGGGGAAAGTTAACCTACAGAAAATCACAAACATATTATGGGTTAAACAATCTTTGATAACACAGTAGGAAATGTAAACCAAATACATTTTTGTTTTACATTCCTTTTCATAATTTGGTGGAATTCATTTACTACATATAATAAGAACATATTTAAATATACTTACCTTTAAGTAGAGTTTCATCCTTTAATAAGTTTCTACCAAAAACTAATCTTTTATCCCAATAATGATCATTAAAAAAGACATGGTAACATCAAAAGCACAAGAATCATCTACTTCAGAATCTCATAATCCAAAAAAACTATATATTTCCCTTGTCTTTAGACATCAACTAAAACCAAAATTTTAGTGCGAGATCATATAATACCCAGAAGTAGAATCTTTTAAAATAATAAAAACAACTCTTAATCTCCAAAAATTTTCAAACAAAACCCAAAGTTCAACAAAGACCATTAAAAAACACATTTTGCAAAATTCATCAAAAGTGATACAAACAAAAATTGAAACCCAAATCTCATAAGGTTTTAATTACATAGTCTTCCAAGATAACATTTATCTCGAAAAAAGAATAGTTACTCATAAAGTCTCATATTGAAAAATAATTAACCAAATCAAATGTTCTCCATGATAGTTTAATCATTATCTTAAATAAACTAAATCATCATATGTCCACAATAAAAACATAGATTACTCCAAACTAAAATTTCAACCATTATTCCACAATTGAAATCTCATATTATTCTATATTCCTTAGCCATATAGTGTTTCCTCAAAAGAGAGAACATCTTCCAAAATATCCTTTATCACTAAATAATTTTTCTATACAACGTACATCCATTTGATAAAACATAAGATCCAAAAATAATCTTATTCTTGTTCAGTAAAAATATTTTACTGAAATAATAAGTCATACTAACGAGGGACATCAAGTAGGCTAGTGGTAGGTGATGCACCCTTGTCGCCTTTCGGTTGTGGGTTCGATTCGGGAAGCCTTTCCAGATGTGACGGGTTGTCACCCATCCTATGGGTTGTCCTTTTTATAAAACTCAAAAATAAACCTAACATGTTTTATCCTCAATGGTTTCATTATACCTCTAATTTTCATCCAAATTCATTATGATCTCAACATCTTAATTCTTGAAGTATTATTTCACCATCATATGATAAAATAAAATAATCCCCAAAATGAAGAACATCATACCTTGATCATGGTGTCCATTTGGACTCATCATCATCTTGTTCACGTAGGTAGAAGGTCCATTCATTGAAATAATGATTTAGAGATCCTTCAAAATCATTTTCTTCCTCCATCAAAATACACCTTGTATAACATGGGTCATATGGGTGTTCAATGAAAAACAGTTTTGAAAAATAATCATGTATGAAATATAATTTCAAAACATATAGTAAAAATTTTATTTTTATAAAAAGTTGGATTGATTTTGAGTTGAAACATTCAATTAACTGCCCTTCTAAAATACCATAAGTATGTGCTGAGAGACTATATTTTAAAAGAAAACATAAATAGGTTGTGCAAGGGTCTCCTTCTTCAGCACCTTTTTTACAATCATTATATGCTTCAAAATCTTGTGATAAGGTAAAATATTTGAAAATTCCTTGATAATATTTACCTTTCTTGAAAATATGAGAATATTGTGAAAATATAATTTTTCTAAATACAATCCATGATCCACGATGATAAAGAGTTATATTTGAGGTGTTTGATATCTCAGACAACTTATTTCAAGTGAGTTGTATGCTAGAAAATTTTCCACTCTTCTGAACACGACTTTGCAATAATTATTGCAAGCAAGTCATCAGGAAGAGATAGGAATTTCATTTGAGATCCTCCTCCTTCCATTTGAAACTGACATTCCTTGCCCAAAAAAAGTTATAAAATAAGTCTTTAAATGAAATAATAGAAATAAGGACTAACCATGTGTCTATCAAAAACTCCTAATCCCTAAAGTTGTCTAAACCAACCTCTGATACCAACTAAAAGGACCCGCCCTTATAACATTACATAATATTGAATTAAAATAATAGTTCTCATTGAGGATCTTTTCTGGTTTAGAGTTTTAGAGAATTAGGCTATAAATATTACATAACAACTTGAATATTACAAGTAGACACTACTTCTAATTATCCATTTTTTTCATAAAATAAAAACTCTTAAAAAGAAACATGTCTCGTTCCCTATTTTAGACAGCATTACTTTTCCTTGATCCCGTCCTTGAACCTATTCATCTTTAAGTCATGTGGAAAACATTTTAAAAACTTTGGATTAGTATAAAAAGCTCAATAAGGGTAATATATTAAGCAAGGAAAACATTATTCCATCAATATATACAATTCATCGAAACCATAATTTTCAATCATAACATACCTTACGAAATCATAAGATTTATGAATAAGACACACAAATCATAAATCATAAAGGTTACTTATATAATCCATATAAAATTTACATTAAGTCTACCACAACTATGTAGGTAGTTACACTTGTAATACCCATCACAGTATATTCCCTAAATCTCTTAGGAGAAACAACACGTTTACCTTTGTCATGTTACCCAATGCATTGGAGAGCTATCTCGGGCTCACCCGCCCTAGGATTAAAATGGAACCACCCATTTACGTAAACAATGACCGATAACTATAACATGATATTGAAATAAACGATGTTTTATCAAATCATTTTCAAAACCATTTAAAAAGTGATTTTTAAATCATAGTGTCCCATACCACTTTGAAGCTTTTAAATGAATTATAATTTGAAAAAATTGATGTCCATATAAATAAATCCTAAAACCCATTTTGATAACATGTACATTAATGATAAATATTTAGAAGAATAAATCCTTAAAACATTTAAAATTATATTTTAGTTAAATAGTTTTTGACAAAAAGAGAGATGCTTGAATACAGATAATTGAAGAATTACTTTTAAATTAGAACGTTATAATATCATGAGAATAAAGGGATTCATGATATAATATTTAAAAGGATAGTATATACACCATATAAGAGTGAATTTGTGTGTAACAACAATGAAGTCTCAGTGGAAATGAATATTGGGATGAAATCCCTTATAAAGATGTTATCCTTAAATTAATGATAAATCAACCACATAATTATGTGTGACTAAAATAAATAAACACCATATAAGTGTATATTAAGTGTAAAACAATCAGAGGTCATTCAACGTATTCAATGGATGAAAAATTCAAGAAGTACAAGTTGAACCTAAAGAATTGAATTTTGGTTAAGAAGTTCCCTTGTGAATATTCGACACCCTGACGGCGTCACATTAAAATTCAGAAAATGATTTGATGACATAAAAAGGGTATCTCATCACATGGAAATAAATTTTTCATAAATAAGTATATAGAAGAACATATCCCAACATAATAAGATGTAATTTAAAATACATAACAAAAAAAGCCTTTTAAAAAGAGGAGGGTGAATGGTTCCTTTAACGATTTGGTAACTTAAAAACATACTCCACATGAAAGAAGGATCATAAAAAGAAGACGTAATTACTCATAAATGAAATTATATTACACAGAGAATTCAATCATGGGAAGTACATACATGACACAAATGTAAATAGTGGGAAATATAGCATAAATCTCACGGGAATAAAAAACTGAGATGAAACCCTTTACCACATTGTAATCAACTGAGTCGTATGAAAAAAAGTTAATAACCACAAAATAAATCACATTATACCTTTAATATAATTATAATCATGATAATATATATCAAATGGCAGTAAAAAATACACCACATGCAATGAATAAGTGGTGAACAGTGGAAACCTCAAGGAATTGAAACTGAGATAACAAAATCCCTTACCTTGTGTCCGACTTGACCCGTTAATTCTTTAATATCCTGAATAATAAATTAAAGGTAATTTATACTTTATTAAGAACATTTTTTAATTTTATTATTCCTTTTATATCACTTATTACCATGTTATAAACTTTACGTAATCATTAATGTTAATAATGTTCCTTTTGTTGATATTTGGTACTTGAGTCAAAAATGAACACCTTATATTAAAATGTTTCCCATGTGGTCAATAGTCCATTATATCCAGAATTTTATTAATTATTTAGATATAATATATATCATATATATCCAGTATATACATGTATTTATAATAGTACATAACATTTGAAGGTAAGAAATGAAATGCACCGTCCATGGAGACGGTAAGCCGTATGTACGCAGGAACCCTAAATTCATTTATAATTCATATTTTTATGGAATTAAAGAATAATGATTCATAGTTATATTATAAATATAGTATAATATCATATATAAAATCATTAACTCTATCCTTTATACATCCCACATAAGGCATTAATGAGTCACATCACTTTGAGGGGGCAGTAGTCTGCAATTCCTCAAATGAGATTATCATATTTACCCACTTTGGAAACCATAAAGGAATGATATAAATAGAAATTAGAGAAGAATAAAAAAACTTAAAATTAATATATATCATATATAAATACAGTTCCATCATATTGGCCACCATGATAGGAAGTTTGAGATATTTGAACAATCGTCGTTTTGTGAGGCGTTAGTTTTCCATCCATAGAAACATTATGTTCTTCATCCATTAGATGAAGATTTGTGTAAGTGTAGTTCTAATCCTTCTCATAAATACATCCTAATATATTGAGGATACTGTTTTCGTTACAAAATAAAGGAATAAAAAGAGTTTACGGGTTGGAGAAGTAAAATAAAAGAAAACAATTTAAGAGAAATTGTTACCTTTAATTTGGGTAACTCCCATTGGTTTGAACCAAAGGACATCTGGAAGTGCCTTCAGACTAAGGTAAGGCTTCTAGTATGAGGAGAGGGATGTAGTGAGATTAATGGAGTAGAGGTTGGACGAGCCAAAAGGCTTGAGAGGTGTGCTAAATTGGTTATAATTGGTATTCTTTTATAAGGGAGAGGAGGGG
This sequence comes from Viscum album, assembly GCA_963277665.1. NCBI lineage: Eukaryota > Viridiplantae > Streptophyta > Magnoliopsida > Santalales > Viscaceae > Viscum > Viscum album. The sequence continues at coordinate 184,923,961 of OY728123.1, forward strand.
CTCTTTTGGATAGTGTGAAAATATTATCTTATTATAAACATATCTTCGGTTTCAAAAGGCCCACAAATCATTAACGAATAAGATAAGATGAATGATGTTTGAAATAAAATCATCCAATAAGAAATTTTACATGTTTTGGATAATATTTTAACACTTATAATCTTATTTATTTAAATGATTTATTAATGAGGTAAACACTGCATTATTATTGTGTTACAAATAATTTGATTTCATTTTTTTTAAAAATTATAAAAAAATACCACAATGTATAAAATATTTTTAAATTTACAATGAAAATTTATAGTCGAAAATATAATCTATATAACCCCTTGTAAAAATTAATTTACTAAAATATATTTGGTTTTGTAATTTCACACTTTACTTTAAGTTAATTAATCTAAATTGTCACTTTCCCTTCCAGGTGGATCAAAGGGGTCCCAAAATCGACCGAAAAATGACCATGGTCGATAATGACTCAACCAATATGGCTTTTACAAGTGTTATGGTAATTGTGAATTATTATAATATTCTTTTTACCATGAATTACCTTATTTACCTTTAACCACGGTAAATAAAATCAAAAGGTACTATTCACCAAATATTATTTTCATCATATTGAACCACATTTTACTTACTAATAACAACCATGTATGTTGTATTTTTTCAATTCAATTCATATATTTGGTAAAATTTCATTAAAATGAAAAATTCAGTCTTTTATCTACTAATAAGTGGTTTCACTATTCATAAAAAATTGATGTTTTTCAGAAAAATACCAAAAATTCAACCTATGCTATATATGATATTCAAAATTCAAATATGATTTTTATTTTTCCAAATTAAAAACAAAAAAGTGGGATTAATTAATTTAAAAATTATTTCTCGTTAAAGAAAATAGCGTGTTTTTAAGAAACAATAACTATCAAAAGATTGACACTTATTTATGTCCAATTTCAAAGTGAAATTAATTAAATGAAAAACATTGGATTAAATGATAAAAAAATATTCTAATTATACTGTAAAACTAATTAAAAGATAATCTAACCATATAGAAAAATTATATTAAAAGGCTATTTTGAATTAAAATACAATATTTTCCACTATTCATTAAAAAATGAACATTATCTGAAAAATAGTAAAAAATTTCTCAAATTAAATTTAATGTCCCAAATAAAAATAAGAATTTCATTTGGTCAAATAGAACACATAAAAATGACCAAAACTATATTTATATAGGTTTCTCGATTAAAATGCAGTAAATCGACATTTTAATGTAAATTATGCTAAAAATTAGATTCATTTACATTTTAAGCCTCTAACAATTATTGGATAAAAGTAAATATATCTAATAAACATGTATAATCACATTTTAGTTGGATTTGTTCATTCCCCCCAATAAAATGTCTAGGAGTTAACATCTATTTAAAATAGTAATATTTTATTACTAGTGTGCAACATATGTTTTTAATGAAACACATTGTTGCGTATCGGGTACGCTATAGAACACAGAAACCCCTTTAAAGTAAAATTCATTTTCAATTCACAAATATTAATAAATATGAAATATGTCTTATTCATTATTTACATGGGTTATTACATCCTTTCCCCCTTTTGGGAATTGTGTCCTCGTAATTTTAAAATTGGGCTCAAGAACTTCATTGAAAGCCCCAACTCGAAAAAAGAGTCAATAAAACAATCACATTAAAATAAGGGAAGAGAAGTAAAAAAGTTTAATCGAGACAACAGATACTAAGATTCCATGAAAACATGGAAATGGAGGAGCAAAAAACCCATTAAGTTTTGATGGAGATTGACAGAAAGCATGTTTTGGAGAAATTTAACCACCAAAAAATCACAAACTTGTGATGGGTTAAATAGTCATTCCTTACCCAGTAGGATATGTAAACCAACAAAGTATTGGTTTTGCATTACATTTCATAATTTGGTGGAATTCATTTACTACATAGAAAAAGAACATAAGGAAACATACTTACCTTCATGTAGAGTTTCATCTTTTAATAAGTTTCTACCAAACACCAATCTTCTCTCCAAACAAAGAGCACTCAAAAATATATAGTCACATCAAAATCACAAGAATCATCTGCTTGAGAATCTCATAATCTAAAAAAAGAACTATATATTTACCTTGTATTTACCTTCATGTAGAGTTTCATTCACATTTTAAGCCTCTAACATTTATTGGATAAAAGTAAATACATCTAAAAACATTTATAATCACATTTTAGTTGGTTTTGTTAATTCCCCCCAATAAAACGGCTAGGAGTTAACTTCTATTCAAAATAATAATATTTTATTATTAGTGTGCAACGTAAGATTTTAAAGAAACATGTTATTGCGTATTGGGTATGCTATCGAACATAGCAACCCCTTTAAAGTAAAATTAATATTTAATTCACAAATATTAATAAATTTTAAATATTTCTTATTCTTTATTTACCTAGGATGTTACATCCTTCCCCCATTTTGGTAATTGCATCCTCACAATTTTAAAATTGGGCTCTGGAACTTCATTAAAATCCCCACTTCCCAAAATGAGTAAATAAAACTATCACTTTAAAATAAGGGAGGATAAGTACAAAGGTTACCCAAGACAAAAAATACTATGATTCCATGAAAACACGGACATGGAGTAGAAAAAAAACCATCATGTCATGATGGAGTGTGGTAGAAAACATGTTTAGGGGAAAGTTAACCTACATAAAATCACAAACTTGTTATGGGTTAAACAATCTTTGATAACCCGGTAGGAAATGTAAACCAAATACGTTTTTGTTTTACATTCCTTTTCATAATTTGGTGGAATTCATTTACTACATATAATAAGAACATATGTAAATATACTTACCTTCAAGTAGAGTTTCATCCTTTAATAAGTTTCTACCAAAAACTAATCTTTTATCCAAATAAATAGCATTAAAAAAGTCATGGTCACATCAAAAGCACAAGAATCATCTACTTCAGAATCTCAAAATCCAAAAAAAACTATATATTTCCCTTGTCTTTAGACATCAACTAAAACAAAAATTTTAGTGCGAGATCATATAATACCCAAAAGTAGAATCTTATAAAATAATAAAAACAACTCTTAATCTCCAAAATTTTTCAAACAAAACCCAAAGTTCAACAAAGACCATTCAAATTTTTTTTTGTAAAATTCGTCAAAAGTGATACAAACTAAAATTGAAACCCAAATCTCATAAGGTTTTAATTACATAGTCTTCCAAGATAACATTTATCTAGAAAAAAGAATAGTTACTCATAAAGTCTCATATTGAAAAATAATTAACCAAATCAAATGTTCTCCATGATAGGTTGATCATTATCTTAAATAAACTAAATCAGCATATGTCCACAATAAAAACATAGATTCTTCCAAACTAAAATTTCAACCATTATTCCACAATTGAAATCTCATAGTATTCTATCTTCCTTAGGCATATAGTGTTTCCTCAAAAGAGAGAACATCTTCCACAATATCCATTATCACTAAATCATTTTTCTATACAACGTACATCCATTTGATAAAACATAAGATCCAAAAATAATCTTATTCTTGTTCAGTAAAAACATTTTACTGAAATAATAAGTCATACTAACGAGGGACATTAAGTAGGCTAGTGGTAGGCGATGCACCCTTGTCGCCTTTCGGTTGTGGGTTCGATTCGGGAATCCTTGCCGGATGTGACGGGTTGTCACCCATCCTATGGGTTGTCCTTTTTATAAAACTCAAAAATAATCCTATCATGTTTTATCCTCAATGGTTTCTTTATACCTCTAATTTTCATCCAAATTCATTATGATCTCAACATATTAATTCTTGAAGTATTATTTCACCATCATATGATAAAATAAAATAATCCCCAAAATGAAGAACAACAAACCTTGATCATGGTGTCCATTTGGATTCATCATCATCTTGTTCACGTAGGTAGAAGGTCCATTCATTGAAATAGTGATTTAGAGATCCTTCAAAATAATTTTCTTCCTCCATCCAAATACACCTTGTATAACATGGGTCATATGGCTGTTCAATGAAAAACAGTTTTGAAAAATAATCATGTATGACATATAATTTCAAAACATCTAGAAAAAATGTTATTTTTATAAAAAGTTGGATTGATTTTGAGTTGAAACATTCAATTAACTGCCCTTCCAAAATACCATAAGTATGTGCTGAGAGACTATATTTTAAAAGAAAATATAAATAGGTTGTTCAAGGGTCTCCTTCTTCAGCACCTTTTTTAGAATCATAATATGCTTCAAAATCTTGTGATAAGGTAAAATATTTGAAAATTCCTTGATAATATTTACCTTTCTTGAAAATATGAGAATATTGTGAAAATATAATTTTTATAAATACAATCCATGATCCACGATGATAAAGAGTTATATTTGAGGTGTTTGATATCTCATAAAACTTATTTCAAGTGAGTTGTATGCTAGAAAAATTTTCCAATCTTCTGAACATGACTTTGCAATAATTATTGCAAGAAAGTCATCGTGAAGAGATTGGAATTTCATTTGAGATCCTCCTCCTTCCATTTGAAACTGACATTCCTTGCCCAAAAAAGTTATAAAATAAGTCTTTAACTGAAATAATAGAAATAAGGACTAACCATGTGTCTATCGAAAACTCATAATCCCTAAAGTTGTCTAAACTGACCTCTGATACCAACTAAAAGGACACGACCTTATAACATTACATAATATTGAATTAAAATAATAGTTCTCATTGAGGATCTTTTCTGGTTTAGATTTTTATAGAATTAGGCTATAACTATTACATAACAACTTGAATATTACAAGTAGACACTACTTCTCATTATCCATTTTTTTCATAAAATAAAAACTCTTAAAAATAAACATGTCTCGTTGCCTATTTTAGATAGCATTACTTTTCCTTGATCCCATCCTTGAACCTATTCATCTTTAAGTCATGTGGAAAACATTTCAAAAACTTTGGATTAGTATAAAAAGCTCAATAATGGTAATATAATAAGGAAGGAAAACATTAGTCCATCAATATATACAATTCATCGAAACCATAATTTTCAATCATAACATACCTTACGAAATCATAAGATTTAGGAATAAGACACACAAATCATAAGTCATAAATGTTACTTATAGAATCCATATAAAATTTACATTATTTCTACCACAGCTATGTAGGGAGTTACACTTGTTATACCCATCACAGTATATTCCCTAAATCTCTTAGGAGAAACAACACGTGTACCTCTGTCACGTTACCCAATGCATTGGAGAGCTATCTCGGGCTCACCCGCCCTAGGTTTAAAATGGAACCACCCATTTACGTAAACAATGACCGATAACTATAACATAATCATAACACATAACACATATATAAAGGAAATATAACATTTCCACATTCCAATATATCAAATCATGATATTGAAATAAACGATGTTTTATCAAATCATTTTCAAAACCATTTAAAAAGTGATTTTTAAATCATAGTGTCCCATACCACTTTGAAGCTTTAAAATGAACTATAATTTGAAAAACTTGATGTCCATAAAAAAAATCCTAAAACCCATTTTGATAACATGTACATTAATGATAAATATTTAGAAGAATAAATCCTTAAAACATTTAAAATTATATTTTAGTTAAATAGTTTTTGACAAAAAGAGAGACGCTTGAATACAGATAATTGAAGAATTACTTTTAAATTAGAACTTTATAATATCATTAGAATAAATGGATTCATGATATAATATTTCAAAGGATAGTATATACACCATATAAGAGTGAATTTGTGCGTAACAACAATGAAGTCTCAGTGGAAATGAAAATTGGGATGAAATCCCTTATAAAGATGTTATCCTTAAATTAAAGATAAATCTACCAAATAATTATGTGTGAATAAAATAAATATACACCATATAAGTGGATATTAAGTCTAAAACAATCATATGTCATTAAATTTATTCAAAGGATGACAAATTCATGAAGTACAAGTTGAACCTAAAGAATTGAATTTTGGTTAAGAAGTTCCCTTGTAAAAATTCGACACCCTGACGGCGTCACATTAAAATTCAGAAAATGATTTGATGAGATAAAAAGGGTATCTCATCACATGGAAATAAATTTTACATAAATAAGTATATAGAAGAACATATCCCAACATAATAAGATGTAATTTAAAATACATAACAAAAAAAAGCCTTTTAAAAAGAGGAGGGTGAATGGTTCCTTTAACGTTTTGGTAACTTAAAAACATACTCCACATGAAAGAAGGATCATAAAAAGAAGATGTAAATACTCATAAATGAAATTATATTACACAAAGAATTCAATCATGGGTAGTACATACATGACACAAATGTAAATAGTGGGAAATATAGCATAAATCTCACGGGAATAAAAAACTGAGATGAAACCCTTTACCACGTTGTAATCAACTGAGTCGTATGAAAAAAAGTTAGTAACCACAAAATAAATCACATTATACCTTTAATATAATTAGAATCATGATAATATATATCAAATGGCAGTACACAATACACCACATGCAATGAATAAGTGGTGAATAGTGGAAACCTCAAGGAATTAAAACTGAGATAACAAAATCCCTTACCTCATGTCCGACTTGACCTGTTAATTCTTTAATATCCTGAATAATAAATTAAAGGTAATTTATACTTTATTAAGAACATTTTTCAATTTTATTATTCCTTTTATATCACTTATTACCATGTTATAAACTTTACGTAATCATTAATGTTAATAATGTTCCTTTTGATGATATTTGTTACTTGAGTAAAAAATGAACACCTTATATTTAAAAGTTTCCCATGTGGTCAATAGTCCATTATATCCAGAATTTTATTAATTATTTAGATATAATATATATCATATATATCCAGTATATACATGTATTTATAAAAGTACATAACATTTGAAGGTAATAAATGAAATGCACCGTCCATGGAGACGGTAAGCCGTATGTACGCAGGAACCCTAAATTCATTTATAATTCATATTTTTATGGAATTAAAGAATAATGATACATAGTTATATTATAATTATAGTATAATATCATATATAAAATAATTAACTCTATCCTTTATACATCCCACATAAGGCATTAATGAGTCGCATCACTTTGAGGGGGCGGTAGTCTGAAATTCTTCAAATGAGATTATCATATTTACCCACTTTGGAAACCATAAAGGCGTGCTATAAATAGAAATTAGAGAAGAATAAAAAAACATAAAATTAATATATATCATATATAAATACAGTTCCATCATATTGGCCACCATGAGAGGAAGTTTGAGATATTTGAACAATCGTCGTTTTGTGAGGCGTTAGTTTTCCATCCATAGAAACATTATGTTCTTCATCCATTAGATGGAGATGTGTGTAAGTTTAGTTCTAATACTTCACATAAATACATCCTAATATATTGAGGATACTGTTTTTGTTACAAAATAAAGGAATAAATAGAGTTTACGGGTTGGAGAAGTAAAATAAAAGAAAACAATTTAAGAGAAATTGTTACCTTTAATTTGGGTAACTCCCTTTGGTTTGAACTAAAGGACTTCTTGAAGTGCCTTCAGACTAAGGTAAGGCTTCTAGTATGAGGAGAGGGATGTAATGAGATTAATGGAGTAGAGGTTGGATGAGCCAAAAGGCTTGAGAGGTGTGATAAATTGGTTATAATTGGTCTTCTTTTATAAGGGAGAGGAGGGGCTCTTTTGGATAGTGTGAAAATATTATCTTATTATAAATTTATCTTCGGTTTAAAAAGGCCCAAAAATCATTAACGAATAAGATAAGATGAATCATGTTTGAAATAAAATCATACAATAAGAAATTTTACATGTTTTGGCTATTATTTTAACAGTTATAATCTTATTTATTTAAATGATTTATTAATGAGGTAAACACTGCATCATTATTGGGTTATAAATAATTTGATTTCATTTTGTTTAAAAATTATAAAAAAATACAACTATGTATAAAATATGTTTAAATTTACAATGAAAATTTATAGTCGAAAATATAATCTATATAACCCCTTGTAAAAATTAATTTACTAAAATATATTTGTTTTTGTAATTTCACACTTTACTTTAAGTTAATTAATCTAAATTGTCATTTTCACTTCCAGGTGGATCAAAGGGGTCCCAAAATCGACCCAAAAATGACCATGGTCGTTAATGACTCAACCAATAAGGATTTTACAAGTGTTAAGGTAATTTTGAATTATTATAATATTCTTTCTACCATGAATTACCTTATTTACCTTTAACCGCGGTAAATAAAATCAAAAGGTACTATTCACCAAATATTATTTTCATCTTATTGAACCAAATTTTACTTACTAATAACAACCATGTATGTTGGATTTTTTAAATTCAATTCATATATTTGGTAAAATTTCATTAAAATGAAAAATTCAGTCTTTTATCTACTAATAAGTGGTTTCACTATTCATAAAAAATTGATGTTTTTCAGAATAATACCAAAAATTCAACCTATGCTATATATGATACTAAAAATTCAAATATGATTTTTATTTTTCCAAATTCAAAACAAAAAAGTGGGATTAATTACTTTAAAAATTATTTCCCGTTAATGAAAATAACGTGTTTTTAAGAAACAATAACTATCAAAAGATTGACACTTATTTATGTCCAATTTTTCATTGAAATTAATTCCAATGAAAAACATTGGATTAAATGATAAAAAAATATTCTAATTATACTTTAAAACTAATTAAAAGATAATCTATCCATATAAAAAAAATTATATTAAAAGGCTATTTTGAATTAAAATACAATATTTTCCACTATTCATTAAAAAATGAACATTATCTGATAAATAGTACAAAATTTCTCAAATTAAATTTAATGTCCCAAATAAAAATAATAATTTCATTTGGTCAAATAGAACACATAAAAATGACCAAAACTAGATTTATATAGGTTTCTCCATTAAAAGGCAGTAAATCGACCTTTTAATGTAAATTATGCTAAAATTTAGATTCATTCACATTTTAAGCCTCTAACTATTATTGGATAAAAGTAAATATATCTAATAAACATGTATAATCACATTTTAGTTGGATTTGTTCATTCCCCCCAATTAAAGGTCTAGGAGTTAACATCTATTTAAAATAGTAATATTTTATTACTAGTGTGCAACATATGTTTTAAATGAAACCCATTGTTGCGTATCGGGTACACTATAGAACACAGAAACCCCTTTAAAGTAAAATTAATTTTTAATTCACAAATATTAATAAATATGAAATATGTCTTATTCTTTATTTACATGGGTTATTACATCCTTTCCCCCTTTTGGGAATTGTGTCCTCGTAATTTTGAAATTGGGCTCAAGAACTTCATTGAAAGCCCCAACTCGAAAAAAGAGTCAATAAAACAATCACTTTAAAATAAGGGAAGAGAAGTAAAAAAGGATACTCGAGACAACAGATACTAAGATTCCATGAAAACATGGAAATGGAGGAGCAAAAAACCCATTAAGTTTTGATGGATATTGACAGAAAGCATGTTTAGGAGAAATTTAACCACCAAACAATCACAAACTTGTGATGGGTTAAATATTCATTCATTACCCAGTAGGATATGTAAACCAACAAAGTTTTGGTTTTACATTACATTTCATAATTTGGTGCAATTCATTTACTACAAATAAAAAGAACATAAGGAAACACACTTACCTTCATGTAGAGTTTCATCCTTTAATAAGTTTCTACCAAACAACAATCTTTTCTCCAAACAAAGAGAACTCAAAAATACATAGTCACATCAAAAGCACAAGAATCATCCGCTTGAGAATCTCATAATCCACAAAAAAACTATATATTTACCTTGTATTTAGACATCAACTAGAACCAAAATTGTTAGAGTGAGATCAGATAATTCCCAAAAAGTATAATATTTTACATGATGAAAAACTACTCTTAATCTCCATAATTATTCAAACAAAACCCCATGTTCAACAAAGACCATTCAAAAAAACAACTCTCCATAAAATATTTCAAAAGTGATACAAACTAAAATTTAAACCCACATCTAATAAGGATTTAATTACATAGTCTTACAAGAGAACATTTATCTACAAATAACAATATTTACTTATAAAGTATCATATTGAAAATTAATTAACCAAATCACATGTTCTCCATGATAGGTTAATCATTTTCATAAAAAATCGAAATCATCATATGTCCATAATAAAAAAATATATTCTTAAAAACTAAAATTTCAACCATTATTCCAAAATTTAAATCTCATAGTATTCTATCTTCCTTAGGCAAATAGTGTTTCCCCAAAAGATAGAACATCTTCCAAAATTACCTTTGTCAGAAAATCATTTTTCTATATTATGTATATCCATTTGATAAAACATAAGTTCCCAAAATCAACTTATTCTTGTTCCATAAAACCGTTTTACTAAAATAATTTGTAATACTAACAATGGAATTAATATAGGCTAGTGGTAGGCAATGCACCCTTGTTTCCCTTCAGTATTGGGTTCGATTCTGGTAGCCTTTCCAGGTGTGACGGGTTGTCACCCATCCTACGGGTTGTCCTTTTTATAAAACTCAAAAGTAACACTAACATGTTTAAACCTAAATGGTTTCATTGTACCTATAATTTTCATCAAAATTAATTATGATGTCAACATCTTAATTCTTGATGTCTTATTTCACCGCCATATGATAAAATGAAATGCTAACCAAAATTAAGAACACCATACCATGATCATGGTGTCCATTTGGTTTCATCGTCATCTAGTTCACGTAGGTATATGGTCCATGCATTGAAACAATGATTTAGAGATCCTTAAAAATAATTTTCTTCCTCCATCCAAATACACCTTGTATAACATAGGTCATATGGGTTTTCACAGAAATAAAGTTTTGGAAAATAATCATGTATGACATATAATTTCAAAAAATCTAGTAAAAACATAATTTTTGTTAAACAGTCGGACAGAATTTGAGTTGAAACATTCAATTAACGGTCCTTTTAAAACGCCATAAGTATGTTTTGAGAGACTATATTTTAAAAGTAAATATAAATAGGTTTCACAAGGGTCTCCTTCTTCAGCAGCTTTTTAAAAATCATAATATTCTTCAAAATCATTTGATATGGTAAAATATTTGAAAATTCCTTGATAATATTTTCCTTTCTTGAAAATATGAGAATATTGTGAGAATAGGATTTTTCTAAATACAACCCAGGATCCATGATGATAACTAGGTATAGTGGAGGTGTTTGATATCTCAAAAAACTGCTTGCAATTGAGTTGTTTGCTAGAAAAAAGTTTCTCAATCATCTGAAAATGACTTTTCAATAATTATTGCAAGCATGTCATCAAGAAGAGATTGAAATGTCGTTTGAGATCCTCCTCCTTCCATTTGTATCTGATTTTCATTGATCTAAAATAGTTATAAAACAATGATTTAACGGAAATAATAGACATAGGGATTAACCATGTGTCTAACGAAAACTTATAATCCCTGAATTCGTATAAACCGACCTCTGATACCAACTATAAGTACCCGACCTTATAAAATTACATAATATTGAATTAAATGAGTAATTCACATTGAGGATCTTTTCAGGTTTAGATTTTTAGAGAATTAGGCCACAACTATAACATAACAACTTTAATTTTTCATGTAGACACTACTTCTCAGTATCCATTTTTTCATAAAATAAAAACTCTTAAAAAAAACATGTCTAGTTCCATGTTTTAGACAGCATGAATTTTCCTTGATCCCATCCTTGACCCTATTCATATTTAAGTCCTATGGAAAACATTTCAAAAACATGAGATGAGCATAATAATCTCAGTAAGGTTTATATAATAATGAAGGAAAATTGTATCCCATCAATAAACAAAATTCAATGAAATAATACTTTTCAATCATAACATACCTTACAAAATCATAAGATTTATGAATAATACACACATATCATAAATCATAAAGGTTTCTTATGGAATCCATATCAAACATACATTATAGCTATCGCAGATATGTGGGGAGTTACACTTGGAATACCCACCACATTATATTCCCTGAATCTATAAGGAGAAACAACATGTTTACCTCTATCATGTTGTCCAATGCATTGGAGAGCTATCTCTGGCGCACCCGCCATGGGTTTCTCACGAAACCACCCATATACGTATTTAATGCCCAATAACCATAACATAATCATAACACATAACACATATATAAAGGAAACATAACATTTCAACATTCCAAAATATCAAATAAAGATATTGAAATAAACAATGTTTTATCAAATTATTTCCAAAGCCATTTAAAAAGTGATTTTTGAATCAAAGTGTCCCAAACCACTTTGAAGCTTTTAAATGAATTCACATTTTAACACAGAAATGTCCAAATAAATAAATCCTAAAGCCCATTTATAAAACCGGTACATTGATGAGAAATATATTGAAGAATAAATCATTAAAACACATAAAACTATATTTTAGTTAAAGAGTTTTTAACAAAAAGAGAGACGCTTGAATACAAATAATTGAAGAATTACATTTAAATCAGAACATTATAATATCATGAAAATAAATGGATTCATGATATAATATGTCAAATGATAGTATATACACCATATAAGAGTTAATTGGTGCCTAACAATAATAAAGTCTCAGTGGAAATATAAATTGGGATGAAATCCCCTCTAAAGATGTTACCCTTAAATTAAAGATAAATCAACCACATCATTATGTGTGAAAAAAATAAATACACCCAATGTAAGTGGATATGATGTTTAAAACAATCATAAGTCATTCACAAAAATATTTATAGGATGACATATTCAAGAAGTACAACTTGAACCAAAAGAATTGATATTGGGTTAAGAAGTTCCCTTGTAAATATTTGACAGCCTAATGACATCACATTAAAATATAGAAAATGAGTTGATGAGATAAAAAGGATATCTCATCACATTGAAATAAATTTTACATCAATAAGGATATATAATAACACATCCCAACATAATAAGATGTAATTTAAAAGACATAACAAAAAGAAGCCTTTTAAAATGAGGAGGGTGAATGGTTCCCTTAAGGATTTGGTAACATACAAAACATACGCCACATTAAAGAAGGATAATAACAAGAATATGTAAATACTCGTAAATTAAATTATATTATACAACGATTACTATAATGTATATTACATACACGACACAAAATTAAATAGTGGAAAATATAGCATGAATCTCATGGGAATAAAAAAAAAGTGAGATGAAACCCTTTACCATGTTGTAATCAACGGAGTCGTATGAAAAAAAGATAATAACCACAAAATTAATCACAGTATACCATTAATATAATTAGAATCATTATAATATATATAAAATTTTAGTACACAATACACCACATGCAATGAATAAGTGGCGAACAATGTAAATCCTTGGGAATTAAGAGTGAGATAAGAAAATCCCTTACCTCATGTCCGACTGGACCCGTTCGTTCTTTAATATCCTGAATAATAAACTAAAGCTAATTTCTATGTGCTTAATAACATTTTACAAATTTATTATACCTTTTATATCACATATTACCATGTTATAAACATTATGTAATCATTTATGAAAATAATGTTTGTTTTATCGATATTTGGTACATGAGTCAAAAATAAACACCTTATATTTACAAGTTGTCCATGTGGTCAATAGTCCATTATATTTAGAATGTTATTAATTATTTAGATAACATATATATCATATATATCCAATATATACATGTATTTATTATAGTACATAACATTTGGAGGTAAGAATTGAAATGCACAGTTCATGGAGACGGTAAGCCGTACTTACACGTACTTTCATTTCTAATTCTTATTTTTTTTGGAATTAAAGAATAATGATTCATATTTATATTATAATTATAGTACATTATCATATATAAAATCATTAACTCCATCCTTTACACATCCCACATAAGTCATTAACGAGGCACATCACTTTGAGGGGGCGGTAGTCCACACTTCCCCAAATGAGATTATCGTATTTACCCACTATGGAAACCATAATGGAATGCTATAAATTGAAATTACAGAAGCATAAAGAACCCATATAATTAATATATGTCATATATAAATATAGTTCCATCATAATGGCCACCATGAGAGGCAGATGGAGATATTTGAACAATCATCGTTTCGTGAGGCGATAGTTTACCATAGTGGGAAACATTTTGTTCTTCATCCATTAGATGGAGGTGTGTGTAAGTGTAGTTTGAATACTTCTCATAAAAACATACTAGTATATTTATTATACTGTTTTTGTTACAAATTAAAGTAATAAAAAGAGTTTAGGGTCTGGAGAAGTAAAATAAAATAAAACAATGTAAGAGAAAATATTACCATTAATTTGGATAACTACTTTTGGTCTGAACCAAATGACTTCTTGAAGTTCCTTATGCCTAAGGTAATCCATCTAGGAAGAGGTGATGTATTTTGGGAGATTAATTGGGAAGATTTAGGATGAGCCAAAAGGCTTTGGAGGTATATGGAATTGGTTATAAGTGGTCTCCTTTTATAAGGGATAGGAGGGGCTCTTTTGGAAAGTGTGAAAATATTATTTTATGATAATCATATCTTCGGTTTCAAAAGGTCCGAAAATCATTAAAGTATATGATAAGTTACTAATTTTTGACGTAAAATCATCCAATAATAATTATACATGATTTGGATATTATTTTAACATTTATAATCTTATTTATTTAAATGATTTATTAATGAGGTTAACACTACATCATTATTGTGTCATAAATAATTTAATTTCATTGTTGTTTAAAATTTATAAAAAAACTACCATGATATAAGAAAGATTTTTATATTTCCAATGAATATTTTAAGTTGAATATATAATCTATATAACCCCTTGTAAAAATTCATCTACTAAAAGATATTTGTGTTTGTCATTTTTGCATTTACTTTAAGTTAATTAATCTAAATTGTCATTATTACTTCCAAGTGGATCAATGGGGTACCAAAATCGACCCAGAGATTCCCATGGTCTTTAATGACTCAACCAATAATGTTTGGACAAGTGTTAAGGTATTTGTGAATTATATTAATATTCTTTTTACCTTGAATTACCTGATTTACCTTTTACCGCGGTAAATAAAAGTCAAAAGATACTATTCACCAACAATTATTTTCCTCTTATTGAAACACATTTTACATACTAATAACAACCGTGTATGTTGAATTTTTGAAATTCAATTCACAGATGTTGTAAAATTTCATTTAAATGAAAAATTCAGTCTTTTAACTAATACTAAGTGGTTTCACTATTCATCAAAAATTGATGTTTTTTAGAAAAATACCAAAATTTCAGCCTAAGATATATTTGTCTTTCCAAATTAAAAAAATGATGTTTATTTTTCCAAATTAAAAACATAGAAGTGGAATTAATTAAATTAAAAATTAATTCCCAGTATTAATAAAAATAGCGTGTTTTTAAGAGACAATAACTATCAAAAGATCGACACTTGTTAATGTCCAATTTCAAATTGAAATTAATTCCAATGACCAACATTGGATTAAATTGTAAAAATATATTATAATTACACTTTAAACCCAATTAAAGGATAATATAACCATATAAACAAAATATATTAAAAGGAATATTTGAATTAAAATAAAATATTTTCTATTATTCATTAAAAAATGAACTTTATCCGAAAAATACCAAAAAATTACCCAATATAAAATTTAATTTCCCAACTGAAAAGTAGATTTTCATTTGGTCAGATAGAACATATAAAAATGACAAAAAACTAGATTTATATAGGGTTCACCCTTAAAAGGCGTTAAATCGATCTTCTAATATAAATTATGCTAAAAATTAGATTCATTCACATTTTAAGCCTCTAACTATTATTAGATAAAAGTAAATACATCTAAAAAACATGTATAATTATATTTTAGTTGGTTTTATTCATTCACCCCAATATAACATCTAGGAGTTAACTTCTATTTAAAATAATAATATTTTATTATTACTGTGCAACGTAAGATTTTAATGAAACCCATTGTTTCGTATCAGGTACGCTATCGAACAAAGAAACCCCATTAAAATAAAATTTATATTTAATTCACAAATATTAATAAATATGAAATATTTCTTATTATTTATTTACCTGGGATGTTACAACACATCTTTTAAAAGACCATATTCTTATATCTAATACCATACATGGTTTGATTATGAACTTATATTACCTACTTGTTAAACATCTTATGTTAAGGTTTCGCTTCAGATAATATTCTCTTTGTTCATCGCATGTGTGTTAATTTTTTATATAGTTGATCCTTATACAAATATCATGATTCAAGAAAATAAAACATGATATAAATATAATCGATATCATGTATATTTTTATTATAACAATCCATATAATATATAATTTTGAAATAGAATAAACCATTCATTGAGGCATCAAGCCATAAGTATGCATGAACATTATTTACATTTAATTATATGGTTGAAGGAAAGAAATTAAAATAAATACATTAATATATATATTAAATCATAATTATTATATCATATATAAAAAATATAGTCAATAAATCCATCTTTATTATGTTCCATGTTGTTTATAAATGAATCAAATCGATTTGAGGGGGCTGTAGTCGGAACATCCTCAAATAAAATTACTGTGTTAACACAATAAGGAAAGCATAATGGTATGTTTAATATAACTTTAATAGAATATGAAATCGGTTATAATATATGTATTTTAATATTTTTTAACTATTAAAAACATTTTAATATCATCCACGATGGTGGTAATGGAAAATAAACAAAAACATTATTCATAGAGGCGTTTAAAAGGAATAACTTGGAAAAATATAAAATTTCATTGAATAAGTGGATATGAGAATTTCCATGGTTATGAGATATTTAATTATAAAAATAAAACAACACTATATAAAAGACTCTATAATTATCATTAATTTATGGATAATTAAGTACATGAGAATTTTCAAAAAGGAATGAAATTAAGAGAGGTATTTTGAAAAAATTACCTCTCGAATAACACCTCCTTGAAGGAAACTTGATTCCCTTGTATTTGGTCTTTTGGTGAGAGAAAAAGCACATTTCTATGAGGATTGTGAGGATAAGAGGTTCGGGAAAATATTTTGGTAACTAAAAGTCATTTATGGTTGGTATTGGTGATATGGGTGCGGTATTTATATTTGAGGATATGTGGGTTAAAGTGATTAAATTATTGATTAATTTATATTTAAAGATAAATAGATTGAGGTGGAATTAATTTAAACGAATTCAACATTAAATTAATGTTTATTAGGATGGTTATGGTCGATACAAACCTTATATATCCCTTAATTATTCCAATTTTTAGGTATGTTAATCTTTTACCTTTTAACATAAACCTCTGTCACAATTTTTCCTATACAACATGAAATAATTGTTTTACCATGGTAACATCATTATACATAAAAATTAATCTGAACATATATCCAAATTTGGACATTCTGATTCAAAATATGGAATCTTTTTTATGTAATTCAGCTCACATACATGGGAATATTATATTTCCAATGACAAAAAAAGAAAGATGGTTTTTAATGTGAAATGTTTAGAATATTGAATTTTTTATATATATTTTGAATGTGGAATTTAATAAAATTATCTAAATTGGATTGAATGAAAAATATTATATATTTAATCTCTTATACCAATTAATACTATAATTTTAACTTATAAATAAATTATATTAAAAGTTGTTTTGAATTAAAATATTTCATTTTTAACTAGTTACTACAAAATGAATCCTAACAGATAAATAATAAACTTTTATTATAAACTTATTTTTGTGTTTCAATTTTAATAAAAAGTTTAATTCGAAACATTAAATCGATAAAGGTTTCAAAAATTTGATTTAAAAGGTTTCTTCATTAATAGGTTTTAAAAATAACATAATAAAAATATTTGGTTTTATGTGTTAAATATTATTTATTCTTATCTTATTCCTATAAAATCTATTAGATGAATATAAAAAAATATTTACATTTATATATAATATATATATTACATTAAAATTACCTAATACAATTAATTAATTCAATTTATTACGATTAGAACAACTTGTGATCATAATTATCGTTTTCTATAAAAATACTTCCTTTATATTTAATTGGATCTTATATTCATTTTTTAATAATTTAAAACTTATTAATTAATTTTATATTTTGTGTAAAAAAATATTTAAATATTTTAGATAATAATATTCATAAAAGATAATTTAATGTCTATGTAACATAATATATATATCTATTCGCTAAGCCTCCTTCATGCGTGTTACACAAGCCATCTAGGGAGGTCTTTGTTTTGTGTAATCAAAGATAACCTCAGTGTTACATGTAGGGGAAGATAAAATTTATCTTTTTTGAAATTTATTTATCCAAAATTAGTTCTTTACTATAAAATAAACTATTTTAAATGTATCATGAAATTATAAATATTAAAAAGATTATAATAATTTGAAAATAATAATTCAAAAAATATTAGGGTGTTGCATTCTAAGCCTCTTAAAATGAATTTATCCCTCAAAATTATTCTGAGTTATCAAAGGTTTAATACGTGAAGGTTCTATTTATTGATCCCAAATCATAAAAATGAATATTAAAACTTCATTTTAAAGAGGAATAGTCATAATGAAACAATTTCCCAAAGTAAAAAAATGAATAGGTATCTATATAACTGAACATAAATGATGATTTGGGAATAGAGGAAAAGCGTAAATAATCATAGAGACAGATAAAGAACACTAATCACAATAAATTGTGTGATACATAGAATGTTAGAAGTCACCAAACAGTAAATTGTGAATGAGGTAATTGAAATCATACAAAATGATGATAATAAGACTACCCTTTATATCATAATCCCATTTCCTAATGTTGAAGAATTTTTATAGGAAGATATACTTACTTATTTTTAGTAAAATATCACTATTGGTTATGCCCTGTACAATTTCACCTTCAACTATTATTCTATAAAATGAAGTTGAATTTATCACTCATTATGTGTTTTATGGTCATGTGATCCATAAATAGAATGATATGTTATTCTATATGTCATTATCATAGAAAAAATGTTACCACAATTTATCGAATATTCATAAGTCCACCTATAGTGAGATAATACATTAATCTAACAAAATATCAACTGGGGTTTATAAAATAGTATCCATAAATGGTAATCCATATAATCCATCTTAAAATTTAATTTCCAAAACATAAGAAAGAGTATAACCAAATCATATTTACATTTATCTCCCAAATCTCATAAGGTATCTCTTATTGGTCACATTCCAAACATGTGAATGCCTTCATCATGTATTATATTTTGTCATTGTAGAACATGAATTACTATATATCATTATCTAAAACATGCATATTTCCTTATTCTTAAGTTAAAAAATCTTCAATATAAAACTAAGATAGCATAATATTCATGTCAATAACTCATTAACCAGTTCCAAGGTCACTAGTATAATCCAATTTACATTTTCATATCCAACCTATATTTATCCAAACATCATTATCTTAATATAAGACATATTAAGGTTTATCATTCCTTTAATCATGTGTTCTCTAAATTCATCACTTACCCAGGAATAAAATTGATAGGTCTTTCGAACTATTCAACATATCCTTTGAAATACATAATGAAAAAATTAATCTAAAAACACTTATATTATTCATGTATTCGTATAAAATAATCTTTAATTTCAAAAACATATACACCTCAATAAAAAACATTATTCTTAGACAGTAACTCAGGATCCATTATTATTGTCTTCCTTAAAATATGAATCATGTATTTAGGTTCTTGAACCATAATATAACCAATATTCATAGGTTTAATGTAAGCAAAAATTCTATAACTTTCTATACCTTTCACATTTCACATAAAATCTATTTATACTCAGAAGTATAACCAATACTCGTACAACCATCATGATTATCTTCACGAGACATCAACTTATGAAATGAATTTTAATAGTTCCCATACTTTCCACATCATTAAAATTTAATGCTAACCATGTTCTATCTAGATTTGCTATTGACTATGACCAAAAATCGATCTGTGAGAAACAATTATCACATATGATAATCAAATAACCAAGGGAAACTAATTATAATTTTTTAATCTATGACCACTATGGTTTAATCCTATGTTATTTATAATTGTTACAAAAATAGTAGGATTGTAACCAATAGTTAGAATAATCCTTAGCTACATCCCATTACATATCTGTAAAAATATCTATAGGGATCTCACAAATTTTTTTATATCATAGTTTACAAAGCTTAACTATAAATTCACTATGATACCAACTATAAGATACCAAGAATAGCATACAAGTAAATTATATTTATTCATTGCAATACCTAATAAATTACACAAAAAGACACCTAAACACCATATTAGTTTAGTGCCTTTGGAAAAATTGAACACATTCTTCTAATTTTCTGAAATATATTCACCATATACCATAAATATACTCCCCTTAGTACTAACAACTAAAATATTTCTTTATAACATGTGGAAATAAATCATAAGGAAAAGGTTGAGCTGAGATGCTCAATAATGGTAAAAAATAGAGAAATGAAAACATAATCATGATAATAATGGTATGAGAACATGATCATGAAAATAAAATGTTCTAACCAATATATAAAAGATCAAAAATAAGAATCCTAAAATAAATTTTGTATGTTAATAAAACATGAATCATGGTAAAATAAATTAAATGAGTCTTGTAATCATAACATAAGAATAAATCATGGAATCGTGGAAAACACAACATCATTTAATAGTGAATTTTATAGTATTCAAGAAATTTTGTCCATGGTCATCTTTGTAGTATGGTTTCATATCACATACAATCATTTTAGTCACAGTTCACTCCCATACCTATGTTAGTTGTCACGGTTCACTCCCATAACCATATTAGTTAACAAATTCTATCATGTATATCTCATGAGATATAAATCTTCCCCCATGAACTAGAAGGTGATATAGGTCCCACTAATCTCATAATATAATCATACATACATGTTCCAAAAAATCAATAACAATCATAACCCTGGAAATGAAATGGGTATTATAAAAAAGTAATTATATAATAACCTATGGAAAAAGATACAATCTCGTATTTATTTCATCATAGTACAACCCAAGGGATAAAAGGGGTTTCTCAAACATCATTCCATCATAACATAATATAACATAAACAAATATATCTCATAAATTCCAAAAACCTAATAAAAACATTATAATAACAGGGATATTACTAAGGATTCTCATCTTATGTGGAAAATAATATTGAGAAAACACTTGAAATTAATTTTTTAAGAATGTATACTTTCTTCATTGAAGATGTTTTATTTTCTTATAACACCAGAAAACATTAAAAGAAAAAATATTCACTGATGTTAATCATGAAAACGTTTAATTAATTCATCTTGGAAATAAGGTGTCATAAATAAAAAAATATATTCATGCCTTATATGTTAAAATAAAAAAGACATCAAATATTTTTTTTGATAAGTATAAAATATATCATTTTAAAAATTAATAAAATATTCCTTTTAAAATAAGTAGTAAAAATTATACAAATCGGGAAATATTATAATAAAAAATCATGGATGAAGTGTAGAACATTTTTTAAAGGAATTTTTTAGAAATCATGGACATGGATGATAAATAAACACAAGTAAATACATATATATAAACACTCATGGAAAAAATGACTGTAACACCCCATTTTTTTCTAAAAAAAATATAAATTCATGGAACTTTTTTTAAGTAGACATTTATAACTATCCTTTAAAACATAATTTTTTCCACATTTATGTTTTTAATTTCATGAAACTGTCATCTGCAATTATGTTCAGTATGTTATTTGGAGTCTTTTAGAACATACTTGTTTTTTGGTGAATAATAACATACTCTTATGAATTTTAATATGAATAGTAATATGACACCAGTGAATAGTAAATTTTATTATTATTTAATTTTATTAAGACTTTAAGATAATAACATCTTGTTTAGTTTTTCTTCATGATATAGAAGTTGTTATAGAATTAGAATTGTTAATTTTTAAATTAAGAATTATTTTATATAAAAATTAAATTAATTATATTTAGAAAATTATTTTCAAATAATATAATTCATTTTTTAATTCTACACGTTGATAAATTTTTAGGGTAAATTGTGGGGATTTTTCAGAAACAGTTGATTTTTCAGTGAATAGTAAAAAAATACTGTTTTTAGTTTCAGTGTGTTAATGACATCAATAATGATGTAATAATTATGTTATAAATCAGGCAATCTTATTTACAGTTAAATAAGATGTGATTTCTACCAAGTGGCTTATACATTGGGCATATAACCTGGGAAATCCCATGGTTTTGCAAATACCACTCATGAGGTGTCCATTGGAAATTATTAAAATATTCCCTTACGTTTCCTATAAATACCAACCCATTCCTTCATTAACTTCATTCCCAATACCTCCTCAATAAATCTATGGACTCCTTACCTTTTTAGTAGTCCTCATAAGGTTTCTTTAAGGCCCCAAGGTCCCATCCTTCATGTTCTATGGGTTACTCTTCAAGGTAAGAAAATTCTCAATTTCATTCTTTTTTCCATTCATGTTTTCTTATTTGTGGTATAACATTCATGTTTCCATACCATGTTCTTATTTTATTCTTATTATTGATCTAGTATGTATTAAAATTCATTTCTGGATGGGTGACCCATGTCCCCTTTCTTTTTAAATGTTTTCTAAATCCTTGTTCCATAGCCGTTGGGTAGCCGAATTTTTGTATGGGATTTCTCACTTATTCTTTTATTATGAGTTCCTTTATTTTCTTATTATTTCTCCATCTATTCATACCCAAGAGGAATTAATTCTAAAAAATCATGTATATTCTGAATTTCATCATGTTAATGGAAAATTAATCATCATTCTTCTCATCTTTTACCACTTATTCAAGGAATTATAACATTGTCTATGATGTGTCGAATTACCGACATCACAGACGATGTGATTTCAATTTTCCTAAAATATTTCAAGTCTGGTCATGAAACCATTTTTATGGTTGTACCAGGTTAAAATATATGTATTGTGTCTCATCCATGGTTCTGTAATTATTTTTTACACATGGTTTTAATTTATAATATGAAATGAGGTTGTTATTATCAAAGAACCACTAAAATGATCTAAATGAACATCATTAATGTTTTAACTTATGAACCATCCTCTTGTAATAATTAAAAATGATAAATGGAATAATTTATTTTACTTTATATATTTAACTAATACCTAATTTTATTTCTGTAGTTTCACTTCCAATCGATAAGAACATCCATCATGAACCAATCTTAGAAATAATGTAAAGAACTCACCCAAAAACAATACGTGGAGCAAAATACTAACAATTAAAGGGTGAAATGATGTTATGAAATGATCATATACGATGTTATAATCATCCAAATGTTTATATAAAATACTAATAAAACTCTTTTAATCATTATATATGAATTTTAAGCATGTTTTAAGTAATATAAGCCTATGGTAAGGGATTTCTTAAATCGATATCCATTCATTTGGATAACCTTATACTTCATTATTTTTGTGCAATTTAAATAGTATGTTTAATGGGTTCGGTTTATATTATGTTTTATTATGTGTATTTACAGTATATACACATACTCCAAACACTCTATTAATTCTCTCTTCAAATTTATGATATTTATAAGGGGGTTTTCTCTAAAAATTCTCATTTTAAATTCGGTTTTACAAAACTACAAAGAAATGTTTTTATGGAATTATTAATTTTTTATGATTATGTTTTGGTTCTTGAGAATTATTTATTATGAATGGTGGGTCCTATGTCTCCCTCCAATTCATTGGTTATGTGTATGTTTGAGGTCGGTCGTATGGTCACTCCAAGTGTAACTGCAATGGTTACACAAATAGTAAGGTAGCTATGAGGGTTAAAAATTGTAAGGTAGCCATGATGGTTACAATATTATGTAATTATTTCCCCAAGATACCTTTATTATTATATTTATGTTGACATGTTTTGTGTGGATATTGTGTAATTCTCATGCTACACAAATTAAGTATACGTGGGCGACAAGCATGTCTTTTGAAAATGCATTCACACATTACGAGTATTCATGGACTATTGTGTTCTTTCATTATTTTTCATCCCTTAGTGATCTTCTGTGCTCATCCCAGGTTTTAAAATAATTTACATGGGTTAATTCATGTGTAAGACAATGAATTAATCCATGATAAATGTTGAATAATTTTCAAGGAGTCGTGTTTAAGTATTAATGATATTTATTTTGAAAAAAATGGAAAATGTTTTTATGGTATCCCCTATGTAACAATGTGCAATGTTATGAATGTATTGTACTAATTATCTAAATATATAATCTTTAAAATATCTTCAATGTAAACATGAAGTGTTTTCTAAGATCCTCAATGTAAAAGGAAATGTTTTCTTATATAAATTAAAGATTATGTATTATAATATGATCTAGTCTTTATAGTTGGTATCAGACGGAGGATTATATAACATTATAGGTTAGGATGATGTTAAAAAAATACATTAAATGTTGTTTACTCTATGATTAATTTGAAATGTTACAGCATTTACAGATTATCATGTTGCTACGACTAAGATATGTTTGTTTAGAATGGTTTTCAACAGAAGGAATAAAGATGTTGAAGAGGAGAGGCACCGATAGAATGAAATCCTTCCAGATCTACAGCATGAAATGGTAGGGATTGGAACCGTGCAATTTTTTACAATAATGGCCCAGCTAACACAGGCAATAAATGGTGGTGGAATCCATGCATGAGAAAAGATGGAGGTACCACAATAGAACAAGAAAATTGTGGAAGATTTTGTGAGACAACACCCTCCAACTTTCAATGGGGATCCTGACCCAGTAGTAGCAGAAGGATGGATAAAATCCCTTGAAAAGATATTCGATGTTATGGGATGTTCAGAAAATAAAAATTTAAGTCTTTCCATTTATTGTTTTGAAGGTGAATATGATCATTGGGGGTCAATGGTATGGAATATCAGGGGTAGGGAGGATTTTGATTCCTTACAGTGGGATGGATTTAAAAGACTTTTCATTGAAAAATATTTTCCCGAGGTGGTGTATCTTAGAATGGAGAATCAATTCCTTGAATTAAAACAGAAGGAGGAATATTCAGTGGATTTTTATGAAGAAAACTTCACCCGACTGGTAAGGTGTGCTCTGAATCTTATACTGTATCTTGATAGAAAAATCAACCACTTTTACTCAGGACTAATGCCAAGGTATCCAAGGGCATTGGCCTCCTGTGAGTTCATGTGTTATGACAAACTTGTATGATCTGCTGGGAGGGTAGATATGAAGTTTGCTGATAACCATGTGAAATTTTGAAATAAAGAGAAAAGGAGGTCTATATGACAAGTGATGGGTAAGAATCAACCAAAGACATCTAATAGTAAGAAAATCCAATTACATATTTTTGATAACAGTTGTAATAAACACCCTTGGAATGTCTTAGAAAAACTAGGAGGTGTTTTAAATATTGTATGTTTAGACATATGACCTGATATTGTAATGAAAATGATCCGATTACTAGTCATGATAAGCAGACTATAAAGTGTTTTAAATGTGTTGAAATGGGTCATTATGCAAATTCCTGCCCAAAGAGGGATCCGAATGATGCAAATAAGCTAGTCTACAAGAAGAATGGTATAGTGAGATCCTTTGCAACTACGTCAGCGGATGTCAGACTATCCAATGAGGTTGTATCAGGTACATTGTTTATTCACACAAATTTTTCTAATATTTTTTTGATACGTGGTCTACACATTCCTTTATCTTTGAGAAATTATCTGGTAAATTGGAAATATCACCTCAACAAATGTAACTAAAACTTGTTGTTAAAACACCACGAAAAAATGTTATAGCAAAGAGGAATTATAATAATCTTTCTATTGTTGTATGTGGAAATAAATTACCTGGATAGCTTGTTTTTTTTACCCATAGTGGAGTTTGATGTTATTCTGGGAATGGATTGTCTTTCAAATTATCATTCTAAGATTGACTATAGAGCTAAAAAAGTCATTTTTCATAAATAGTTTCAGTTTGTATGAAAAAATTGAACCCATACAATTGATAACATATTAGGATGTTGAGAAAATATTGAAAGATGGAAATGAATGTTATCTTGCTCATATTATTGAAAACAAGGGAACTATTCAGATTAATGATATGCCAGTGGTAAATGATTATCTTGATGTTTTTCCTGATGAGTTACCTAGTGCCAGACCTGATGGGAAAGTCAAATTCACAATTGACTTAGTTCCTGATGCTAAGATAAATTCAAAACCCCCATATCGTATGGCTCCAATATAACTTCTTTAATTGAAAAATCATTTGCAGGATTTTATTGATAAATGCTTCATTCGTCCAAGAACTTCACCATGGGGATCCCCTATTTTTTTCAAAAAGAAAGGAGGTTCCATGAGACTTTGCATTTATTATGAAGCTTTGAATAACATCAATGTTAAAATGAAGTATTCTTTGCCTCATTTGGTGACTTTTTTGATCAGCTACATGAAGCTCAGTACTTTTCCAAGATTGACATGAGATCCGGATACTATCAGCTAAAGGTGAAAGAGGATGACAACCCGAAAACAACCTTTCATACTAGATATGGGCATTATGAATTTGTTGTCATGCCATTTAGATTAACTAAACAAATGGTTGCATTCATGAATCTTATTAATAGAGTATTTCATGAGTTCTTGGATAAGTTTTTTGTTTGTATTTATTGATGACATTCTAGTATTTTATAAAAATAAAGAGGAGAATGAAAAACATATATGTTTTGTTTTACATACCTTAAAAGAAAATAAAGTGTATGGAAAATTCAGAAAGTGTGATTTGTGTTTGCAATAGATTTCTTTTCTTGGGCACATTCAAAATAAGTATGGAAAAATAGTTGATCCTTCCAAAACAAATGTACTTGAGGAATAGCCGAGACCCACAAATGTTACATAGATTCGTAGTTTTCTTGGGTTAGAAGGTTATTACTGACAGTCTGTTAAGAACTTTGCATGGTTATCTAGACCAATAACACAGTTAACCAGGAAAGGGTGTAAATTTATTTGGACAGAAAAATGTAATGTTTGTTTTCTGGAAATGAAGAAGTGTTTGGTGAATGCTCCAGTTTTGGCCTTACCATCCTAGAATGGTGAGTTTTTCATCTATAGTGATGATTCTTTGAAAGGATTTGGTTGTGTTTTGATGTAGAATGTTCAGGTAATTTCTTATTTTTCAAGAAAACATAAACGTCATGAGCTATATTATCCCACACATGATTTGGAATTGGAAATTGTGGTTTTTTATTTTAAAATATTTGAGGCATCATCTATACAGAACCAAATGTCAAATATATACTGACCATAAAATTATAAAGTATATATTCACTCAGAAGTAATTAAACGTGAGGCAGAGAAGATAGATTGAACTGATAAAATATTAAGATTTCTCAATTAATTACCATCCTGGAAAAGAAAATAAAGTGGTGGATGCCTTAAGTCATAAACTTCATGCATCATTAACCATGATACATTTGTAACATGATCCCTTGATTATTGATTTGATGAATTTTGGATCAGAAGTTGTTATTGTAGGGAATACATCTATTTTGTTTTAGGTTTCAGTGCATTCTTCAATGTAAGATAGAATTAAGCGAGTGTAGAAGGAAGACTGTGAGTTACAGAAAAATGAAGAATTGATTAAAATGGTTAAGTTGTCCGAATTTAACTTTGATAAATATTGTATCTTAAGATTTGGAAAAAGGATTTGTGTGCTAGTGATTCCCATTTGAAGAAATATTTTTTGTGTGAAGCTCCTAGTTCTCCATTTTCAATTCATCCTAGAAGTATTGACATATATAAGGACGTTCAGGATTATTATTGGTGGGATATAATGAAAAGAGATTTTTAGGATTTTACCATGAGATGTTTAACATGGAAACATGTTAAAGAAAAGCGGAAGTTTCCGAAGGGGATGCTTAAGCCATTTCCAGTGCCAGTGTGGAAATGGGAGAATGAATCCATGGACATTGTGGGGGGACTACCAAAGACTTCTCGCGGTAATAATGCGATTTGGGTTATTGTTGATCGGCTAAAAAAATCTGCACATTTTGTTTCAATTTAAGATACAATGTCTTTGGATCAGGTTTCTCGACATTACCTCAAGGATATTTTAAGGTTATATGGAGTTCCTCTCTCAATTGTATCTGATCAGGATCCCAGATTCACTTCTTTCATTTGGAAGTGACTTCAGATGCCGTTGGGCATATAGTAAAATTTCAGTACAGCTTTTCATCTTCAATCAGATGGGAAGTCAAAATGAACGATTCAAACCTTAGAAGATATAATTCGGGTTTGTTCAATGTACTACCAGGGAATTTGGGATCAACATCATTCTTTAGTTGAGTTTTCTTATAATAAGAGTTTTCATTCAATGATTCAGATGACACCTTTTGAGGCCTTTTTTGGTAACTGATGTCGGACTCTAGTGTTTTGGGATGAAGTCGGTGAAAGAAAGATCATGGGGCCAGAATTAGTAGAAGAAGTGGCTAAGAAAGTGAAGATGATCTAGTATTACATTAGGATTGCTTAAAGCAGGCAAAAAAAGTTATCCAGATAACAAAAGGAAAGCCTTCTCTTTCGAGGTAGGTGACCATGTTTTCCTTAAAATCACTCCTTGGAAAATTGTGATCCATTTCGATAAGAATGGGAAGATAAGTCCATTATATATTGGTCATTTTGAAATCTTGGAGAATGTTGGAATAGTTTCATATCGCGTAGATTTGCCTCCGAGTTTGTTTCAGGTACACAATATTTTTCATGTTTCGATGTTGAGAAAGAATGTGCAAGATTTATCACATGTCTGGAGCCAAGAATCCGTTTAGCTAAAAGAGAACCTTTCTTATGAAGGGAACCCAGTTCAAATTCTTGATCAAAGGGATCAGGTATGGAGGCATAAGGTAATCCACCAGGTAGAGTCATTGTAGAGAAACCCCATGGTTGAAGAAGCAAAAAGGGAGTCTGAAAATGCTATGGGGGAAAAATACCCTCAGTTGTTTATTAAATAAATAAAATTATGAGGACTCAATTTCTAGAATGTGGGGATAATGTAACACCCCATGTTTTTGTAAAAATAAATAAAGAATCATGGAACTTTTTTTAAGTAGATATTTATAACTATCCATTAAAACATAATTTTTTCCACTTCTATGTTTTGAATTCCAAGAAACGGTCATCTGCAATTCTATTCAGTATGTTATTTGGAGTCTTTTGGAACATACATATATTTTTGTGAATACTAACATACTCTTATGAACAGTAATATGAAGAGTAATATGACCCTAATGAATAGTAAATTTTATTATTGTTTTATTTTCTTAAGTCTTTAAGATAATAACATCTTGGCTAATTTTGATTCGTGATATAGAAGTTGTTATAGAATTAGAAATGTTAATTTTTGAATTAAGTATTATTTTATTTAAAAATTAAATTATTAATATTTTTTAAAAAAATTCAAAAAATGTACTTTATTATTTAAATCTACACATCGATATATTTTTAGGGTGAATTTTGGGGATTTTTCTAAAACTATTCATTTTTTTGTGAATAGTAAAAAAAATCAGTGTTTAGTTTCAGCGTGTTAATTACATCATTAATGATGTAATAATGATGTCATAAATCTGTTCGACTTATGTATAGTTAAATAATATGTTAGGTGTCCCAAGTGGCTTATTCTATGGGAAAATAACATGGGAAATCCCTTTGTTTTGAAAATACCACTCATGAGGTGTCACTTGAAAATTATTAAAATAATCCCTCACTTTTCCTATAAATACAAAACCATTCCTTCATTAACATCATTACTAGTTCCTCCTCAATAAAGATCTGACCTAATTACCTTACTATTAGTCCTCCCAAGGATTCCTTAAGCCCCCAAGGTCCGAAACTTCATATTCTAGGGGTTACTCTACAAGGTAAGAAAATTCTCAATTTCGTTCTTTTTCCATTAAAGTTATATTTTTGTTGTATAAATTTCATGTTTCCATACCATGTTCATATTTTCTTCTAATTCATGATATATTCTATATTATAATTCATTTCTGGATGTGTGACCCTTTTCCCCTCTTCTTTTAAGGTTTTTCTAAAACCCGTTGCATAGCCATTCGGCTGCAAATTTTTTGTAAGGGATTTCTCACTTATTCTTTTATTTTGAGTTCCTTTATTTTTGTTTTATGTATTCATATATTCTTACCATAGAGGCATGAAATCAACAAAAATAATGTATATTATGGATGTTCTCATGTTCGTGGAAAATTCATCATCATTCTTCTCTTCCTATGCCACTTATTCTAGGAGTTAAAACATTGTCTGTGATGTGTCGAATCACCGACATCATGGACGATGTGATTTCAATTTTCATTAACTCTTTCATGTATGGTCTTTTAAGAATTTAAATTGTCGAACTAGTTTAAAATATATGTATTATGCCTCATCCATGGTTCTGGATTTTTTTTAAACTTTGTTTTAATTTATAAAATGAAGTGATGTTGTTTTTATCAAAGAACCGCTAAAATGATCTAAACAAACATCATTAATTTTTTAACTTATAAATCATCCTCATGTAATAATTCCAAATGATAAATAGTATAATTAATGTTATTGGATATATGTAATACTACTCCATTCCGATTATGTATTTTCACTTCCAATCGACATAAACATACATCATGAACCAATCTTATAAATCAGGTAAACAACTCATCGAAAAACAGTACAATGAGAAAAATACTAATAATTAAAGGGTGAAATTATGTTATGAAATGATCATATAAGATTTAAAAAACAAAAAAAATGTTTCTATAAAATACTAATAATACTCTTTTAACTATTATACATTAATATAAAACAATTTCTAAGTCATACAAGTCTAAGGTATGATATTTCTTAACTCGATTTCCATTCTTTGTGTTAACATTCTACTTCATTATTTATGTGCTATTTAAATTGTTTGTGTGATGGTTTCTGTTCATATTATGTTTCATTATGTTTATCTATAGTATATTTACATACTCCACCCACTTCATTAAGTCTCTCTTCAATTTTATGATATTTATAAGGGGATATTCTTTAAAAATCATTACTATAAATTTGGTTTTACAAAATTCAAAAGCAATGTGTTTATGGAATTATTCAGGTTGTATGATTATTTTTTGGTTTATGGAAATTATTTATGATGAAGGGTGGAACATATATCTCCCAAAAATGCATGGGGTGTGAGTATGTTGGAGGTCAGCCGTATGGTTACTCCAATTGTAACTATGTTGGTTACAAAAATAGCAAGGTGGTTGTGAGGGTTACAAATGGTATGGTAGCCGTGATGGTTACAATATGATTCAAGTAATGCCCCAAGACACCTTTATTATTATATTTATTTTCTCATTTTTTGTGTGGATCTTTTTTAAATATCATTCTACACAATGTAAGTATAAATGGTTTACAAGGATGTCTTTTGAAAATGCTTTCATTGGTTTGGAGTATTCATAGACTGATGTGATCTCTCCTTCTTTTTCATAACTTACTAAGAATTTGTTCCCCTCCCATGTTATTAAATGAATCTCACTGGATAATGGATGTGTAAGACAAAAAAGTAATCCATGCTAAAGGTGGAATAATTGTCAAGGAGTCGTGTTTAAGTGTTAATGGTTTATATTTTGAAAAAATGGAAACTGTTTTCATAGTATCCACTCTGTAACAATGTGTAATGTTATGAATGTATTGTCCGAAAATTCTAAAGCGCTAATCCAGAAAAGATCATCTATGTAAATAGGAAGTCTTTCATAGTATCCTCAACATAAATGGACGTGTTTTCTTAACTAAATTCAAGATTATGTAATGTAATAAGGTTGGGTCATTATAATGAGATTATGAAAAAATCCATTACTTAAAACTTTAAAACATTCATTCTAGAAATTATTTGAATTAAAATAAAAATAGGCATAAAATTTTTTATAATCCCTTTATATCCATATAAATAGTTATGTAATATAATATCTTGAATATTGAAATGGAGGGTTGATTCATTATTTAATCATTCAATGTGTCATATACCTCCCTGAAAATTTAAATCATAAGCATGATGTCATCAATTGAATTTTAAAATAACATAAAGATAAATTTATTCATGTAATGAAAAATAATAGGATTAGTACATGCACCACACATAAGAAATAGTTATGGAATGTAGCTTATATATATTTAAAATTAAAAGTGAGATGGAATTCCCTTACAAATATCATATCATTAGTGTATGGATAAATCAATGAAACAATTATGTTTAAAAAAAATAAATCTATACAATATAAGTGGCTATTTAGTTTAAAACACTTTTAGGTCATTCAAAAATATTATTGGAAGAACAAACCCAAATTTATATATGTTTAACTTAATGAATGAGAATTGAGTTATGATTTTCCTTACATTGAGATTTGAGAATTTTCATACTCATTCATACTAACATTGTAATAAATATAAGTTTTCTATAAATAATTTAAAGATTCATATACTTATATATAATACCATATATGGTTTAATTATGAAATTATATTACCCACTTGTTATCCATACTATAACATGGTTTCACTTCACATGTGTCTTAACTTGTTAAATATTTGGTCCTTATAATTATGTCATGATTAAGGAATTTAAAAAATGATATAAATATAATTTATATATAAGAAATTTTTATTATAATAATCCATATAATATATAAGTATGATATGGATTACACTATTCATTGTGATGACTAGTCGTACATAAGCATGAATGACATTTCCAATTATTTTTCAGGTTGAAGGAAGGAAATTAAAATATATATATGTTTATATATATGTATATATAATTAATAATTTACCTTTTTTATATAATATATACCATATATATTTAGTACATCCATTATTAGTACATTTCAGGCATTGTATAGACAAATTACATCGCTTTAAGGGGTGGTAGTCTGCACATCCACAATTGAAATAATCATATTAACACAACATCAAAAAAATGATGGTATGTTTAATATAAAGATAAAATAATACTAAAAGGTTATAATATATTATTTAAATATTATTTTACCATAAAAGTAGATTAAATTCCTACCATGAAGTCAGTAATTTTTAAATGAACAAAAACATAACTCACGAATGCGATTAACCAACATTACATAGAAAAAAATGTAATTAAATTAAATAATAGGTGTGATAAATGACCAGGATAAGATATGTTAAATTATAAACATAAAAATAAAGTATATAAATTATTCAGATGTTATACTTAATTTATGGAATAAGGAGGAGAGTAGAAAGTAGAAAAAACAGTAATTAAGAGAGGTACTTTGTGAAAATTACCTCTCCATAATAGATACATTTTGACTTTGGATTTGGTCATTTAGGGGGACCAGATGCACAAGAAAATAGGAAAATTGAGTAGGGGAGTTTTTTAAAGATATGAGAAGAATAATGTCTTTGTGGATCTAAATGTAGTGGTGAGCGTTGGTATTTATACTTGAGGATAGGTGGGTTCATGTGATTAAATTATTGATTATTTTTTATTTGAATATAACCACATTCTGGTAGAATTAATTTAATAGAATTATGGATTACATTAATTTTTTTTTGGAGGGTTAGGGTCTTTTCACATCTCATCCAACCATTAAATGTTGAAATTATTAGGTATGAAGATATTTTACCTTCTAGCTAACCTTTGTCACAATTTTTCCTATACAATAGTAAATAATTTTTTTGCAATGGTAACTTTTTTACCTAAAACATAAATTGACCTTATAACCTAATTTAGAAATAATGATTCCGAATTTTAAGACCATTATAAAAAATTAAATTCAATAAATTTGGAATATTATATTTAAAATTAATTCCACATACAAAATAAGAAAGCCGGTTTATAAAATGATATGTTCAAAAGTAAGAATTGTTTTTATATCTAATTTCAATGTGAAATGGGTTCCAATGACCTGAATTCGAATTATTTGATAAAAATGTTCTCTAATTAAAATATTAAACTAATTTAAAATATAATTTATGATAATAATCAAATTATATGAAAAATATATTTGAACTAAAATCCTGTATTTTTAACTATTGATTAAAAATGAAATATTATAAGAAATACCAATAATTTATCCTAACCAACTTTTTTTGTTTTTAATTAAAATTTAAATTCATTTTGACTCATAGAATAAATAATGGTTTGAAATTATGACTTAAAAAGGGTTCACTATTAAAATACAGCAAAACTACCTTAATAAAAATATTAGGTTTTTTGTGTTAAATAGAATAAATTTTTATCTCATTCCTATAAAATATCTTTGTCCAATATAAAAAATATTAACATGGAATGAAAAAATACATATTACATTTAGATTACAGACTATTTTTAATTAATTTAAT
The DNA here is from genome assembly GCA_963277665.1 of Viscum album. Lineage (NCBI taxonomy): Eukaryota > Viridiplantae > Streptophyta > Magnoliopsida > Santalales > Viscaceae > Viscum > Viscum album. Next base: position 184,958,665 of record OY728123.1, read on the forward strand.
TTATCAGGATTATAATAACTAATTATCATAATGATATTTTCATATAAAAATACACCATTTATATTCAATTTGTTCCAATATTAATTATTAAATAAATTCCAACAAATTAATTCATTCTATATTTTTTTAAAACCCAATATTTATATATGTTAGTTAATAATATTCAAAAATTATATTTTAATGGCTAGTTTACATCATATAAATTATTTTCTACTAAGCCTATATAATGCATGATACACAAGCCATCGAGGAAAGCCATTGTTGTGTGTAACATAAGCTATCCTCGGTGTTTTATGTACAGAAATATAAAAAAATTTGTACTGTATTGAAGCCAAACATAGTAATTTTATATAAAATAAACTATTTTAAATGTCACATGAAAATTAAAATATAAAAAATATTCAATTAATTAAAAATTAGTAATTCAGAAAATCCAGAGGTCTTAAAATTGACAATCATTAAAGGATCCGAATTTGGAAGGGGGTAGATAAAATTAAAATTTATAAAAAATTGATGGTGAGCAGTAAGAATAATTAATTTAAAATGATAAACATCCTCCTATTGAAAATGTTCTAAATGGTGAGTAATATTTTTTTGGTAAATATATATGTCCTAATAAATTTATCTATGTTAACAGAAAACATGAATTTTAAATCATCTGATCAGGTTGATTGGCCAAATGGAAACTATTATTCATTCCATATACAGAATAGTTAATGAAATTATATATATCCAAATAATGAGTGTGGTTTAAGTCATTATTAATTGACTAATATATTTGGATTAAAACAATCTCTGATTGCCTCTTTGAATAAGGAATATTTCCCTTGATGTTGATAGAAGTGATATTCATTTTGAATTTCCATTCTATATGAAATAGGTGGAAAATTATGAATTCAATCTTCTTCTATAATCCATTTATTTTAATTTTTCTCTTAAAATCATTATCACCTATTTATATAAGGCAGTCTAGTAACTTTTCTAGTTGGATGTTTTATTCAAATGGAGAAATATTACTTGAAATTGAGTCCTATAATTCATGATTTTTTAATCATAATTTTACATATCTATATCAAGGTTTCTAAATGTGCATTTTCACCTGGATAAAATACAAGATCTACTAATCTTATTTTCTTAGGGATCCTCTAGAAATAATCACCCAAAAAGTTTCATTTCAATTCATTAGAAATTATATTCATGCATTCATCAAAGGAAATCCAAGATTTTTTGAACTTAAAAGTGTATGGGCATGTCTAATCAACCGTAATTAGAGATATAATTATAGATGTATGATTTGAGTGCTTCATTTGTGGGGTCCATAATGTGATAGGTTTAATATATTCCCCACTATTAATATATATAAAATCTCGATCAACTTCATTATCCTTCCTTCCATTAACATTCTTCCTTGACTATGTGAAGTGTGTTATGAATGTTATGAATTTAGATAGGAATAATAATTCAGCGAACATTAAAATTTCATTGAATTATATATAATGTTATTGTTATAGATTTTATCATCAGTCTTAAAGATACAATTGAAGTATTTAATAAAACAATTTTTAACTATCCTTTTTATGAAAATATAGAGATATCACGACAAAAGAATTATCATTTGAAATCGTAGATCGAGGAATATTTCCTGGCTACCAAAATATATAAATTTATATCGTCAAACAAAATACTAATATTCATTAATCATGTTTCAAAAATAATTTCTCAATCATATTTCCTCTTTAGAAACCACATTATTTCAGCTTGTAGTGCTATGATATTATGATCCCTCCATTTAGAAAAAATCATCCCCAGTTTAGGAGCTTGAATTTATAAATTCTTACCTTTGGTTCAAAAATAATAATAAGAAAAAAATTATGTTTGGTAATTATTTACCTAATGGTATTTGTTGTGTTATTTTTTATCTCTTTGAATTTCCAAAACAGTGATTTCATTTGGAGAAATATCTTCCAATTATTTCAGGAAAAATATTCTTTCACACCATCAAATATGATATATTTTACTTACATTTTCCCTTTTTCAAATTTTCATTAGGGGACATCATTATAGGGTTTTAGGTTTTAAATGTCTCTGGTAGCAAAAAATCATTATTGAATCGGTTAGTTTAATTAATTAATATATCATTTACAATGAATTGGCCACAAATGGGGAAAAAATAATGATATAATCACTTATTTTTAGTAAGGAATCCCCCAAAAGATTCATTTTGAACTATTTTTTAAAGGGGGACTATGTAAAAGACAATTATTTATCATTACATGGTGTTAATAAAATTTTATTGTTCCTTATAATGATAAATGGGTTAGAATATATAGATTCCACAAAAAAGAATGGTTCATGGGTTTGGGGCTTCATAATTCAACTTTCCTCATATCAAATGTGTGGGGTGTAAATAAAAATACACATATTAATATGGAATGTTATACAAATAGTAGTGAAAATATCCTCACTAAATACAATAGGTGTTTGGAAGCAGTCCTTTCTAAGGGGACCCTATAATGACCCTGTCCTTTTATATATGTTATCACACGATTTTAAGCATAATTATCACCCTAATACAAACTAAGTATCATACATTATTGTGAATTAGGTAGATTAGACACATAATAAGAATGCATGAAACCATAATATAAAAATAAATTATCTATTCTTCATAATGACCTCCTAACATCCATTGACCCTATAAATCATCATATGATAATCTATGGAATAAATTATTTAAAGGATGAAATAAAATTCCTAGAAAGGGAATAAACATAAGAATATAGCATATCTCATGGGTTAGAAGGTATATCATGGTGACATAAAAAGGAATAAATGATTGGAAGAATTACATAAAAATCTTGGGATCATATAATCATGTAGTAATTATAATGTAAAAGAAATATAAAACATAAAATAATTATGATTTAAGGATTATTTCATAGGAGGAGCATGAGTAAAGTAAAATCACCAAGATTATTCTACATGGAGCACGAGTAAAGGCTAAACACCAAGACTTTTTCAGATGATGTCTCATGAGACTAAACATAAATAATGAATTTTAGTTCTATCTGGTCACACCCATCATTACATATTCATGAATTAGTGTTCAAAATAAAAATTATACATTATGAATCAAGAATAAACATATAGGTTATACATGAATGAAATTTGTTATCATAATCATGTCAAAATTCATATCAAAATGGAATATCATAAGGGTTATAATCAAATAATAAATTTAAATAAAACATGGACATTGATGACAGAAAATTGGAATTTATAATTATATGTGATGTCAAACTGAAGTGAAGACATGAAATAATTGTTTTTGCAAAATAATAGAAATAAAATAATTTAGTGCAGTTTATGCGAATTTTTTCATGATTCATTAAAAACGAAAAAGTTTATAATTTATTTTATAATACCTAAAATGAAGGAAGATATGGTTTCATGTTAATATGAGTGATTTTATAAAAATAATATTTTTTATAGTAGAAAATTGAGTTAACTTGATAATTGGTAAGAAAACCGGATGTTTCCTTTAATCAGTCATTCTTATAGGGAAGAAATGATAATTGAGATTTATAAAACATTTATTTACTCGTATGTGTAAGAATAATTGAGGTAGGTAAATGTAACATCCCAAGTAAATAAAGAATATGATATTATCATATTTAGTAATATTTTTTAATTAAATATTAATTTTTAATTAAAAGGGATTCTATGATTGATGGCATACCTGGTATGAAACAATTGGTTTCGCCGAAATCTCATGTTGCACGCAAGGGTGAGTCATACTGAAAAATAATAATATAATATTGGTTAAAATGGATGTTAACACCTTGAATTTTTATTATAGGGAATTAAAAACACTAAATAAAATTAAATTATACATGTTTTTTAATTGTTTTTACATTTATCTAATAAATGTTAGAATCTTAAAAGGTGAATGAATCTAATTTTAAGCATAATCACTCAAATATTATTTAGAAGGTCTATTTACATCCATTTGATGGGGAACCCTATCTATATCCAGTTTTTTAACTTTTATAGGTTCTATTAGAAAAATTAAAATTCATCTTTAGAATCGGCGCATCAAAATTTACTTCGGGTAAATTTTTGGTATTTTTTTTATAATGTTTGATTTGTAATGAATAGTGAAAATACTGCATTTTTTTCAAACTACCTTTTTATCTAATTAATTTATATGGTTAAATTATCTTTATAATTGGTTTTAAAGTTTAATTAAATTACATGTTTACCATTTAATCCAATTTTGGTCATTTGAAGTAATTTCACTTTGAAATTCGACATAAACACGTTTCAATCTTTTTATAGCTATTATTTCATTAAAAAAACTTTTTGTTTTGACAACAGAAATTTATTTTAAATTAATTTCATACAATTACCTATTTTGAATTTGGAAAAAATGGATTACTTATTTGGAATAAGGTGGTCCAAAATTTTTAAATAGGTACCATTTATTTTTAGACATTTTGAATATTTACATCAGTAAATATTTTATTCATATTTGTAAATGGGTAAATATATTAAATAAATGTAAACAAATATTATTATTATTATAGTACTAAATTTCCCTATAATGTGTCCTAATCATATTGGTTGTAACATTTCCGACCCTGGGCATCCATTGGTCTATTTGTGGACACCATAAAGCCCCTTAGTATTGATAATGATACTATGTATTCATTAATTAAAAGTAAAAGCAAAAATTACATAAACTTATATCTTTTAGTAAATAAATTTTTAAATGGGGTAATATAAGTTATCTCTTTGAATATAAATATTAATTTTAAATATAAAAATATTTACTTCATCATCTTATTTTGTTATCATTTTTATAACTCATGTAAATATAATTACTTAAGACACAATAATGATACATTATTAACTTATTAATAAATGATTTAAATAACTTAGATTATATAATATTACAAAGCTATCCAAATTCTTTCCAATTCAAACTGGATGATTTTGTTTCGAATATTAGTCATCTTAACTTCGAATTTAATGGGTTTTGGACTATTTAAAACCGAAAATGTGTTTATAATAAAATAATGTTTTCAAACATTTCTTAAGAGCCCCTCCACCCCCTTATAAAAACCCATCTCCTCTGGCCCATTACTCACGCCTATCAAGACAATTTTTTTGTCCAAAATCTCCACAATTAAGCTCCTAAAATCCCTCTATTACTCCTAGAAGCCTTACCATAGGCATAAGTCACATCATGGACACATATTGGTTCAAACCAAAGCATGTTACCTGATTTTAAGGTATCATCTTCTCTTAATTTCTTTTCTTTTATTTTACTTCTGCAACCACATAAACATTCTCTATTACATTATTTTAGGGAAAATCTAGTATCAAAAATATACTAGGTATTTTTTATGAGAATGATTCAAACTAAACTTCCACACACCTCTATCTAATGGATACGAACAAACTGTTTCTCTTGATGGCAAACTACTACCTCACGAAACGATGATTGTTTAAATATCTCCAACCACCACTCATGGTGGTCATTATAATGGTACTATTTTTATATAATATATATATATATATATATATATATATATTAATTTTATCTTTTCTCTATGATTCTTTATTTTTCATTTATAGAATAACATTATGGTTTCCATAATGGGAATATACGATAATTTCATTTCTGAAAGTACGGACTACCACCCCCTCAATGTGATATGACTCGTTCATACCATACATGGAACTTTTAAAGGATTGTGTTAATGAATGTACATAACATATATAAAATATGATATTATAATTTAATAATAATATAACTATGTATCATTTGGTTTTCATTCCTTTTAATATTAGAAAAAGAAATGGAAGTAGCGGTTATGCGTACGTAAATCTTACAATCGCCATGAACGGTGAATTTCATTTTCATATATCCATATTATATGGACTATAATAAATAAATATATAATGGTTATATATTATATTTATGATATATAAATCATTAATATAATTCTAGAGATAAGGTAATTTCGATGACATTGCCAATTTATAATTATAACAAGTTCATTTTTAACTCAATTTTTGAACATCAACACAATGTCCGCTATGAACTCAAATAATTAACTAATTTTTATAGCTATGTAATAAATGATATAAAAGTAATAATAAACATGAAAATTTTATTAATAAAGTTGAAATTAATTGAAGTTTTTTATTCAGGAAGAACAGGGAACATACAAGAAAAGTCAAACTTGAGGTAAGGGGTTTTTTATCTCCATTTATATTCCAGTGAGATTCATGTTATATTTTTTCACTACATAATTTTTTGTGGTGTATATAAAAAAATATAGTATTATTTTTGTAATATATATTTATTTATGGGTATTAAAAACTTCATTGTATGATCCTTATTTCATGGGTTGTATGTTTCATATGTTACCAAATCGTTAAGGTAGCCTTTCAACCTTCCCTATTTAAAAGACTTCATTTATGTTATGTATTTTAATATCAAATTTATTATGTAGTTATATATTCATAAATTTCCTTATTTTGGTAAATTTTATGTCCAAGTGGCGTTATAACCTTTTAACTCACATTAACTCCTTTTATTAATTTTTTAAGGGACATTGTTAGGCTATCGAATTTCTATAAAAGAGAATCTTCACCCAATTTTAATTCTATGGGTGATAATTATACTTCTTGATTATGTCATTATATGAATATATGTGAATGGACTATTATTATTATACACTTAATATCCACTTATATTGTTTGTATTATTATTTTTAATAGATAATTATGTCATTGATTTGTCTATAATCTAAGGATACGATCAGTTATGTATCTTTGTCTCAATTAACATTTCATTGAGATTTATATATTTTTATACACCAATTCTTTTTTATATCGTGTATATACTTCATGTTTGACATATTATATCATGAATATCCTTATTCTCATGTTTTTATAAGCTTTGTTTCATGATTTTTTGTAATCATTTTATTCAAGTATTTTCTCAAGTGGTAAGGGACTCTTTAACTAAAAAATTGTTTTAAATGTTTTAAATATTATTTTATCTAAATATTTATAATAATGTAAATGTTTTAAAAATGTTTTTATCAATTTATTAATATTGGAATGAATATTTTAAAAATAATATTTCTTTCAAAAGTTTCAAATTGGGATGGGACACTTTGATTAAAAAATCAATTTATTAAATGGTTTTTTAAGTATTTTTTACAAAGCATTGAATATGTAAATATATTGACATGATATATTGTTATTGGATTGTGGAAAAGTTATCTTTACTTTATTATTGTTTTATGTTTTATTATTATATTATTTGTTTTGGAATTTTTTTTATGTATACAGGTGGTTCCTTGATAAACATAGGGTGGGTGAGCCTAAGATATCTCTCCAATCCATTGGGTAACATGATGGAGGTAAAGGTTAATGTTTATCCTAATAGATTTTGAGAATATACTATGATGAATATTCCAAATTTAACTCCCTATATGGTTGTGAATGGTACAATGTAAGTATTTTATGTATGCCATAATATACATTTATGATTAATGATTTCTATGGGTTATTCATAAATATTATGATTTCATAAGGTATGTTATAACTAAAAAGTATGGTTTCATTGATTTTTATTTATTGATGGGATATTGTTTTCATTCCATATTTTATATCCCTTACTGAGCGTTTTATGCTCATCCCATGTTTTGAAATGTTTTTCACTAGACATAAAGATGAATACAGTAAAGGATGTGATCATGGAATAGTCATGCCGTCTAAAACATGGAACTAGAATTGACTATTTTTTTATGAGTTTTTATTTTATGTAATAAATAGAAACTTAGTAGAATTGATTACATTATAATTTCTGAAATTTATTGTAATATTTATGTCCGAATTCTATAAAACTCTAAACCTAAAAAAATCCCCAATGTGAATTATTCATTTAATTAAAGATTATTTAATGTTTAAGGCCATGTCATTATAGTTGGTATTAGAGGTTGGTTTAGACAACTTTAGGGATTTGATGTTTTTGTTAGACACATGGTTAGTCTCTATGCCTATTCATTACGTTAAATCCTTATTTTGAAAATTTTTTATTTCTAGGAATGTTTGTTACAAATGGAATGAGTATGATCTCAAACAACATTCATATCTCTTCCAGATCACTTTCATGCAATAATTATAAGAAATTTATGTCCAAAATAATCTGAAACATTTTCTAAAATAAAAATCACTTCCAATAAATTGTTTGATATATCAAACACATATGTTATACCTCGATGCCATCATAGATCATGGGTTGTATTTAATCATATCATATTTTCTCAATATTCACATGTTTTCAAGGAAGTTAAATATTATCAAGGCATTTTCAAAAAATTTAAATCATCACAAGATTTTGAATCATATAATGATTTACAAAATGGTGATGAAGTGGATACCCTTACCCAACCTATTTATATTTTCTTTTAATTTATAGTCCTTCAGCACATACTTATTGTATTTTAAAAAGACCATTGATTAAAAGTTTCAAGTAAAACACGGTCATACTATTTTTTATAATGAAAATTTTAATAGATGATTTGAAATTATATGTCATACAAGATTGTTTCCCAAAAATGTTTTCTTATAATCACCAATATGACCCATGTTGTACGAGGTTTATTTAGATAAAGGATGTAAATTATTTTGAAGGATATCGAAATCATTTTAGCAATGCATGGACCGTTTATCTACATGAACAAGATGAAGATGAAACTAGATGGACACCAAGATCAAGTTATAATGTTCTTTCTTTGGGAATTGTGTTATTTTATGGAGGTAAAAAAATTGTCGACAAATATAAGTCTTCATGAACAGTGATATTGAGATCATTATGAGATGGGATGAAAATGAGAGGCCTAAGACCACCACTACGGTTAAACCATGTTATGGTTATTTTTTAGCAGTTTATCTCATTTTTGTAAATGTTATAAAATTGTATATTCTATGAAAAATGACAACACATAGACTGTATAACAACTCATCATGTCAGCAAAAGATATGGTAATCGAACCCATAACCAAAGTGTGGTTGGGAATTATTTCCTACCACTAGACTACGTGAATTCCCTGGCTATTATAAGTAATTATTTTTTGTTAAATGATTTATGGATCAAGAATAAGTTGATTTTGGAAACTTATATTTTTTTAAATGGATATCCTTATAATAGTAAATTTATTTCGTGATTAAGTTATAATGGATAGTTTGGAATACATTCTTTCTTTTGGGAACACTATATGCCTAAGGAAAATAGAACACTATGGGATGTCATATGTGGAGTAATGGTTGAAATATTATTTAGGAAGAATCTATTTTTTTATTGTGCACATATATAAATTTGGGTTATGTTTTGAAATTATTCACATTTTATAGAGAATATGTGATTAGGTTAATTACTTGTCAGTATGAGACTTTAAGAGTAGTCTATTTTTTTTGGAGATAAATGCTATTATTTACTATGGAAGACTATGTGATTAATTTTTTTTGAGTTTTGGGATACAATTTATGTTTGGGTTACATTGAATAATTTAATGGACATTTGTTTATTGAAAAGTCTTGGACAAAATTTTGGTATTATTGTCAAATTTTTTGGAATAAGATTAGTATTTCTTTTTATAATGTATTATCCTTTTTTGGATTATCTAATCTTGTATGAACCACTTTGTTTATGTTTAATGTCTAAATATAAGAGAAATATATAATTCATCATTTGTAGATTATTCTATTCTCTAGAATTTGATTCTAGTGCTTTAGGTGTGACCAAGTCATCTTGAATACTCATCGTTTGTAGGAAAGATGAGTTTTTGGTAGAGACTTATTAAAAGATGAAACTCTACATGAAAAGTAATTATATTTCCTTATGTCCTTTTTCAATATAATAAATAAATTGTAAACTTTATAAAATGAAACTTTAAACAAAAATTTGTCTCTTTACTTTTTCTAATGAGAAACCAAATCTACTTAACCTATCACAATTTTTTGTTATTCATGTTGTTAACTTTCTCCTGAACAAGTTTTATATCCCTCTCCATCATAACATAACCTATAGTTTCCCTACCATATTTATGTTTTCTGGGAATCCTGGTATGGTTTATTTTAGGATACCATTTTACTTTTCAATAATTCTTTTAAAGTGATAGTTTTATTGACCCTTTTTTGATGTGGGACTTTTAATGAGATTTCCAAGACCAATTTTAAAAATGATAGGATGTAATTTCCAAAATGTGGGAATGATGAAACATCTGAGGCAATTAAAGATAATTATATTATCATATTTATTAATATTTCTGAATTAAATATTAATTTTACCTTAAATGGGATACTATGTTCGATAGCGTACTCGACACACAACAATGTGTTTCTCTGAAATCTCATGTTGCACACAAGCGCGATTCAGACAGAAAAATTATAATATATTATTATATTAAATGCTAGTTAACACCTACCGGTTGTATTAGAAGGAATGAACAGAGCTAAATACAATAACATTATTCTTGTTTATTAAATGTTTTTACATTTATCCCATAAAATATTGGGCTTAAAATGTGAATGAATCCAATTTTAAGCATAAACACTCTAATATTCTTTAAAAGGTCGATTTACCACCTTTTGATAGCAAACCATTTTTAAATCTAGTTTTTTTCAATTTTATATGTTCTATTTGACAAAATAAAATTCTTCTTTAGAATCGGGACATTATAATTTAATTAGGTAAATTTTTTTGGTATTTATCTTATAATTTTCTTTTTTTAATTAATAGTGAACAATAATGCATTTTAATTCAAAACTACCTTTTAATATAACATATTCACATGGATAAATTTTCTTTATAATTTTTTTTATTTGTAACTAGATTATATTTTTACCATTTAATCAAATTTGGGACCTTGTAATTAATTTCACTTTGAAATTGGATATAAAAAAGTGTCAATATTTTGATAGTAATTATGTCTTAAAAACACTCTTTTTGTTTTGACAACAGGAATTAATTTTAAATTAATTTCTGCTACTTCTATGTTATGAATTTGGAAAAATGGATTCAATATTTGTTATCAAGAGGATCAAATTGAGTAAATAGTTAACTTTTATTTTTAGACATTTTGAATATTTACTTCTCTAAATATTTTACATACCATTGTAAAAAGGTAAATTTTGTAAAATAGGGGTAAGCAAATATTATTATAACAACAATAAATTACCCTTTCATGTGTCCTAATCCTATTGGTTGATATTGGTTGGACCATGGGCATACATGGGTCAATTTGGGTACCCCATGGATCCCTTTAAGAGTGATAATGACACTTTATATTAATTAATTTTATTTAATGACAAAAATTACATAAACTTATATCTTTTAGTAAATCAATTTTTATATGGCATTATATAAGATATATCTTCAACTATAAATATTCATTTGAAATAAAAAAATATTTCCTACACAATTTTATTTTATTTATAATATTTAGAAATCATAGAAATAAAATTATTTTTGACACAATGATGATTCAGTGATTACAATATTAATAATTGATTTAAATAAATTAGATTATAAAATTTAAAAAATTCAAACCCTATCCAATTTTTATTGGATTATTTTCTGCCGAACAAAATTCACTCTATCTTCTTATTTAATTAGTTTTAGACCTTTTGAAACCGAAAATAATTTCATAATAAAATAATGTTTTCAAACTATCGTAAAGAACCCCTCCTCCCCCTTATAAAAAGTTATCCCCTCTAACCCATTACTCACACCTCTCAAGCCCCTTGTCTCGCCCAAAATCAACCAAATTAATCTCCCTATATCAATATCTTCCTCTTATAATAATTATCTTTGGCAGAAGGCACTTAAAGTAATCCTTTTGTTTCAAACCAAAGGAAGTCGCCATATTTAAAGGTAACATCTTCTCTTAAGTACTTTTATTTTATTTTACTTCTACAACCCCATAAACTCTCTTTATTTAATTATTTTCTAACAAAAATAGTATCCTAAATGTAATAGGTTATTATGAGATTTATTATAACTACACATCCATACACCTCCATCGAATGGATAGAAACATAACGTTTCTGTGGACGACAAACTAGTGCCTCATTAAACGATGATTGTTCAAATATATCCGACCACTTATCATGGTGGAAATTTTGATGGAAATTTATTTAAATATGATATATATCATTTTTTTGTTTTCTTTAGTCTTTTTTATTTTTCATATATATCATAACATTATGGTTTCCATAATGGGTAAATACGATAATTTCATTTCAGGAAGTGGAGAATATCGCCCACTCATTATAATATGACTCGTTCATACCATACATGGAATGTATAAAGGATGGTGCTAATTAACATAAGTAACATATATAAGATATTATATTATACTAGAATAATAATTTACATATTTATCAATTGGTTTTAATTCTTTTGAAAATGAAAAAAATGAAATGGAAATAGCGTTTATGCGTACATGCGGCTTACAGTCTCCATGAACTGTGCATTCCATTGGCATATATCCAAATGATATGGAATATTATAAATACATATATATTAAATAAATATGATATATATGATATATAAATCATGATTATCATTATATAGATACTTTAATTTCTTCCAATTGTAAATTTATAATTATTACAAGTTCATTTTTATCTCATGTTTCGAACATCGACAAAATGTCCGATATGAAATCAAATAATTAAAAAATTGTTATAGAAAGGTTATATGTGATATAAAAGGAATAATAACCTTGAAATTGTTCTTATTCAAGTATAAATTAACTTATGTTTTTTATTCAGGAATAACAAAGAACATTCTAGCCATGTCAGACTTGAGGTAAGAGGTTTTCTTCTCACTTTTTATTCATGTGAGATTCATGATATATTTGCCAATAATTAATTATTTGTGGTTTATATACAACCCATTATTGCATTATTTTTGTAGGATACTTTAATTTATGGGTATTTACATCTTTGGTTTATGATAGTTCTTTCTTGGGGTGTATGTATCGTATGTTACCAGATCGATAAGGGAACCTTTCACCCTTCTCATTTTAAAAGTCATCATTTATCTTATATATTTTAATTTACACTTTATTTTGTTGGGAAATGTTCTCCAGTATCCTTATGGCTGTAAATTTTAAGTCCAACTAATGATATAACATTTTCTCTCTCATCAAATTTTCTTTATTTTCTTAAGTGACGCAGATAGGCTATCGAATTTCTGTAAGATAACTTGTTAACCAAATTTCAATTCTTTGGGTTAAACTTATACTTTTTGATTATATCATGATATGAATATGTGTGAATAAACATTGATTGTTTTACACTTAATAACCACCTATATTGGGTGTATTCTGAATTGTCACCCCAAATAATGTCATTGATTTATCATTAATCTACAGATACGATCTTTGTAAGGGAATTTGTCTCAATTTTCATTCCATTGAGACATATTTAATATTATACAAAAATTCAATTTTATATGGTGTATATACTTCCCTTTTTACATATTATATCATGAATATCCTTATTCTCATGATACTATAAGCTTTTTTTAATGTTATTCTGTAATTATTTTTATTTAATTATTTTCCCACGTTGTAAGGGACTCTTTGTAACGCCCCGACCCCAGCTACCCAGAGTCGGTGCATTATTACATAACATTGGCATGATCGCAAGAAAGATGAAATCTCGAAAGACCGATTGATTTAGTAGCCTTGGAAACACTAGATATATTCATAAGTTTTACATTACATCATAAAATGAAAAACTACTACAACAACATAATGTTTCCACAGTCCACACTATAATCACCTCATAATATCCCTGAAGGTCATTCATAACTTACATCTTCACATCCTGGAAAAAATAAAACATAGAAAAGGGGTGAGCTCAAATGCCCAGTAAGGATAACAATATAGCGGAACATTCAAAAATAAGCATAAACATTTAAGGCAATGAATTACTAAAACAAAAGCCTTTTAAACATGAACTTCAACATAGTATGTCAAAAGTAAAATGAAATAATTCCATTTACTTGTTCACATGGATATTCTACTAATCGAATAATCACATGCAATATCAATAACCACTTTCATAATGTTGGAACGCATAATGCCAGACTATCATAACCACATAGCCAAGACCTCGTGCCAAGACTACAAATAAGATTTTGCCAAGGCCTTGAGCCAAGACACTAGTTTGTCTCATGAGACCTACCGATGCATCGAGGAGCTATAGCGGGCTCCACCCATCACATATTAAGTCCAATGCATTCCCATATGAAAAGGTTTAAACATTACATAAACATTCGTATTAAAACTAGCATACCAAATGTCAATAATTTCACCATAAACTATGAATGGTATAGAAATAGCACATCCGCAGTCAAACATATCACAAAACCTTCAATACAATATAGAAGTTTTGTATCATAATAAATCAACTTCAAATAAGCGTAAAATCCGTCAAAGGATGTTGACATAGATGAAATCAAAACACTTTTTAGAGAAATATATCTTTCTATTTTTGAAATCATTTAAGAGCCATATAAAATAAAACATTTTCTTGAAAATGTTCTTATAAGCTTGTAAGGGAAGCTTTGACGATTTTATAATAGCGGAAAATAACTGCACCCGCCGTATAAGTTAAAAAAAACATTCTTATCTTAATTCTGTTGAAAAGGTTAAAAAGCACATTGTTTGGAAGACGACGGGACGATTCCATTATAAACCTCTTATAAAAATTCATACAAGGGTATAAATGACTTTAACCCATAATCTTTTAAATATTAAAAATGTTTTGAAATACATTTTGAAGATACATGGACGTGGATGATAACGAGGTCCCAGTAGATAATTATGTATAAACAACCTCGGATAATGAAGAGATTGCGAAATAAACCCTTACCTTGTACTTTTCCTTGGTTGGGGTAGGTTAACCTCATGTATAATGGTTAAGTAATTGTTATTAAATTATAAAATAATCATATACATTAATATGATATCATATATGATCTTTTAATATTGATTTGATAATAATATCTTAGTATTATCGTTGTTTCGGGTGTTAACTTACTTGTTTTATTTTATATGTTTTGTTACGTAAGCCATGTTTGTTTTATCTTATTCATATCCAGAATGATATCAAGTCCTTAAACATCATTTTTAAATCATCAAATGATAATTATACTTGAATGGATACGATGGAGAATGAATCTCATCGCGTTCGTGGAGACGGTAGTCCGTACGTACGCACGAGCGACAATATCATTCTTTTGATATTAAAATAATATATAAATGGATGTTATATCATATATACAGAATAATTAACATGTTATATTTATTATTTACATGAGTTTCACATCATTATTATACCCATCCAAATAATAATATATTGAATAACAATTACACCACGACGTGGAGACGGTAAGCCGTACGTACGCACGTATGGTGACATGTTATTCAAAGGGTGGATAGAATACTGAATATGGTTGTACCATATTTATAATAACATCACAGTATATGTGAGATACTGGAGTTATTATTTTAGAATGGTAAGAACAAAGAAAAAAGAAGTGGAAGAAGAAAGGAACTTGAAAAGGGGTGGTGAAAACATTACCTCTTCTTCGGGTTCTTCCTTTTTATTTGATCAAAAGGGATCCTTAGGTTGGCTTTATGATCAAACTAAAGCCTCTAGGTTGTAGTGAGGGAAGTTTGTAGAGTATTTGGGCAGGGTTTGGACGAGCCAAGTGGCTTGAGAGGTGTGAGGAATGAGTAGAAGTGGTCTCCTTTTATAAGGGAGAGGAGGGGCTCTTTAGGAAAGAGTGAAAGTATTACTTTATAATATAACTATATTCGGTCTATAATGGTCCAAAAATCATTGAGGTCGAAGATAATATGACTCATATTCTAAATAACATCAACCAATAAGAATTGGACAGGTTTTAGATAATATTTTAATCATTATAATCTTATTTATTTAAATGATTTGTTAATGAGGTAAACATTGCATCATTATTGTGTCATTAATAATTTAAATTATTTGATGTCTAAAAATTATAAATAAAATATCAGTATGTAGGAAATCGTTTTATCTTTCTAATGAATATTTATAATCGAAAATCCAACATGTATAACCCTATGTAAAAATTGTTCTTCTAAAGGATGTAAGCTTATGCCATTTTTATTTTTATTTTAACTTTATTAATATAATGTGTCCCTACCACATACAAGTGGCTCCAAGGGGTCCCCAAATCGACCCAAGGATGCCCATGGTCGGGTATGTGTCCACCAATAAGGTTAGGACACGTTTTAGGGTAATTTTTCATTATTATAACATTATTTTTTAACCCTTATTTACCGGATTTACCCTTTAACCATGGTAAATAAAATATTTACCGCAGTAATTATTCAAAATGTGTAAAAATAAAAGTTACCTATTTACATAATTTGGACATCCTAATTCCAAATATGTAATCCATTTTTCCAAATTCAAAACACAGAAGTGGCAGAAATTAATTTAAAATTAATTCCCGTTGTTAAAATAAAAAAGCGTTTTTTAAAGAGATAATAACTATCAAAAGATTGACACTTGTTTATGTCTGATTTAATTGTGAAATTATGTCCAATGACAAACATTAAATTAAATGGTAAAAATATATCCTAAATATACTTTAAAACCACTCAAATTCATAATTTATCAATATTAATTATTTTGATTAAAAAAGTTGATTTTAATTAAAATTTAGTAATTTTCACTATTCATCAAAATATAAAAGTTATCCGAAAAGTACCAAAATTTCACCCTAGGCTAATTTCAATATTCCGAATCCAAAAATGAAGTCCATTTTGAAATATAAAATATATATGATTTCAAAAAGTAGGTATTACTATTCACAACGGCTAGTTTAATTAGTTGTGGTGTGTGTTAGAACTCGAGGTTGCGTACAACACACGATATCGCATTATTCGAAGGGAAACGTGTCGTGGAAGCTTGGGGTGTTAAATTCTCCCCTCCTTTAAATAATTGCGTCCTCGTAATTTCTAGGGTATTACTGCATAAAAAGACTCGGGTGGTTCTTCATCATAAGTTCCTCGGGTTCCCACGTTGCCTCTTCCATCTTATGATTTCTCCACAAAACTTTTACCAGACGCGTCGTCCGGTTTCTCAGTACGTGTTCTCTTGTATCAAGAATCCTGACAGGCTCTTCACAATAAGACAAATCGGGTTCCAGTTCTAATTCCTCATAGGTGAGTACATGCGTTGGGTCAGGCATGTATTTTCTCAACAGAGATACGTGGAACACATCGTGAACTTTGGAGAGACTTGGCGGCATTGCCAATCGGTAAGCTACAGCCCCAATTCGTTCTAGAATTTCGAAAGGTCCGATGTACCTGGGACTCAATTTACCTTTCTTACCAAAACGTATGACTCCCTTCCATGGAGATACCTTCAGGAAAACATGATCACCGACATGAAATTCCAAATCCTTCCTTCGATTATCGGCATAGCCCTTCTGCCTACTTTGAGCTGCTTTGATGTGATTTTGGATTACATTCACCTTTTCCACCGTTTCCTCCACCAGTTCTGGGCCTACAAGTTTTCTTTCACCAACGTCGTCCCAACAGGTTGGTGTACGACATCTCTTTCCGTATAACGCTTCTTATGGTGCCATCTGAATACTCGAATGGAAGCTATTGTTATAGGAAAATTCTACCAGTGGTAAATAATGATCCCACATACCCTGAAAGTCAAGTGAGCAAGATCTCAACATGTCTTCTAGGGTTTGAATAGGCTGTTCTGATTGTTCATCTGTCTAAGGGTGGTAAGCAGTGCTCAAATGAAGTTCAGTATCCAGGGATTTCTGAAGTCTTTTCCAAAATCGTGAAGTAAAACGGGGATCACGATCAGAAACAATCGATAGGGGTACTCCATGAAGTCTCACAACTTCATTAATGTATAGTCTTTCTAGACGTTCAAGGGGTAGAACTTCTCTTATAGCAAGAAAATGTGCTGACTTGGTAAGACGATCAACAATAACCCATATTGCATCGTTCCTTCTAGGAGTCTTTGGTAGCCCCATGACAAAGTCCATCGTAATATTGTCCCATTTCCACTCCGGTATGGGAAGAGGTTGCATGACTCCTCCAGGCTGTTGCCTTCCAGCTTTCACTTGTTGACAAACTATACATCTTGACACAAAATCAGCAATCTCCCTCTTCATGTTGTCCCACCAAAAATGTTCCTTCAAATCTCTATACATTTTGGTGCTCCCAGGGTGTATAGAGAAATTGGAACTATGAGCATCATCCAGCAATTCCCTTTTCAGATCAGGTAAATCGGGAACACAATGTCTCTTCCCGAATTTCAAAATTCCATCTTCATACACAAAGTCTCTCAATCTCCCATCATTCACAGCTTTAATCTTCTTCTTAAATTCTTCATCATCGGTCTGAGAACTCTTAATCCTTTCTAGTAAAGATGGTTTGGCAACCATTTGAAAAAGAATTGATGTTTCACCTTCCCTGGTTATTCCCATGTCCATCTTCACTAGATCTATGAAAATTGGATCCCTTTCAATTCTCATCATGTTCAAAACTCCATGGTCTTTTCTGCTCAAAGCATCTTCCACCTTGTTTGCTTTCCCCGGGTGGTAGTGTATCATGCAATCATAATCCTTGAGTAATTCAAGCCATCTCCTTTGCCTCATGTTGAGTTCTTTTTGTGAGAAAATATACTTCAAACTCTTGTGATCAGTATAAATCTCACATTTTTCACCATAGAGGTAGTGTCTCCATATCTTCAAAGCAAAGATCATAGCTACTAACTCAAGATCATGAGTAGGATAGTTTTGTTCATGAATTTTCAACTGTCATGATGCATAGGCAATAACTCTATCATTCTGTATAAGGACACAACAAAGTCCTTTCTTTGATGTATCACTATAAATAACAAACCCATCATTACCCGATGGTAGAGTCAATATAGGAGCATTGAATAATCTTATCTTCAGTTCTTCGAAACATTCTTCACACTCTTTTGTCCAGACAAATTTAACCCCTTTACGTGTGAGCTTCGTTAATGGGTTAGCCAATCGGGCAAAATTCTGGACGAAACGTCGATAATAACCTGCCAAACCAATAAAACTATGTACCTCAGTTATACTCGTAGGTGCTGGCCATTCTTGGATTGCCTTGGTCTTAGAAGGATCAACAGAGATTCCATCTTTAGAGACAATATGGCCAAGAAAAGAAATATCCTGAAGCCAGAATTCACACTTGCTAAACTTCCCATATAATTCATGCCTCCTCAGAGTCTTCAAGATAATGGGCAAGTGATTTTCATGATCTTCGTAGGTTTTGGAGTATACCAAGATATCATCAATAAATACCACCACAAATTCATCGAGATACTCCTTGAAAACTCTATTCATCAGATCCATGAATACATAGGGTGCATTAGTCAATCCAAATGGCATTACAGTAAACTCGTAATGCCCGTACCTGGTTCGAAATGCTGTCTTCGGAATGTCTTCCTTCTTCACACACAACTGATGGTATCCAGATCGAAGGTCAATCTTTGAAAAGTATTGAGCTCCATGCAGTTGGTCAAATAAATCATCAATGCGAGGTAGGGGATACTTGTTCTTTATCGTTATAGCATTGATCTCCCTGTAGTCGATACATAACCTCATAGATCCATCTTTCTTTTTAACAAAAAGAACAGGGGCTCCCCATGGAGAAACACTAGGGCGAATAAATCCCTTATTACTCAATTCCTCTAGTTGTTTCTTTAGTTCGACTAATTCTACAGTGGCCATTCTATAAGGGGTCTTCGATATAGGCCTTGATCCAGGAATCAAATCATTGGAAAACTCAACTTCTCGTTCTGGAGGATGTCCAGGTAAATCTTCCGGAAATACATCTACAAATTCTTTCACAACAGGTACATCCTCTATTTGAACATTCCTTTCCTCACCCGCAGTTATTTCATTCTCTTCTTCCCCAATAATTGAATTTAGTTGAGCTATTGAGGGTGGATCTAAATAAGAATTAGGTGGTGACGATTCTGCTCTAAAAATAAGGTGTTCCTTATCATTATCATCAAGAATTGTAACCTCTTTCTTATTACAATAAATCTTCGCATCATAGTCCGAAATCCAGTCCATACCGAGGATTATATCAAACTCAATCATAGGTATGACGATGAGATCAGCAGATAAAGAAATTTTATGTGCTCTAATGGGGACTGATTCACAAAACTTTGTTGCAATGATACTTCCCTTAGGAGTTTTAACTGACAACTCCCTTATTAAATCAAATTGGAAATATCTAATTTTCATAGAAAACTGGGAAGATATGAAACAATGTGATGATCCAAAGTCAAATAATGCATTTGCTAAACTTGAGGAAACCATTAAATTACCTACCACCACGTCTTTTGGAGCTTCTACCTCTATAGTAGTGATAGCATAAGCTTGGCCTTGATCCCTTGGCCTTTTCTGAGGTAAGTTCTCCTGACGCTTAGGACATTCATTTGCATAATGTCCCATCTCCCTGCAGTTGTAGCACTGAACGTTGGTAGCTTCCTTCTTCCACTTGCAATCACGAGCTTGGTGTCCTTTTTCACCACACTTGTAACAGACTCCCATTCCCTTCAAGCAAGTACCAGGATGTTTCATCCCGCATTTACCACAAGATGGATATTCAACCTTTCCCTTCTTCCCCTTATTTCCATTCCCAGATTGATCAGCAGGTCTCTTCTTCTATTTCTTTGCTTTAAAGTCATAAGACTTAGAGAATTCCTTTTCGGTCTTGATAGCACATGAGACAATGTCTTCGTACGATGAAAAGGATTGTGAGACTAATGCTCGACGGAGAAATGGTTTTAACCCATCAAAGAAACGATCAATATTACTTCTTGGGTTGCGTATATAATCACCAGCGTACCTTGCTAACTTTTTAAAGTTAGCCTCATACTTTGCGACATTCTCATCCTCCTTCTGTCTCAGACTTAGAAATTGCCTTTCCATATCTTCTCGATGGTCACGAGGAAAGTATTTTTCTAAAAACAGATCTTTGACCTCCCTCCATTCCATATTTGATACTTCATCATCTTCCTTCGTATTTTGAATCAATGACCACCATTGATCAGCATCTCCAGTGAGGCGGTAAACTGCCATGATAACTTTTTCCCTTTCACTGCTCCCCAAAGCCTGAAATATTTTCTCTAGAGAAAATATCCATTGCTCAGCTACTAAGGGATTTGTATTCCCATTGAACGTTGGTGGTTGTTTCCTCATGAATCAATCTAACATTGATCCTCCACGCTGCGGATCAGGGTGCTCCATACGGGTAAGGTTATTATTCATAACCTGAGTAAGTTGTCCCAGTATGGTGATTAGCTGATCGGAACCAGTTGCATCACCAGCCCCACTATAATTATCTTGAGCAGGAGGGCAATCCCTACATGGAGTGCGTGCATTGATACGGTTTTCATTTCTTCCACTAGGTGCCATTTCTAAACAATGGCATAAACTAGATCAGTTTATGAATCAAAATACATAATCCCATACTTATAAAACACTTAACATAAATTGAACTATTTATGGATATAATCCATAATCATAAGAATGTTTTCTTTGAGGAAGTATATACTCATAATCCCTTCAAAATTATTTGTAAAGAAAATGAGAGTTATCCTAAGCATATCCCCCGGGAGTGTCGTAACCAAGAGTGCAGCAAGGCCCGTTGTCGTGCACCAGTTCCCGTTCGAGTCTAGCTCAAAGCGGTGTTTTCGGGTTTTACCCATAGGTACATCTGTGCCAGAGCTGTCTCTACCTGCTCGTATCCAGACAGGGATGTATTGCTCGGAAAACTCACAAAATCTCTACAATACCAAAATTCTAGGAAGTTCTTCTATACTAATCCTCAAAGTTCATCTTAGGTTTACATGCTCTAATCAGAGTTTATCTAAATCTATCTTCCAAGGTTTGTACTAAACTTCCTCTGATACCAAATGTAACGCCCCGACCCCAGCTACCCAGAGTCGGTGCATTATTACATAACATTGGCATGATCGCAAGAAAGATCAAATCTCGAAAGACCGATTGGTTTAGTAGCCTTGGAAACACTAGATATATTCATAAGTTTTACATTACATCATAAAATGAAAAACTACTACAACAACATAATGTTTCCACAGTCCACACTATAATCCCCTCATAATATCCCTGCAGGTCATTCATAACTTACATCTTCACATCCTGGGAAAAATAAAACATAGAAAAGGGGTGAGCTCAAATGCCCAGTAAGGATAAAAATATAGTGGAACATTCAAAAATAAGCATAAACATTTACGGCAATGAATTACTAAAACAAAAGCCTTTTAAACTTGAACTTCAACATAGTATGGAAAAATTAAAATGAAATAATGCCATTTACTTGTTCACATGGATATTCTACTAATCGAATAATCACATGCAATATCAATAACCACTTTCATAATGTTGGAATGCATAATGCCAGACTATCATAAGCACATAGCCAAGGCGTCGTGCCAAGACTACAAATAAGATTTTTCCAAGGCCTTGTGCCAAGACACTAGTTTGTCTCATGAGACCTACCGATGCATCGAGAAGCTATAGCGGGCTCCACCCGTCACATATTAAGTCCAATGCATTCCCATATGAAAAGGTTTAAACATAACATAAACATTCGTATTAAAACTAGCATACGAAATGTCAATAATTTCACCATAAACTATTAATGGTATAGAAATAGCACATCCACAGTCAAACATATCACAAAACCTTCAATACAATATAGAAGTTTTGTATCATAATAAATCAACTTCAAATAAACGTAAAATCCGTCAAAGGATGTTGACAAAGATGAAATCAAAACACTTTTTAGAGAAATATCTCTTTCTATTTTTGAAATCATTTAAGAGCCATATAAAATAAAACATTTTCTTGAAAATGTTCTTATAAGCTTGTAAGGGAAGCTTTGACGATTTTATAACGGCGGAAAATAACCGCACCCGCCGTATAAGTTAAAAAAACATTCTTATCTTAATTCTGTCGAAAAGGTTAAAAAGCACCTTATTTGGAAAACGACGGAAAGATTCCATTATAAACCTCTTATAAAAATTCAAACAAGGGTATAAATGACATTAACCCATATTCTTTTAAATATTAAAAATGTTTTGAAATACATTTTGAAGATACATGGATGTGGATGATAACGAGGTCCCAGTAGATAATTATGTATAAACAACCTCGGATAATGAAGAGATTGCGAAATAAACCCTTACCTTGTACTTTTCCTTGGTTGGGGTAGGTTAACCTCCAGTATAATGGTGAAATAATTGTTATTAAATTATAAAATAATCATATACATTAATATGATATCATATATGATCTTTTAATATTGATGTGATAATAATATCTTAGTATTATCGTTGTTTCGGGTGTTAACTTACTTGTTTTATTTTATATGTTTTGTTACGTAAGCCATGTTTGTTGTATCTTATTCATATCCAGAATGATATAAAGTCCTTAAACATCATTTTTAAATCATCAAATGATAATTATACTTGAATGGATACGATGGAGAATGAATCTCATCGCGTTCGTGGAGACGGTAGTTCGTACGTACGCACGAGCGACAATATCATTCTTTTGATATTAAAATAATACATAAATGGATGTTATATCATATATACAGAATAATTAACATGTTTTATTTATTATTTACATGAGTTTGACATCATTATTATACCCATCCAAATAATAATATATTGAATAACAATTACACCACGACGTGGAGACGGTAAGCTGTACGTACGCACGTATGGTGACATGTTATTCAAAGGGTGGATATAATACTGAATATGGTTGTACCATATTTATAATAACATCACATTATATGTGAGATACTGGAGTTATTATTTTAGAATGGTAAGAACAAAGAAAGAAGAAGTGGAAGAAGAAAGGAACTTGAAAAGGGGTGGTGAAAACATTACCTCTTCTTCGGGTTCTTCCTTTTGATTTGATCAAAAGGGATCCTTAGGTTGGATTTCTGATCAAAATAAGGCCTCTTGGTTGTAGTGAGGGAAGTTGGGAGAGTATTTGGGCAGGGTTTGGACGAGCCAAGTGGCTTGAGAGGTGTGAGGAATGAGTAGAAGTTGTCTCCTTTTATAAGGGAGAGGAAGGGCTCTTTAGGAAAGAGTGAAAGTATTACTTTATAATATAATTATATTCGGTTTATAATGGTCCAAAAATCATTTTGGTAGAAGATAAGATGACTCATATTCTAAATAACATCAACCAATAAGAATTGGACAGGTTTTAGATAATATTTTAATCATTATAATCTTATTTATTTAAATGATTTGTTAATGAGGTAAACATTGCATCATTATTGTGTCATTAATAATTTAAATTATTTGATGTCTAAAAATTATAAATAAAATATAATTATGTAGGAAATATTTTTATTTTTCTAATGAATATTTATAATCGAAAATCCAACATGTATAACCCTATGTAAAAAATTTTCTTCTAAAATATGTAAGCTTATGCCATTTTTATTTTTATTTTAACTTTATTAATATAATGTGTCCCTACCACATACAATTGGCTCCAAGGGGTCCCCAAATCGACCCAAGGATGCCCATGGTCGGGTATGTGTCCACCAATAAGGTTAGGACACATTTTAGGGTAATTTTGTATTATTATAATATTATTTTTTAACCCTTATTTACCGGATTTACCCTTTAACCATGGTAAATAAAATATTTACCGCAGTAATTATTCAAAATGTGTAAAAATAAAAGTTACCTATTTACATAATTTGGAAATCCTGATTCCAAATATGTAATCCATTTTTCCAAATTCAAAACACAGAAGTGGCAGAAATTAATTTAAAATTAATTCCCGTTGTTAAAATAAAAAAGCGTTTTTTAAGAGATAATAACTATCAAAAGATTGAAACTTGTTTATGTCTGATTTAATTGTGAAATTATGTCCAATGACAAACATTAAATTAAATGGTAAAAATATATCCTAAATATACTTTAAAACCACAAAAATTCATAATTTATCAATATTAATTATTTTGATTAAAAAAGTTGATTTTAATTACAATTTAGTAATTTTCACTATTCATCAAAATATAAAAGTTATCCGAAAAGTACCAAAATTTCCCCCTAGGATAATTTAAATATTCCGAATCCAAAAATGAAGTCCATTTTGAAATATAAAATATATATGACTTCAAAAAGTTGGTATTACTATTCACAACGGCTAGTTTAATTAGTTGTGGTGTGTGTTAGAACTCGAGGTTGCGTACAACACACGCTATCACATTATTCGAAGGGAAACGTACCGTGGAAGCTTGGGGTGTTACACTCTTTAACTAAAACATTGTTATAAATATTTTAAAGATATATTATTACAAATATTTTTCATTAATTTCCATGTTTTAAAAAAAATTTAAAATATTTATTTATTTTGAAATTATTGGTTTGTAATTAAAATTTATTTCAAAAGTTATAAAGTGGAATGGGACACTTTTATTCAAAAATACCTTTATTAAATGGTTTTGAAAATTTTTTTAACAAGGCATTGATTATATAAATATCCTAAAAATATATATTGTGATTGAACTGTGGTAATGTTATCATTCCATTATGCTTTTTTTGTATGTAATGATTATGTTATGTTTCTGTGGAATTTTTTTTATTTATATGGGTTGTTCCATGATAAACCTAGGGTGGCTAAGCCCGAGATAACTCTCCAATGCAGTGGGTTATGTGACAGAGGTAAATGTTAATGATTCTTCTATGAGATTTAGGGAATATATTTTGACGGGAATTCCAAATGTAACAACCGACATGGATGTGAAAGCAAAAACATAAGTATGTTATGCATGCCATAAGATACCTTTATGATTTATGATTTCTCTGTGTTATTCATAAATAATATGTTTTCATAAGGTATGTTGTGAATGAAAATTATGGTTTCATTGATTTTTATTCATGGATGGGATACTTTTTTCATTCCTTATTTTATAACCCTTATTGAGATTTTTACGCTCATCACATATTTTGAAATAATTTTCACAGTACTTAATGATGAATAGGATCAAAGAGGGGATCAACGAAAAGTCATGCTAACTAAAACATGGAAGAAGACATAACTCTTTTTTTCAAAAGTTTTTATTCTATAAACAAATGGAAACTGGGTAGAAGTGTCTACTTTGTAAGTCTTGATATGTCATGTAATAGTTATGCCCTAATTCTCTAAAACTCTAATTTTGAAAATATACCCAACGTGAATTATTTATTTTATTCAAGATTATGTAATTTTTAAGGATGGGACCTCATAGTAAATGTCTTCCAAACATAAAAAAAATTATGATGAATATATAAATCTAAATAAAATTTACATTTTGGTAAAGAGTGATAAAGTGTAACCCGAAGGACAAGAATGAGGGTTTAGAGAGAATCCCTAACCTTGTGTACGAAACTATTCCGCACATGATCTTATTGTCCAAAAATAATAAATTTAAATATATTATTTTAGTAATTGAAAAACTTTTTTAGATTTAATTTAATTAGTATAATATTTTAATTTCATTAAAGGTCTTTTTGATGAGATATTAGTTACAATTTCATCATTCAATAGTGTTTGTTTTCATGGTTTTAGTGATTGGTTTGTTGGAAAACATGTAACAATGATTATGTGTAATGGGAATAGTTTTCCAAAATTGAAATAATATCTTATTAAAGAATATACAGTAGTTTATTTTTTTCATATATATCATTTTTTATATTTTAGGAAGATGATTCATTGAATTAAACGTTAATGATAATCATTTCGATTAATTTGGCGGCTTCCTGATCATCATGAACTAGTGTTATTCAATTATTTAATATTATAAATATATATATATAGTTCTATATAATTATATATGTTTTAGTACATATATTATACATAGTTTCAATCATAAAATTGTTTTAAAACTAGCCTTGGAGGTAGTAAAGGAAATTGAAAACTCGTCGTCCCAGAAGGCGATGAATTAACACATCATGGTCAATGTTTTTATTTTTAGTACAGAATTGTGAGGGGAAACAAATGATGTTGGATTATTCCATAAACACATTAATATTATTTTCTATGTTAGATAGTTTAATTATCATGCCACTTGGATAAGGGTAGGTGAGGAGATAATAATAAAATAAAATTAATTATGTCACGACCCGCCCTCGGGGTCCGTGCCGTGACTACCCCAAGCCCGCCTTCCATAGGCCAGGGGCTGGCGACTAGCACCAAGGCGTAAATCCCGGTAAAAATGGAAGGCATTGCCTTTGTAAAGTAAACAAACACCACAGAGTATGCAAGCGGAAAGTAAACACTAAGCAAAAGCAGAGTACAACTGAAAGTGCGAAAAAGTAAATGGGCCAGCATACAAACCCAAACTGAAAGTAAAGTACAACTCGAAAGGGAAAACAACAACTGAAAAGTAAAAGCCGCTACACCGAGATGTCCACTGGAAATCCCACCTGAAGGGTGGGTACTAATAGCTCCACTGCTCCACGGATCCCGTTGTCCGCTCCGAGCACGTCCCGCCCAGTGGTCCACCTCCAGGTACTGTCCTGCTCTGCAAGCCTCAGCTAAGATCAACGTTGTCCGTCGTCTGCAACCAACACAAAGTAGTGCGGGCAAAGCCCATGTAGGGGTGAGTATAAGCTACTCAGTAGGGACCCCGAGACCCCTGAAGGTCTCTCAAATCCACAAAGGGTAAACCACGAAGAAAGGTACAATCACGAAGTAACAACCGACACTTCTTAGGTATATGCCCATACATATACCTAAGTCATCAATTTAAAATACGCTCCAACCTCCGAGCCCAAGTACAAATCAGTCCACACAGGAAAGTAAACGTATTCCACACAGGAAAGAAAAACGTAATCCACACAGGATAGCACAACACAATCCACACAGGAAAGCAACAGGATTCAGCTCACACAGGTATTCTTCTCCAAAGGATGATAAAGATGATCTCTGATCCATCTAAGACGTCGGACCCACGAAGGATCGCTAGGTAACTAACCCCCGCAGAAGACCCACACAGGATCGGGGCCACATAGGACCTGTAGGCGCTGGTTCACACAGGACCGCTGAGCGCAAAGACCCACACAGGATCGGACCCACACAGGATCGGGCCCACACAGGACCTGTAGCACTAATCCACGTAGGATCGCTGAGTGTTGTAGTCGTCGTCGTCGAATCCACACAGGATCTCTGTACTGTCGTCGTCGCAGTCACAGTAGCAGTAGCAGTAGTAGTAGCAGTCACAGTCGCAGCTAGCACTAGGGTTCCCGCACACAGCAAGCTCGTACAGGAGGGTCCGCTCCACGAGCCGAGGGGCTGTTACATCAACTGTCACAAATTCCAGATTTGATGTATCCAAAAGTTCCGTATCGTCAACAGGAATGCAACGCAACAGACGGCGCGTCGATCGGACGCCCGGTCTGAGAGTTATTGGCATTTTCGTCCCCGGGGCCATGTTGGTTTTTAAGGCAAAACCAACCCGACCGTACTCCACCGGCGTCCAAACCTCGGGCAGAGTATACCAAAAGATCCGTCTCACTAAGAGGAACACAACAAAGCTGACAGCAAGTCAATCGGACGTCCGTAGCTCAAGATATGAGCGTTTCCGCTCCGAAGGCCCGGTTGGTTTCGTGAACGAACCAACCCGGCCGAACTCAAAGTATTCCGAAACTTTGATTGCGATATACCGAAAAGACCGCCTCGATCCAAGGATCACGTTTCCGCAGACGGTTCATCAATCGGAGGTCCGTGGCTCAAGTTATGGCCAAAAGACCGAAACCGTCTTGAAAACGGGGGGTCCGGGTCCGGGCCGACCCGGCCCGACCCCCCCTGGGTCAACCCGAACCGGGTCAACCCGACCCGGGTCCGACCCGACCCGGCCGGCCGGCAGCGCGGTGGCCTGGCGCAGCACGGATGCAGCGCGCGGGGGGCAGGGCCCCCGCTTGATCGGATTGGCGGCGCGGCTTTTAGCCGCGCCTTTGGAAACCCCCCCCCCCCCCTCGTGGGGGGCCTGCTTTGAAAAGAACCGCGGGGCTGCCTACCCCCCTCAAGGAAACCGCACCCCCTCATAAATTGGGGGGGGGGGTTTAGAGTGTTGACCGGGGGAATTTATTCCCCCGGTCTTTGACCTTCCGGCCCGCCACCTGGCCGGCCGGTTTTTCTCCAACGGGACTGGTAAACCGGTCCCCTTTCCGGATTCCAACGCCGGCGGCCCGGCCGCCGGTCTTCTCGTCCCGTCGCGGCCCGGAACCGGCCGCGGTGTTCGTCGTCTGGCGCAGTGCGACGGCACCGCGCCCCTCCGCCGCGCTTTCGATTCCCTTCGACGCGGCGCGACGGCGTCGCGTTCTTGATGATCCTTCCACGGCACGGCGCGACGGTGCCGCGTAATATAATCGTGCAATTATCCGCGTGGTGCGACGACACCACACCATCTTGTTTCATCCGCAAGATAAATCAACAAGAACAAAGGAGGGGGTTCAGCCGTGTTCATGCGGTCCGGCCCCCCCTCACGTTAAACGATAACACATATTTAAATATCCTCACGTTAGTCATGCCAGAACCACGAACAAGAATAAATAAATAAACAAATAACAACAACCCCTACCTTGGGTTCAAGTTCGATGATCGTCAACGACCTGTGGAAGACAACGTCGCGGAGGTCGGGCGTCGCGGTAGTCGTTCGTCAAATCTGATGACGAAGAGGTATGTCTGAAGAGGTACGTCGTTGGCGAATCTTCGTATTCCGATGAAGGAAGTCTGAGGAGGAAGCGGTGTTCCCTTTCGTTGACACGGAAGACGAAGAAGAGAGGAGCGGTGTTCTTCGTCGGAGCTTGAGCGTTCTTCGCCAAAGCTTTAGCGTTCTTCGTCAACGCTTGAGCGTTCTTCGTCAAAGTTTTAAGAAGAAAGAAAAGCTCTCAAATCCTCTCAAGATGGCTAAAAAATCTAACCAAATAAAATAAGCTAAGAGCTTATTTTATTAACTCAACCAAACCTTTTTGAATTTGAAAGGTTTGAAAAAGTTAAAAAACTCAACCTAATTAATAAGCTAAGTTGTCAAAACATTTAAAGAGGGGTTAAATGGAGTTTTGGGAGAAGGTGAAAAGTTGGGTTTCGTGTGGGCCCCACCACACTTAATCCTCCCAAGGGAGGTTAGGTGGATGTGGGTCCCACCCTTAACTCCCTTTGGGAGAAGTTAACTAACATAAAAATAAAATAAAAAGTGTTCCACATTTTTATTCAATTTTTTATAATTCTCCCAAAAAATTAACTTTCGTCCCGCAATAAAAGAAACTTCGGAAAAGGTCTCCTTAAAAGAATATCGGCGTTGCGAGTTCATCTGTGTCCTCGGATTTCAATTCCGAGCACCGGATCAAAAGTTAGAAATTCCCGCTCGTTCGTTCACTGAACGTACCCGAGCCAAAATGCGGAAATTGATTCCGGGCACACCGAGCCTTGAAATCAGGTTCCGTCAGAAACCGCGCTTTTGTAAAATTTCAAAGAAAATTAAGACAAAATTTCCCTTGAATTTTACGGGTCTTTACATTACTCCCACCTCAGGGATTTACGTCCCCGTAAAGATACATCATAAACTAGAGGAACAAAAGAGGGTGCTGAGCACGCATCTGAGCCTCCTGCTCCCATGTGCTCTCCTGGAGATTCCCGTACTGCCATCTGATGCGCACAAGAGGAATCGATCGCCCACGCAGGACCCGCTCCTGTCGATCCTCTATCTCCACTGGGAACTCTGTAAAAGTCTCCCCATCGTCAACTTCATGCTCCCCATGGTCAATGATGTGCGTCGGGTCGTGCACGTATCTCCTCAGCTGAGATACGTGGAAGACGTCGTGCACCCGGTGCAACTGAGGTGGCAGAGCCAGACGATAAGCCACCTCACCAACACTGCTGAGGACCTGGAAGGGTCCGATGAAGCACAGAGATAACTTGCCACCTCGGCCAAATCTCTGAATACCACATCGAGGTGAGACCCGCAAGAAGACGTGGTTGCCATCCTCGAACTCCAGCGGCCTCCGCCTCCTGTCAGCATATGACTTCTGCCGGCTCTGAGCTATCCTCATCCGCTCCTGGATGACATGGACCTTCTCTGTCGGGGCCTGGACCATCTCCGGTCCCACCAGTGCTGACTCCCCAGGGTCTGTCCAGCACAAAGGAGATCTACAAGGTCGGCCGTACAACGCCTCATACGGTGCCATCCCGATGGTGGAGTGGTAGCTGTTGTTGTATGAAAACTCCACCAAGGGTAGGTGGTCCTCCCAGCTACGACCAAAGTGTAGGACACATGCGCAGAGCATGTCCTCGAGAGTCTGAATGGTCCTCTCCGTCTGACCATCCATCTGAGGGTGAAAGGCTGTGCTCAGACGTAGCTGCGTCCCGAACGCCTCCTGTAACCCCTTCCAAAGCCGGGAAGTAAAGCGGGCATCTCGATCAGAGACGATAGATGATGGAACACCGTGGAGCCGCACAATCTCCTGAACGTAGAGACGTCCCAAGCTCTCCACTAAGCCCTACTCACTGATGGGTAAGAAGTGTGCCGACTTGGTGAGTCGGTCAACAATCACCCAGATGGAGTCGTGACCTCTGGAAGTGCGTGGAAGTACAGTCACAAAGTCCATAGATATGTCGTCCCACTTCCACTCCGGGACCTCCAAGGGCTGTACCAAGCCTGCTCGTACCTGATGCTCAGCCTTCACCTGCTAGCAGGTGAGGCATCGAGAAACGAACTCTGCTACTGCCTTCTTCATGCCCGGCCACCAGTGCTGTCGTCTGAGATCCTGGTACATCTTCGCCACTCCCGGATGTACCGCCAAAGGAGAAGTGTGAAACTCTCTCAGCACTTCCTATCGCAAAGCGACTGGTACCATGGTACGTCCTCTGAAAAGGATGTCGTGCTCTGCTCCAAGGTAGAAACCATCAGGTGCCTGTCCCGAGGATATCTGTACACGCCGTGTCTCACAGTCAGCATCATCACGTTGTGCCTCTCTGACCCGCTGCAGTAGTGGAGAGGTGACTGTGAGAGACTGGAGGAAGGCTGCTCCATCTCTATCCACGAAGGATATATGTAAAGAGGCTAGCTGCTTCGTCGCCTCCTCAAGTAGCTAAATGCCCATCCTCCGGCTGAGGGCATCGGCTACTATGTTCCCCTTTCCAGGAGTATAGACTATCTCAAAGTCATAGTCATGGAGGAACTCGAGCCATCGCCGTTGTCTCAGGTTCAGGTCCTTCTGCAAGAAGATATACCTGAGACTCTGATGATCGGAAAAGACTGTAAAGCGCTCGCCCATCAGATAGTGTCGCCATGTCTTCAGAGTGAAGACCACTGCTGCTAACTCCAGGTCATGGGTAGCGTAGTTCTACTCATGCGGCCTCAACTGACGTGATCCATAGGCGATCACTTCCCGCTCCTACATCAGAACACATCCGAGTCCGGTCCCTGATGCATCACAGTAGACTACGTACCCTACTCCCTCCTCAGGCAACCTCAAGATAGGTGCGCTAGTCAATCTCTGTCTCCGCTTCTGGAAGCTCTGCTAACATCTGTCTGACCACACGAAGGGTTTCCCCTTTTTCGTCAAAGCTGTGAGTGGTGCCGCAACTCTAGAGAAGTCTGGCACGAATCTCCGATAGTAACCAGCTAGTCCCAAGAAACTCCGAACCTCAGTCACGCTCCTGGGTGGCTCCCATGCTAACACAGCCTCAATCTTCGCGGGATCCACTGCAACTCCCGCCTCAGAGATAACGTGTCCCAAGAAGTGGACCTCACGTATCCAGAACTGGAACTTCAAGAGATTACCATAAAGCTGGTGCTCTCGGAGTGTCTCTAGTATAACTCTCAAGTGATAGGCGTGCTCCTCCTCAGTCGTAGAGTAAATCAGAATGTCGTCGATGAAGACCACGACAAACCGATCGAGGTATGGCTGAAAGATCCTGTTCATGAGAGCCATGAACACTGCTGGAGCATTGGTTACACCGAAAGGCATAACCAAGAACTCATAGTGGCCATACCGACATCTGAAGGTCGTCTTCTTCACATCCTCGTCTCTGACTCTGAGCTGATGATAGCCTGACCTGAGGTCTATCTTCGAGAACCACCGTGCTCCCTTGAGCTGATCAAAGAGGTCATCAATCCTCGGTAGCGGATACTTGTTCCTCACTGTCACTCGGTTCAGGCGACGATAGTCAACACAAAGCCGCAGGCTCCCGTCCTCCTTCTTGGCGAACAATATCGGGGAAGCCCAGGGTGAAACACTGGGTCGGATGAACCCCTTGCCCTGAAAGTGCTCCAACTGTACCCGTAGCTCTCGAAGCTCGGCGGGGGCCATCTGATATGCAGGAGTGGATATCGGGGCTGTCCCGGGGTACAAGTCAAAATAAAAGTCTACCTCTCTGCGAGGAGGTAGCCATGGAATGTCTTCGGGAAAAACGTCCGCAAACTGATCCACCACTGCGGGAAAACCAGGACTCCGCACGTCAACTTCTCCAAGGATGAGGCTAGCCAACTGATGAGTGATGGGCTGTCCTCTCCTTCGCGGAAGTCCATCCTGTGCTGCAAAGGCTCCCTTCTCGCCGGTGAAGGTGAACCTGCTCCCGTCGGTGCGTACACATCGCACCTTGCGCCTAAAACAGTCAATCTGTGCATGGACCGTAGATAGCCAATCCATGCCCAAGATGACGTCGTAAGGCCTCGATGCTGCTACAAGAAGATCCCAGCCGAAGCTCTCACCTCCTAGAGTAAGCTCACACTACCGGCACCAGTGTGTAATCGTCGAGTCTGCTCCTGTAGGAGTCTCTAGCCGTAAGGATCGAGCCAACGGCTCTGTCGGAATCTCCGAGCTCCGAACAAGGGCAGTGGCTATGAAAGAGTAACTCGCTCCTGTGTCTATAAGAACTGCAGCAAGGGTGGAATAGACAAAGATAGTACCTAGAATCATCTCGGGTGCGCCGTGGTTGTAGGCCTCTGCTGCCTGGAGTTGTGCCTGTCTCTGCCCGCCAGCTCCCTGTGGTCGGGCTGGACCTCCTGGTGGTGGTGGTGGCAGGGCCTCAAAGCGTCGCCCACCAACGGCTGCTCGTCCAGCTCCTCTGCCTCATCCGCCTCCTCCCTGCGGACCGCCACGGTCGACCCTCTGCCTCTGCCTTGGTGGTCCCTCAACCAACTGCTGCTCCTCGGCACGGCGGGTCGGGCAGTCACGAGCCATGTGGCCCCGCCCGCCGCACGAGTAGCACTGTCTGCCTCTCAAGAGACTGGCTCCGTGTTGTGTTCCCCGCACTGCTGAACCAGTGCCCTGAGGTCGTCTGCCCGAAGGTCTGGTCTGTGTGGACCCCTGAGTCATCTGTCGACTGCCTGCTGCAGATGACTCTACCACGTTCCGCCCTGCGGTGGGTCACTGCGCTGGTGTAGACTCAGCAAGGAAGCTCTCGATCAGTAGGGCCCGCTCCAGTACCCTTGTCTGAGTCGGTATGCTGAGGGAGATCAGCGATGCCCTGATCTCGTGTCTCAAACCCTGCTCGAAGGTCCGTGCCGGGAAGAATGGGTCCCGTACCATGTCGGTCGAGTAGCGCGAGAGATCAGTAAATCTCGCCGAGTACTGACCGACCGTCATGCTGCCTTTCCGCAGCTGAAGAAGCTCCTGGATACGTACCGCACGAAGGGTGGCTGGGACGAACTCCGAGCGGAAGAGGATCTCAAAGTCCATCCAAAGTAGAGATGCCTCATCGTGCACCTGGAGCATCAAGCTCCACCATCGTCCTGCTGCTGCGTGTAGTAGACTCGCAGCGAGGATCACCATGAGGTCTGCTGGTGTCCTCACTAGCCTAAACACACGTACCACTGCCTCCAGCCAGTCCTCGGCTGCCTGGGGATCTGTCTCCCCGCGAAGCCTGGGTGGTCGCTGGCGCTAAAACTCCTGCAGTGCGCTGAGGCGACGTGCATCGTCAGTGGCTGGTGCTGGAAGCATCGGGGGCTCGGCGGGTAAAGCTGCCGCCGGTGCCACTGCTGACAAAGGGCCCTACACCGAGGCCTCGTCGCTCGGTGGGCTGTCGTCACACTCGACTCTCGGAACCCTAGCTGGCTGCCGTCGTGGGGCCATCCTGAAAAGGAAACAGGTGCGCCACGGTCAGAACAGTATACCTGGTGAGCTGATATAAGTAATCACAAAGAAAACTTTGAAACACACACGCAATCAATGTTTTCGTGCATTAAGTCAGAAATCAGAAGTCAGGGTCCTGGTGTACGGATACGTCGGCCGCTGCACCAACACTGGACTCCCTGGACTGATAACCACACTCAATACGCTAAACATTATTGCTTCACATAGAAAAGATCAGAGCTCGCGGTAGAACCGAACTCCTCTGATACCAATTTGTCACGACCCGCCCTCGAGGTCCGTGTCGTGACTACCCCAAGCCCTCCTTCTATAGGCCAGGGGCTGGCGACTAGCACCAAGGCGTAAATCCCGGTAAAAAGGGAAGGCATTGCCTTTGTAAAGTAAAAAAACACCACAGAGTATGCAAGAGGAAAGTAAACACTAAGCAAAATCAGAGTACAACTGAAAGTGCGGAAAAGTAAATGGGCCAGTATACAAACCCAAACTGAAAGTAAAGTACAACTCGAAAGGGAAAACAACAACTGAAAAGTAAAAGAGGCTACACCGAGCTTTCCACTGGAAATCCCACCTGAAGGGTGGGTACAGATAGCTCCACTGCTCCACGGATCCCGCCGTCCGCTCCGAGCACGTCCCGCCTAGTGGTCCACCTCCAGGTACCGTCCTGCTCTGCAAGCCTCAGCTAAGATCAACACTGTCCGTCGTCTGCAACCAACACAATGTAGTGCGGGCAAAGCCCGTGCAGGGGTGAGTATAAGCTACTCAGTAGGGACCCCGAGACCCCTGAAGTTCTCTCAAATCCACAAAGGATAAACCACGAAGAATGGTACAATCATGAAGTAACAACCGACACTTCTTAGGTATATGCCCATACATATTACTAAGTCATCAATTTCAAATACGCTCCAACCTCCGAACCCAAGTACAACTCAGTCCACACATGAAAGTAAACGTATTCCATTCAGGAAAGCAAAATGTAATCCACACAGGATAGCACAACACAATCCACACAGGAAAGCAACAGGATTCAGCTCACACATGTATTTTTCTTCAAAGGACGATAAAGATGACCTCTGATCCATCTAAGTCGTCGGACACAAGAAGGATCGATAGGTAACTAACCCCCTCAAAAGACCCACATAGGATCAGGCCCACATAGGACCTGTAGGTGCTAGTTCACACAGGACCGCTGAGCGCAAAGCACCACACAAGATCGGACCCACACAGGATCGGGCCCACATAGGACCTGTAGCACTGATCCACGTAGGATCGCTGAGTGCTGTAGTCATCATCGTCGAATCCACACAGGATCTCTGTACTGTCGTCGTCACAGTCACAGTAGCAGTAGCAGTAGTAGTAGCAGTCACAGTCGCAGCCAGCACTAGGGTTCCCGCACATAGCAAGCTCGTACAGGAGGGTCCGCTCCACGAGCCGAGAGGCTGATACATCAACTGTCACAACGTCCAGAGTTGATGTATCCAAAAGTTCTGTATCGTCAACAGGAACTCAACGCAACAGACGGTGCGTCGATCGGACGCCCGGTCTGAGAGTTATTGGCATTTTCGTCCCCGGGGCCCCGTTGGTTTTTAAGGAAAAACCAACCCGACCATACTCCACCTGCATCCAACCCTCGGGCGGAGTATGCCCAAAGATCCGTCTCACTAAGAGGTACACAAAAAAGCTGACGGCACGTCAATCGGACGTCCGTAGCTCAAGATATGAGCGTTTCCGCTCCGAAGGCCCGGTTGGTTTCGTGAACGAACGAACCCGGCCGAACTCAAAGTATTCCGAAACATTGAGTGCGATATACTGAAACGACCGTCTCGATCCAAGGATCGTGTTGCCGCAGACGGTTCGTCAATCGGAGGTCCGTGGCTCATGTTATGGCCAAAAGACCGAAACCGTCTTGAAAACAGGGGGTCCGGGTCCGGGCCGACCCGGCCCGACCCCCCCTGGGTCTACCCGAACCGGGTCGACCCGACATGGGTCTGACACGGCCCGGACGGCCGGCGGTGCGGCGGCGCGGCGGTGCGCGGCGCGGCGGCCTAGCGCCGCACGGATGCAGCGCGCGGGGGCAACGCCCCCGCTTGATCGGATTGGCGGCGCGGCTTTTAGCCGCGCCTTTGGAACCCCCCCCCCCCCTCGTGGGGGGCCTGTTTTGAAAAGAACCGAGGGGCCGCCTACCCCCTCATGGAAACCCCCCCCCCCTCATAAATGGGGGGGGGGTTTAGAGAGTTGACCGGGGGAATTTATTCCCCCGGTCTTTGACATTCCGGCCGGCCACCTGGCCGGCCGGTTTTTCTCCAACGGGACCGGTAAACCGGTCCCCTTTCCGGATTCCGACGCCGGCGGCCCGGCCGCCGGTCTTCTCGTCCCACCGCGGCCCGGAACCGGCCGCGGTGTTCATCATCCAGCGCGGTGCGACGGCACCGCGCCCCTCCGCCGCGCTTTCGATTACCTTCGACGCGGCGCGATGGCGTCGCGTTCTTGATGATCCTTCCACGGCACGGCGTGACAGCGCCGCGTAATATAATCGTGCGATTATCCGCGTGGTGCGACGGCACCACGCCATCTTGTTTCATCCGTAAGATAAATCAACAAGAACCTTCATGTGGTCCGGCCCCCCTCATGTTAAATGATAACACATATTTAAATGTCCTCACGTTATTCATGGCAGAACCACGAACAAGAATAAATAAATAAACAAATAACAACAACCCCTACCATGGGTTCAAGTTCGAAGATCGTCAACGACCTGCGGAAGACAACGTCGCGGAGGTCGGACGTCGCGGTAGTCGTTCGTGAAATCCGATGACGAAGAGGTATGTCCAGAGAGGTACGTCGTTGGCGAATCTTCGTATGCCGACGAAGGAAGTCCGAGGAGGAAGCGGCGTTCCCTTTCGTTGACACGGAAGACGAAGAAGAGAGGAGCGATGTTCTTCGTCGGAGCTTGAGCGTTCTTCGTCAAAGCTTGAGTGTTCTTCGTCAAAGTTTGAAAAAGATAGAAAAGCTCTCAAATCCTCTCAAGATGGCTAAACAAATATAACCAAATAAAATAAGCTAAGAGCTTATTTTATTAACTCAACCAAACCTTTTTGAATTTCAAAGGTTTGAAAAAGTTAAACAACTCAACCTAATTAATAAGCTAAGTTGTCAAAACATTTAAAGAGGGGTTAAAGGGAGTTTTGGGAGAAGTTGAAAAGTTGGGTTTCATGTGGGCCCCACCACACTTAATCCTCCCAAGGGAGGTTAAGTGGATGTGGGTCCCACCTTTAACTCCCTTTGGGAGAAGTTAACTAACAAAAAAATAAAATAAAAATTGTTCCACATTTTTATTCAATTTTTTATAATTCTCCCAAAAAATTAACTTTCGTCCCGCAATAAAAGCAACTTCGGAAAAGGTCTCCTTAAGCGAATATCGGCGCTGCGAGTTCATCGGTGTCCTCAGATTTCAATTCCGAGCACCGGAACAAAAGTTAGAAATTCCCGCTCGTTCGTTCACTGAACGTACCCGAGACAAACTTCGGAAATTGATTCCAGGCACACCGGGCCTCGGAATCAGGTGCCGTCAGAAACCGCGCTCTTGTAAAATTCCAAAGAAAATTAAGAAAAAATTTCCATTGAATTTTACAGGTCTTTACAAATTAGAATAAAATTAAAAGAAATGGAAAGAGGTTTGTACCTCTTTAATTTTTATCCATGAGTCTCTTGAGTTTCTTCAATTATTAAGAGATAATGAATTTGGAAGTGGGGAAAAGACTTATTAAATATTATGGGGATAATTTATTAAATATTAGTGGATTTAGAAATGTGAGGAAAATATGTAGAGAGGGGTTGTATTTATAGTGGAGGAGAGGTTTGTTTTTTAATATTTTATTTGATAGTTTATTATTTTTTGTCAATACTTTCAATTTTGTAGATTATTTTTACTAAATATAGAATTTAATGTATTTCAGTTAGAAAAAATTTCTACTTACATCATCTTTTACTCAATCATTACTCAATAATTCATTTATTTACCTTATACCACAAATTAAATTATTTCATTGCTTACCAAAAATTCCTCTATATTATAAAAATTGAAAAAATAAACTATAACCATTTTTTGAAATTTAGTATTCAAAAATGGACTCCATTTTATGAATATAATTTTCCATATATGTGTATTTAATTTATTATTAAAAACATTATTTAATAGAATAATACGATTTTTTATTTTTAACTACTTATTTAACACATAATAAAATTAATTAAGAGCTTATAAAAAATCATTTTTTATATAATTATATTAATTATATAATATTATATAAACATTCATGTTTTAGAATAATACCAACACTTAATTTTTTATTTCCAAACATTTATTTTCATATATGATGACATATTTATAACTTATTTTCATTTAAAAGATGGATAAATATTATTTATAATTTAATAGGTGATGTTACTACATAATCGGTTGGGTTACAATTCTTTTGTTTCAAATTACTATTACATTGGCCATGTTACTATTTCATTGTTTTAGGTTCCATAATTTATATAAATGATTCTTTTTTTATTAAGTCTTCACTTTGTAAGTATATATTCTGTTATGTTTGTGATTATATGTGATTTATAATTTATAAAATAGTTATAATAATTTAATTTACCTTGGTAAACTTTTGGGTCATTACATTCATCCCCCCTTATGAAATTTCACCATCGAAATATCATTCCACATGTTCTTAGGTTTCCTCATCGAACATATGGTTATACCATGGCACTTAGGATATGTGAGTAGTTTTAAAAGATGAATTATCTTTGTTGTCCAAGATTATCACTTAATTCTTCTCATAAGAGAGATAATTCTCCAACTGTACAACCTTTACATCCAGAACATGTGCAGGATCTAGTTTGTACTTCCTCAAGAAATTTATGTGGAACAAATCATGTAATGGAGTAATGGTAGGTGTAATTTCTATTATATAGGGAACCGCATAGACCTGATCGAGGATCTCGAACGTTCTGATGTACCTGGAACCTATCTTCCATTCTTCCCAAATCTCATGGTCCTTTTCTATGCAGATATCTGAAGGAATACCATGTATCCAACCATAAAATCCATATCTCATCAAGGATTTTTTATATGACCCATTTTTTAAATATGAGCTCATTTTTATTATACAAAATGGTTTTCAACTTTTCAACCATTCAATTTTCCATTTTAGGTCCATGTAGATTAGGTTTGTAGACATCATTCCATCATGGCAGTGTTCTTCATATTAATCTATAGAGTTTTTCATATAGATCTATTGGGATTCTCAAGTGGAAAATCATGTTATAGGATAACTCTATCAAAGGAAGATGTTGGTCACATACTATATTCAAGATCATATGATACTATATCCACATGTCTTCCATTGAATGAATAGTTTGATAAAATTTCGCATCAGTTTGAGTATGATCAGACACACTAGAGATCATCTCCATTTTTAGAGAATGCTAGAGACTTTTAAAAAATATTGAGGTAAATATCATATCTCAATCGGAATCAATTGATAGTCATAACACAAGCATCCTTATGACTTTGTTGATGTATATCTTTCCACCTTTATCTAGTGATAAGTCCTCTCAAATTTTAATAAAGATGTCTATCTTAGTAAGACTATCCAAACAACCCATATATCATTGTTTCATATGGATGTCTTTTAATGTTCAATGATAATGTTCTTGGTGATGTTTTCCCACTTCCATATTGGTAGGGTAATAGTTTTACCATCACATTAGATTTTTTCTTTTTGTTATTCACTTGTGAAAATCAGAGGCACTTTGATGTATATTCAGTGATATCCTTCATCATATTGACTCAATAAAATTTTTCTCAGAGATCACAATTCATATTTTTTTCTCTCTTGGTGAATATTTAATGTTGATCTTGGTTTATTATTTAGAAGATCCTTCTTTAAATCAGAATTATATGGTACAAAATTCATGAACCAAATCTCAAAACTCATTCCTCATCCATTTTGAACAATGAGGTCTTCCCATTTATGATAGATTCAACATTTTTCTAAATATCTACACCTTTTAAATAAACATCCATTATTATCTCTATGAGAAATGATTAGGAAATAATTTTATAAAGGATTAATGATGTTCTATCCATAATAATAACCATGTCTATACTTTTATGTTCTAATAATATTGATTCCTTCTCAATTCTCATTAATGATAAATATGTTGGGTCCTTTCTACTAAAAGAATAGACCACCTTATTGTCTTTATAATGATGGTAGTGGATTTAGAAGTAATAATACTTTATAATAACTAACTATATTCATGGGTACATAATATTCTCATTTTATGTGAATATATATTTGAGGATCATATTATTAGTATAAATCTTATACTTCAAACCACAGAGATAATGTGGCATGATTTTCAATGCAATCATTATAGAGGACAACTCCATA
The DNA here is from genome assembly GCA_963277665.1 of Viscum album. Classification (NCBI taxonomy): domain Eukaryota; kingdom Viridiplantae; phylum Streptophyta; class Magnoliopsida; order Santalales; family Viscaceae; genus Viscum; species Viscum album. The sequence continues at coordinate 185,000,418 of OY728123.1, forward strand.
TCATCTACGAGATAGATTTACTCTTTAATTTTCAACATCCATGAGTTATAGGATATAACTGTATCATTATTTATGAGTACATCGCCTAATAACTACATAAAAGAATTATTTTAATACAAAAATAGTTCCTGACCTGTTTTTAGTGTCACCATGGGTGCAGTAATAATCCAATTTTCCACATTGTAAAGAAGTATTCAAATTCACTAGTCAAGAATAAATTTTCTCCCTAAGTGTCTTCTCGGTTATGGTGTTTGGCCACCATGATAATTTCTTCAAACATTTCCTAAAATAACAATGTAAAAAAAGTTAAACTATAGATCATTGTCACTTCTGTTTTCTTGGGGCACTCTTTGATTGCCAATGTCCTGGAAGGGTAAAAAAATATCTATCCTGGTGATTGAATTCCGCAAAAATGATATATCCTCTATCTAGAACTCACATTTATTATTCATTCCACACATGTTTCCCTTCTAATGTTCTTTATCATAGTATTTCGATTCGCCATGTGGTCATCCTCACTCATGAAGCATATCATAATATCATCAATAAATACTAACATAAATTTTTCTATGTAATAACTAATTAATATATTCATTAAATCTATATAAATTTCTGGGGAATTATTGAGTCCATGGTTAAAGATACTTCATCTTTATCATGATTTTATTGTGCTTTTGATAATAAATAAATAGTAATATTGATCCATACGTCTTCTTGATGAATATTACATGTGGACTCCATGGAGAATCACTCATTCATATAAAACCCTTTTCCAGATTACTAGGTAGGTACTTCATTAGTTCATCATGCTCTACAATGGTCATTCAATAAGGTATCTCTGATATATTTATAGATCAATGAATAAGTTAAATTGAGAACTGAACAACTCGATCATGAGGTCAACTGGGGAACACGTTAGTGTATTTCTCACTATGTGAATGTATTCGAGCATTATTCACTGATTTTTCTCAATCAGTTGATCTAGACATGGTGGATCATAACGTAGTTATATCCACAATTGAGATGATGATTCTGATGGAGATTCATCATCCTCCTTTCTGTTGTATATAATTGGAGGATTCCTTTGGATTTGAAGAGCGATCTCCCTTTCCTAATGATTGGTGTTGGAATTGTGTAATGATATCCAATCCATGTCCAATATAGAATAAAACTCTACCAAATGAAGTAAAAAAACATTTTATTGGAAGTTTAGTTCACAAATATTACCTAGTGAGGAGTTATATACTATGGATGCTATAATTTTCCTATTTTATATTAACATAGATAATTCAATCTCAATATTTTGAGGTAGTTTTTGAATATTTATACTAAACATGACTGATATAAATAAAATACATAAAATAGAATGAAATAGTAGTTCTCTATTCCTAAATGAATAACCAACATACATATCACAATAAAATTTTCGGCCACCAGCTCAGTTGTAGTGAGAGTATGTTCCCTTTTTTACAAACATGTATGTTGTTATTGATTTCCTCTAAAAACCATAATATTATGGAAATGGATCCCATAATTCACACATTCCTTGTAATTGAATCCATGTACGACAGGATGAATTTTGATATGGACCTTCCCTTATTCTTCTACATTAATGGGGTTCTTCATATCCATTATGTAGATATTATCCAGTTTCCCCAATCTTCCACATTTTATGGATTTACCGACACCCTATATACTGTTCCTAATATTATTCTTCCTATTATATTGGGATTTGGGTTATTGGGTTTTCTTTACATCATGGGATTTACCTATTGATCAACCCATGTTTAACTATATTTATCCCATTTTATCTCCATCTCCATGAGAACACATAGTTCCTCAAATCTCAAATTATTCCATGGGGCACAAGTGACAATCGTTTCATTGATTTGAAAGTCTCCAATCTCTAATTTATTTAATTGAATCATAAATGGTCATATAAAAAATGATCCACTTTCCATTATATGTTCATGAAATTTATAGAGGTGTATCATGAAATTATTGTGATTTTTTCTACATATTTCCTGATATAATAATCTTAATTTTTCTTCAAAAAAATTAACTCCCTCTCAAGGTTAAAGTGGAGTGTTTCAGAAAAATATTTTCTTCAAATATTCTCAGTACATGGAATCAATTTTAACCAAGACGTCTAGTACTTGATCAATGTCCACCATTGATTAGCTTCCCCATAAAAATGATAGTTATTCATCACAAATTTCTTTTCTTCTAATCACTAAAGGATATATAATATATTTTCAATGGAGTTAATCTAGAATTCTATTAGGTAGGGATCATAATATCCACTAAACATGGGTGGACTTTATCACATTAATGATTCAAAAACATTATATTTCCTAGGAGAATGAGATAATACCATGTGACTCATGTTATTATTCATAACATTTTCTAGTCTATCAATTGATTTTATAAATTCTGAGCACCCATTCCCATCATATTTTTCATAAAATGAGGGCAGTCATCATATTTTATATCACATTAATTGTTGTAATGGGTTGTCCTATGTACATCTATTAACTAAGAAATGTACGTAAAATTTGGGGGTTGAATACTTGGATAATAAGAATATAAAATGTAATCCTTAAAAATATATGGATGGTATTTTAATTGAAAAGAATATACTAACATGTTATTCATTATGTTTCAATTCAGTTCGTCCATGTTGATAGAATTATTCCTAGGGTTCTTTCTAATGTTCATTAGTCCATATATCCCCAATAATAACTAGAACATTCTATGATACCAACTACAAAAAATCATTTCCTTTTACACATATTATTACATTATTTGAACCATAATTAACCTTAAAATAAAATCCAAGGACCGTAGATTATTGCTTCTTTGGAAGAATAGATACATATTAAAAACCATGATATCAAAATAAACAGATATTTTTATTTAATCTTTAAAATGACATCCAAAAACCCTTTGATCACTCATATCATCCTAGTTTAAACTGGGAAATTCAGAAATAATGGAATTAAATAAATATACAAGTAATAGAATAAACATTATAAGGAATCATTGAACATGGTTTAGAGGGCATAACAAGATGACATAAAAAGGCGTAAACATATGGAATCATAACATATAGAACATCATATCATGTAATCATTGAATAATCATAATGTGGTAGCAAAATAAAATATGAAATAATCCTGAGTTAAGTACCATGTCACTTGGAGGATCATGAGTCAATGATAGCCACCATGATCGTTTCACATGGACCACGAGTCAAGGATATCAATAATGACAATTTTAGATGATATATCATGAGAGTAATGAGTACCCAATTCTAAAGAGTGCTCTCTAGGATCACAAATAATGAAACTTTTATAAATATTTGTTACAAAAAAATAATCACAAACAAGAAATGAAATTTAATTATAAGGGTTTCATATAGAAATATTTGTTTACCAAAATCACGTCAAAAGGAATATCAAATTAGAATGTCATAATAGCTTCCCTGAAAGAATTGATTTTAATCATATATGGAATTTCATACATTAAAATAGTAATATATGATGATAATTAAAGTGAAAATTGATTCAAAACCTAAAAATAGTGTGTTTTATACACATTATAAATGAAACATTTTACTGTGGTTTAAGGGAAAATATTAAGATTCTTTAAAATGGAAAATGAAGAATTATTTCTTTGAAACTAGAAATGAACTATTATAGTTTTTTATTTTAAAATGTGTGATATTTTAAAATATATGTTTTCTTAAAAAATATTTTAGATTTCATACAAAAATGGGTATGAAATTTGGAAGTTCCCTTGAAATTGTGGTTGTATATCTGGAAGAATTGAAAATAAGAGCTTATCAAACAATTATTTCCAAATATAATTAAGATAAATTGGGATATATAAACATGTTTTTGAAGAAAAAAATAGATTTTTTGAGTAGTAAATAATATTAATAATTAATAATTACATTGGGGTAAAGAGACGGAATGTTAAAAAAGAAAGAAAATGAGTGTTTAGAGAGAATTGCTTAACTTACATCTAAAACCATTCTGTATTTGATCTTAACATTATATATAATAAAATTGAATGTGTTAATTAATTTATTAATAACAATTTATATTTGTATTTAATTTATTATAATTTTATTATAACCATTTATAAAATTTTATATGATTTATGAGGAAAATTTTCATTATTCGTGAGTGTTTGATTCCTCAGTTTTCCTCATCAATTCATTTGTATACCTATATAAAATATCATGGAGAATGAGAATATTTATATATAATTTAAAATTTTATTTTATTAATGAAAATATATTTTTCTATTTTTTCATTTATACCAGTTGTATATATTTTATGAGGATAAATCATTAGCTAAAATGTTAAGGATAACCATTTAAATTAATTTGGCGGGTTCTCGATCCCAAGAAGCTGTTTTATTTATATTATTTAAAATCATGTTTATTTACTAGTTCTAGAACATAATAAAATATTTAATACATATATTATTATAATTTTAACCATTAAAATAATATTATTACCATCCTTGAATTTGGTAAATGAAATTAAAAACTCACCATTATTTAATGTAATAAATTAACACCTGAGAGACGATGTTTTCATTTTTAGAAAAAAAAATGGACTAGGGAGAAATGATTATGTATTATTATATTAACCAAGTGAAATTAAATTATATATGAGATAATAGAGTCAAATTTCTACTTGAATATTTTTAGGATATGATATAATAATAAAAGAAAATAAATTAGAAAGAAGTTAAAAATAATTAAATAGGTTTGTACTTCTTGATTTCTTCTCCTTGAGAAACTCAATAAGGAACATGATTTTGGACTATTTTTATGGAAAAGGTATCCTTAATGTGTGGGAGATATATGGGTATAGGTTTTTTTAGAATTTGGACAATATTCATAGCATTATAAGTGTGAGTAAAAGAGGTGGTGTGTAGTGGTATTTATAGTGGAGGAGATGGATTTTTATTATTATTTTATTCATTAGATTATTATTTTGTCCCAAGAAAATTAATATTACAAATTATTATGAATATATATTGTAAATATTTCATGCGAGTTCAAACTAGTGGCCACATACATCAACCATGGCTGGATCATGACTCAAAAATGCATTTCATTACCTTAATAGTAAATTATCATATTTCATTATTCTCCAAAAATTAAACTATTTTAGAAAAATCCAAAAATATAACCCTTACAATTCTTCAATTTGTAGAAATAAAAAATGGGATCCATTATATGAATATAATTTTCTATATATGATAACTATAATTTTTAATTTAAATCATATTTTATGGGAAAAATAATATTTAATTATTATAACTAATTTTATAACACTTTGAAAAATTATTTATGGCCTCCTAAATATATGATATAATAATAAGACAAAAAATAAAAATCTATGAATTTATTATATGAAAATGTTGTATTTTTAAATCATAATATAAATTATATATCTGTAAATAAACACATATGTTTTATAAAACTACCAGCAGCTAATTTATATTTTTAAATAATTATTTACTTATATTATGATATTAATATATCAAATTATCATTTATAATACAGATATATTTTAGTTTTACATTCGTAAATGATATTATTATTTTATTGTTCATTTTACTATTTTTATTGTCACATTACTATTCAATAGGTCATGTTAGTGTTCCACAGGTTTAACTTCTTTAATAATAATAAATACATCTTCTTTCATTCATTAATTATTTATAAAGTTTATATTGTGTTCTATATGTGATTTAATGTGATTTATACTATAAAACAAAGTTATAATTATGGAATTGGCATTGATAATATTTTTGGCCATTACAGATCCAGAAGCAACTTTAATAAACACTTCTGGGGGGATACTCATGTATACTAACACCATAGATTAGGGATCACTTATCTTGTCCTCATCAATATTGGTTCTATGAAAGGAATATTCATCCCTTGAATGATCATGAACTGAGGTCATCACATTATAATTATAATATTCTGATGGTTGAAGTATCTTTCTATCTCCAAAAGTAAAACAGGTTCTGGGATCCCCATATATAGTGTCGACAGTAGTAGTCACTCAGGAACTATAGGGGCCTTCCAACTCTATGTAAATGGGGATAAACTAAATTCATATTAAGAAAACGACAATTCCTATTATCTTTTCACTTGATTTTAGATTTGTGATGTCAACGTTTGAATAAAACATGATAGGATAAAAAAAATAATTTATTTTTAAACTCCTACAATAACATTCCACCTAACTAATAAATATGCAGTTAGAATAAAATGGAGGGTGCATAATTCATAGAAGATCATATAATTAACAATGTCATCATTTGTTTCTAGATCAAACTCATTAATCATGGTGGCCAAGAGATAATCCACCACAAGCATGAGGAAATAGGGATCATACCTATCTATATCAGTCTTCACATCTATATTGATAGGGGTAAGAACTAAAGCAGCAATATTACACAAAATCATAAGGTTCTAGTAGAACTAGTTAGGACAGTTGACATAGATCCATAACTGTACTTGGGAATTAATTGCATTAAATTGATCTATGTTGATGTATAATTCTTGAATTTTTATAATTCTACGATTTATATATATCATTCCAAAACCCCATACTTTTATTCTAATCACATTATAGGATTAGATGATGTTATAACAAACACACCCTAATGTAATCATTCAATAGTTAGAGAATACCTATATATCATAGATATTCATAATAAAATACAATTGATTCCATATATCATCAGCTTTTGGAAGTATAAGATGGCTAGTAATAGAGAATTAATAGAGTTCCTTAAATTCATTATTTTCCCCAGAATTGGAATAATCATGCACCAATGAGTACTTTAATATGATCCTCCTAAGTCATAAATATTGATTCACAATGGAATCCAAGATGTCAAGAATCGATGAAGAGTGTGTGGATATGATCAAAATCATTGTCACATATTTTTCTAGAGTAAGATAATTAGATATCTTCCACAAAGTGTTCATTTAATGGTGCATTCATTTAGTATTTGGAATGAATTTTTGATGTTTCAGTAATCTAGGTATTTTATCACCAAACTGTCCATTGGGCATCATCATTACTCCTTGATCTAACCACCTTATTAGTAATAATAATAAAAATAATATAATTATAATTATACTATATGGGAAAGAGATAAATAATCTAAAAGAATAAATTGAAAATAAAATAATATAATAATGCATATTATAATGAAAATGAAACCACTGTTGAAATATTATGGTTATCAGGTAAGAATTTACATGATTCATTATAAGGAGATAATATGGAAAGATGAAGATATTTTATTTTATTACATGAAAATTAAATTACATTAAAATAAAAAATCAATTTCAGAATACATCATCCTTTATTAGTTATTCCTCTTATCCATATCATATATATAATAATTATAATGGTTCTCTAGGATGATAAGTAAAAATCCTATGTTTTTGATGAGATGCTTGGCAAGGGTAATTGTATTGTTAAAGATATCGTAAAATCCACAAAACATACATAATATGTCTTAAATAAATAATCCTAAAACTACATATGACTAATAACATGAAAATAATGTATCAATGGGTCAAAATAACATAAATGATCATGTGTATAAAATTACATGATCTCATAATTATTAAATAAATAATATTAGTCAACATAATTATTCTATCAAGCGCCCGAACATGAAATATTGTATAGATGCGGATATATTTATAAAGTGCTAAATATATTATGTCTTATATAACTTAATAATACATCATGTGAATTTATAATTCTTATCCCCACCAATCATATAGTATATATAATTTATCAATAATGTTAGTATAATGGATAAAAAATATATATATCATAGTGTAACATAACAAACCTCATACATAATCTTTGATATGTGATCAATAGTTATTCATATAAAAATAATATATATAAATAATATTGGAATTTCACAATTCAATTGAATAATATAGCTATCTAGGTAAATATATTTTAGTCATATAATAATCTATAAAATATTCACATTGAATAAGAAAGTATTCTAATCAATGTGATGATAAACTTAAAGGAAAATAGAATTTATCAATGACTTTCAAAACCATTTCTAAGTTTTTCATTGATATTTTAGTTGTGATTTTTAAAAAATCATAGGTAAGACAATAAATATTATTTAAATCCACTTCTATTTAGGTCTGTTGTTTTTTTTCGGTTAAAACCTTACAAAAATATGAATTTTTTTATTTAATTATTGTAGTCTTTTTATAAAACTAGTGTGAAATTCATAATTAATAATAACAATAAATTAACATTTCATTTACTACTTAATAAAAATCAATTGATAATTAATAAATATAAACTAATACTTCATAGTTAATAAATAAATACTTAATCATAATTATTTTTTCATTAACATTTTTTTATTTTTTTAACTATAAACTATTTATAAGATTTTTTCATCAACTATAATAATAATAAATTTATATTATAATTTATTATTTATTATTATTTTATATAAATTAGTAAAAAATAGTAATTAATAAGTAAAAAATATTTACAATTATTAATTATTAATTATAGCCTTGGCTGGAAGTAATCCCATTTATTATAGAAAAATCCCATGGAATTTTGGGGTATACATTACTCCCCACTTTAGGGATTTACATCCATTTAAACTCGAAAAAGGTCTAATCATAAAAATAGTGGTACTGAGAATGAATCTTAACCTCATACTCCCATGTGATCTCTTCAAGATTCATATGCTACCAACAAACACACACTAGAGGAATTAACCATCCATGAAGGATCCTCTCTTGTTGATCCTCTATCTATACAAGGTACTCCGCGAATGTCTCCCCATCATCAATCTCTATCTCACCATAGTCGACGACATGAGAAGGATCATGCACATATATCCGCATTTGGGATTCTTGGAAGATGTCATGAACCCTCACTAATTGTGGTGGTAGAGCCAAGATGTATCCCACCTCGTCCTCTCTACGAAATATCAAGAAAGGTTTGATAAACATCGGAGATAGCTTGTGGCCCTAGGAAAATCTCCATACAACTCATCAGTGATATACCCATAGGAATACATGGCCCGATCTTTCAACTCCAAGGGTCCCTATCACCTATCAATATAATACTTTTTTTCTCTATGCAGTCTTATTCCACTATCTGATGACATGGACATTCTCTGTGGTAGCATGTAACATCTCTAAATCCATGAGCGCTGACTCCACTAGGTCTATCCAGCATAACAGTGACTTGAATGGTCATTCATGAAATACCTAAAATAGTGTCATACTTATGTGGGAGTGGTATCTATTATAGTGTTCAAACTCCAATAGTGGAAGGTAGTCCTCCCAACTGTGACCAAAATCTAGAATGCATGCATAAAGCATGTCTTCTATATTCTATATGGTTTGCTCCATATAACCATCCATATGTGTGTTAAAGGCTATTCTCAAGTGTATCTGAGTCTCAAATTCATCTTAAAATCCCTTCCACACCCTGATGTTAAGTGTCCATCACGAAATGCGACTATCATAGATGGGAATCCATGGAGTCGAACTATCTCATGCTTGTTAAGGTGTCCCAGGAACTCTACGGAACCCTATTCTCAATTGGGTAGGAAGTGAGCCGACTTGGTGAGTCATTATACAATCACCAAAATGGTATCATTCTCCATGGATGTACATGGTAATCCTGGCATGATATCCATCGATGTCCCATCGCACTTCCACTATGGTACCATGAGGGGTTGTATCAAAACTATTGGAACTTGGTTCTCAAACATCAATTACTGATGGCTAAGGCATCTCGAGAAAAACACTAGTACTACCTACATCATCCCGGAACACCATTACCAACTTCAGAGGTCCAGGTATATCTTCAACACACCTGGATTTGGAAACAAAGGGGATATATTGATGTCTCTCAACACTTACTCTCATAATGCTACTGGTACAACTATGCATCCTCTTAAAAGGATGACATACTCCCCACCTTTAAAATATCCATCAGGGGCATTCCCTATGGACATATGGCCACATTTAGTCCTGTATCTAGAATCGTTGAGTTTCACTTCCCTAACTCTCTATAAATATGGTGGGGTAACTACCATTGACCGTTGATAAGATACCTCATTTGTAAACACAAAGGATTTCTAACATGAGTCCATCTTCTTTGAGGCATTATTTAGTAGCTATGAACTCAATATTCATCTGAGATCATCTTCCACCACGTTCTCTTTCCCATGAGTATAAACTATCATTAAGTCATAGTCCTGGAGGAACTCTTGCCAACATCATTGTCTCAGATTCAGGCCCTTTTGTGAAAATACAAACATGGGACTCTTGTGGTCAGAGTAGATTATGAATCGTTCAACCATAAGGTAGTGTCTTCACATATTTAGTGTGAAGACTAAAACTACCCACTCAAATTCAATAGTGGCATAGTTCTGCTCATGTAGTCTCAAATTTTGTGAGTCATAAGAAATCTCGGCATTCCCCTGCATCATGAAACAACCAATCCTAATTCATGATGTTTCAAAGCACACCATGGATTTGGCGGCCTCCTCTAGAAACCACAAGATAGGATCACATTTCAACTCTTCTCCATATATTGAAAGCACTGTTGGAATATTTTGTTCCACATGAAGGGTTTTTCCTTCTTCTTAAAATCCATCATGGGTGATGCCACTCTGGAGAAGCTGGGTAAAACCCCCGATAGTACATAGACAACCCAAGGAAACTATGCACCTCTGTAACTCTCTTGGGTGGCTCCCAAGAAAGCACCACCTCAATCATCGCTGAATACACCACAAATCTAACATCTGATATGACAAGTCCCAAAAAGTGGACCTTTCATATCTTGAACTCACACTTCAAGAACATTCCATAAAGCTGGTTCTCTCAGAGTGTGTCCAAAACCATTTTCTAGGGTATCACATTCTCCTCCTCAGACCCGGAACACAATAATATTTCATCAATGAATACTACTAAAAACTAGTCTAAGTTCAATTGGAAAATCTTGTTCGTGAGTCTCATGAACACTGTGGGGTAGTTGGTCACATGAAACGACATCACTAAGTATTCGTAGTAGCTATAGAGGCATCTGAAATCCACCTTCGAGATGTCCTCAACTCATACTCAAAGATGGAGATATCCTGAGCTGAGTTCTATCTTCGAGAACCGTCTCTCTCCATTCAAATGATTGAATATGCCACCAATCCATGAGATAGGATACTTTTTATTCATGTTCACTATGTTCAGGCATAAGATGACCACATATAATATCATGCATCTATCTTCCTTCTTGGAAAACAACACTTGGGCTACCCTTGGTGAAATAGTGGGCCTTACGAACTCCTTCCTCTGTGAGTCCTCCAACTATACCCTTAGCTCCCAGAGCTCTGTTGGAGCCATCTAATATGTAGGTTTATATATTGGTGTAGTATCAGAGTACATATCAAATGCATAAGTCTACCTCTCTTTGAGGATATAGTCCTAGAACATCCTCTATATTGACTCCCTCATACTCATCATCCACTTTAGGAAACTAGGGTCTCACCTCATCCATTTCATCGAGGTTCATGATTTTCAATTGATGTGTACTATTTTTCACCCACCTACATGCGAGTTTATCATACAATGCTCAAATATCTTTTTCACCGATAATGGAAACCCCGGTCCCATCACTGTGGAAACAACACACAGTGTGCCTAAATTTTTTGATTTGATCATGGAATACAGATATCTAGTCTATACACATAATGAAATCATAAGGTCTCAACCCCGCTACTAGTAGATCCCAACTGAAGCTCTCTCCTACTAGAGTATTCTCACACTGCTGAAACTAGTGTGTGAACATTGAATCCTTTATCATTGGTTTCTCAAATCGTAAGGATCGAGTAAATAGAAAAATAATTATCTAGGAGCTTAGAACAAGATATGTATCATGGATAGAGAGACTGGAACCTATTTCTGTATGAACTAAAACTACTATGGGGAAGACACAGATCATACCACGTATCATGTTTGGGACATCAGGACCATTGGCCTCGACTACCTGAAGTTGATCCCTCCCCTATCCACCTGTTCTTAGAACCTATGGTGGGCTACCTGGGGGTGGTGGTGGTATTAACTAGTACCTACACCCACCTCCAACTACTCATCTTGATCCTCTACCACATCCATTGTGTGGTTGACCACCTTGTTCTTATCTCTTCCACTACCTTGGAAGTCAATCGGCCATATGTTCGTCCTCTTGACGATGATTTGGGAAATCCCAGGGCATGTTCCTATTCCTACCACTTGCATCACATAATCTTATCCCCTCCTGACTTCCTCTTCCATGGGAGCCATGTACCACTGACTCTGAGTTCTTGGAATCTTCCTTTAAATGGTCTGGCCTATTTGGTCATCTACATCATTTGTCGGCTACCCACCACGGATGACTTGACAACCATTCAGCTACTGGTTTTTTCCACCTTTGGTGCCCACTATGCGAGGAAACTCTGAACTACTAGAGCTCTCTCCAGCCCCCAACATTTGTAGGGATGCAGACAGAAATCATCGATGCATTGATCTCCCATTAGAGCCCCTTCTCAAAGGTTATGGCCCTGAATAAACGGTCTAGTACCATATTTGTATTGTACTGGGAGATTTCTGTGAACCTCGTATATGTCTCGTCCACTGTTAGGATTCCCTGTTGTGGGTGAAGTAGCTCTTGTATGTGGAAAAATGCGTAATTTACTGTGGAGGAACTCCTCCCTGAAAAGTCACAAAAATTTATACCAGGTGAGGGTCTCCTCTGTATGAGTTTGGATTTTCAAACTCCACCATCTCCCTGTCAAGCCCTACATAAGGCTCACTGCTAGAACCTCCATCTGTTTAAGTAGATTCCTCCCTAAGTGGAAGACTCACATCATCACCTCCATAGAATCCTCAATGACCTGAGTATCTATCCCTCCCCAAATCCAGGTAGGTCTCTATGTAACACCCCATGCTTCCACTGGAAATTTCACATTGAATAATGCTATAGCTTGCGTTGTACGCAACATGGAGTTTCAACACACGATGACCTATAGAACTAGCTGTTATGAATATTAATACCCAGTTTTTGATGTTTTATAAATTTTATTTTATGAAAGGCACATCATTTTTTGATTTGGAATATCAAAATTAGCTAAGGGTGAATTTTAGGTATTTTTTTGAAAACAGTCAATTTTTGATGAATAGTTAAAACACTATGTTATTGTTTTAAACCGACATTCTATTTAAATAATAATTTATTTTATTTAAATTTATTTTAAGTAAAAATATAAACATAATTTGTATATTTTTTCAATTTAATTCATTGAATTTATTTTATAATAAGTTTTGATATAAAAAATGTTTTTGACCTTTTTACCGTCTTTTACCCACCGACTAGCACATTTAATAATTTGCATAAAATGTAAATTTTCCGCTTTTGTAAATTGAATTTCAGAAATCACAAAGAAATTATTGATATTAGTAAGAAAAATTTGGTTCAAAAAGATGAAAATTATTTTTGGTGAATAGTGAATTTTGACTTTTATTAACCACGGTTAAAAGTAAATAAGGAAATTAATGTAAAAAATGATATTATACTAACCCTAATATATGTAATATTTCTATAGGATAATTTTATTTCACCCAAAATCAACCTTAGGTATAAAATATGATTATTTTGGTCTACTTGGATAAGATTAATACATTTATTATTAATTAATTTAATGACGAGTTAAAAGTGTTAAATTCGTGTTTTCATTAATAAAATATTTTTAATATGGTGTTATATATAATTAAAATTAGACTATAAAAATTTAATTAGAATGATGAAAAAGATTTACTATATAATGGTATTTTATTTATTATTTTTGACATTAACTAATTAAATATGTTTAAAACATAATGATGATGCAGTAATTACCTTATTATTGAAATACTAAAATAATTGATATTATAAATTTCCAAATAAATGTAAATTATTACTTTTGATGTATTCCAAGAATTTTATAGGTTAATATGAAATGTTAGGGTTGATTAAATGAATTATTTTCTAAGTAATAATGTTTTTATGACTTTAAGAAAAAACAAATACCAAATAGTATCAAAATTGAAAAAAATGAATTTTTAAAACAAATACTATATTATTAAATGATATTATAGTAAAAAAAATATATGGTTCATCCAAAGGACTAAAATAATAATATATATGTCATTAATGAACTAATTGGGGTTCTCTTGAAATTTTATTGTATGTTTGGTAATGATATAATATGAAAATTCATGGAGACATGGTAAATGTTAAACCTATTAACCAAGAGATGAATCTAAAATATAAGTTTAGTATGGTGACCTAAACCAGTCTAAAACCTATTTGTTGAGAGGTTTCCTACCCATACCCACATTATCCTCTAAATAAAACATTTTGGTGCTGTAATAATCTGAAGATGATTGTATAATAAAATAATATTTCAAGCTTTTCCTAAAGTGACATCACCTCTCTTATAAAAAGGTACTTCCCCTTCTCTCAAAATCACACATCCCAAGCCATTTGGCTCAGCCAAAACCTACTTAAATATCCTCCCCACAACACTCACATATACCTAGATTCCTTAAATTGTTCAGAAATCCAACCGAAGGAACACTTTTGATCAACTCAAAAGGAAACACTCGAATAAGAAGTAATAATTTCACCACCCTTTTTCCATGTTTATTTCTTCTTCCATTTATTCATTATTTTTTGTTCTCTTACCAAAATAATAACTCCATTACCTTATACACACATTTATGTTATTATAAATATTGTACAAACCTATTCATTATTCTATCCATCCTATGAATGACAAGTCACCATACGAGTGTACATACGGCTTACCATCTCCACGTCATGGTGTAGTTTGTTTTTCAAACACTTAATTATTTGGATGGGTATAATAATGAGTATAAATGATTTAAATAATATATATAACATGTTAATTATTATTTATATATTATATAGCATCCAATTACATTTTTTATCCATCAATATAATGATATTTTTGCTTGTGTGTACTTACGGATTACCATCTCCAAGAACATGAAAAATTTTATTCCCCATCATAACCATTTATGAATAATTTTCTTTTTATGATTAAAAAAATGTTTAAGAACTTAATATCATTGTGGATATAAATAAAATACATCCTATCCATATCAAAAATGACTTATGTAACCAATAAAATAAAGGAAAGTGAATCAATGAACACCTGAAACAATAATACTACTAAAATATTGTTAACAAAGTAATATTAAAATATCATATATGATATAATATTAATGTATATGGATCTTGTATAATTTAATAACAATTATTTAACTATTATAAAAAAGTTTAACATACCCTCAATCACATAAAAGTACAAGTTAAGTGTTAATTTTACATTCTATTTACTTATCTGAGGTTGTTAATGCGTAAGAATCTATTGGGACCTCTTTATCGTTCAAAATAGTGTTTTCATAAAAATGTATTTCAATTTTTTTAAATACTTAATATACTAGGGGTTAAACTCATTTATAATGTTATTTTAACGTATACATTTTGAATGGAATCTTTCTGTTGTTTTCCAGACAGGGTACATTATAACCATTTTATCAAAATTAAGGTATGAATGTCTTTATTAACTTATACGGAGTGTCTGGCTATTTTTTCCATTATAACATCTTCGAAGAAAACCTTACAAAGATTATAAAAATATTTTCAAAATAAATGTTTTCTATTATAATTATGTGTCTTTTAAATAATTTCAAATAAATAAAGAGATATTTCTCTCAAATATATTTGATTTCATCTTTGTCAACATCCTTTGTTGGATTTTACAGTTGTTTAAAGATGATTCATTATGATACAAATTTTCTATATAGTATTGAAGGTTTTGTAATATATTTGATTGTGGATGTGTTATTTTTATACCATTCATGGTTTATGGTTAATTTATTAACATTTTATATGCTAGTTTTAATAGGAATGTTTATGTTATATTTCACCCTCTTTCAAATGAAGATTGCATTGGACTTAGTAAGTGACAGGTGGAGCCCGCCATAGCTCCTTGATGCATCAGTAGGTCTTCAGATACAAACTAGTGTCTTGGTACAAGGCCTTGAAGAAATCTTATTTGTTGTCTTGGCCTGAGGCCCGGACTATGTGGTTAGGATGTCTGACATTATGCATTTCATCATTATGAAATTCGCTATTGATATTAGATGTGATTATTCGAGTAGTATAATATCCATGTCAATAAATAAATTGAATTATTTGATTTATATTTTCCATATTATTCTGAAATTTATTTTTAAATAACTTGTTTTTTAGCCTTATACATTCCCATAAATGTTTATACTTATATATAAATGTTTTCGCTATATTGTTATCCTTACTAAGCATCTGGGCCCAACCCTTTTTATGTTTTATTTTTTGTAGGATGCGAAGAATTATATTTAGACTGACCTGTATGGATATTCTAAGGGATATAAATGTGTTCAATGGAGAAAATGTTGTTGTTTTTTATTTTATAATGTAATGTAAAACTTATTAATGTAACTAGTACTTCCAGGGCTACTAAACTGATCGGTCATTTGGAATTTGATCCCTTGTGATCATGCCAATGTTTTGTAATAATGCATCAACTCTGGGTAACTGAGTTCAAGGCATTATAGTTGGTATCATAAGAAGTTTTGTATAATCCATGGAAACAAGATTTAGAAAACAAAATTGATTAGAAAACATTACCCTAAGATAGACATTGAGGATTAGAATAGAAGAACATCCTAGAATTTCGGTAATGTAGATATTTTAAGATTTTCCCATGAAATAAATCCATGTCTGGATACATGAAGGTATTGGAATATCTGACAAAGATGTACCTATGTGTGAAAACATGATCAAGGTGTTTCGTGTCTGACCCAGGGTATCGTGGTAAACGAAAATGGTTCATGCAACACTCTTGGTTTTGAAACTCCCAGGGGATATGCTTAGGATAATTCAGATTATATTAACAAACCATTTTGAAGGATTTATAAGTATATATCTCTTCAATTAATACATTTTTATGATTATGGATTATATATATAAAATATTAAATTTATTTTATGTGTTTTCCATGTTTGGAATTATGTATTACGATTCAAAAACTAACATATTGTACCCCATTATTTAGAAATTGTGCCTTGTGGAAGGAATGGAAACCGTATCAATGCACATAGTCCCTATAGGGATTTCCCTCCTACTCAAGATAATTATAGTGGAGGCAGTGATGTACCTAGTGGTGATCAACTTATCACCGTACTATGACAACTAACTGAGGTTATGAATAATAACCCTACCCATATAGAGCACCAAAATCCACAACGCGGAGGATCAATGTTCGACCACTTCATGTGGAAACAACCACCAACATTAAATGTGACTAAAAATTCATTTGTATCAGAGCAATGGATATGTTCCTTAGAGAAAATATTTCATGATTTTGGGATAAGTGAAATGGAAAAAGTTTTTTATGGTAGTTTATTACCTCAGAGAAGATGCAAATCAATGGTGATCATTAATTCAAAACACAAAATAAGATGAAGAAGTATAAAATATGGAATGGATAATTTTAGATATATTTTCTTAGAAAACTAATTTCCACTTGAACATCGATTAGATATAGAATGACAATTTCTATGTCCGGGGAAAAAGGAGGATGAGAATGTTGCAAAGTATGAGGCTAACATTACAGGTTTATAAAGGCATGTAGTAGATTATATATGTATCCCAAGGACTAATTTTCATCGACTATTTGATGGGGTAAAATCATTTCTCCATCGATAATTAGTCTCACAATTCTTCTCATCATAAAAAAGATATTGCCTCATGTGAAATCAATACAGAAATGTATTTCTCTATGTCTTACGACATTAAAGCCATGAAATAGAATAAGAGATCTTCTGAACACTCTGGAAGTGGAAATAATGGGAAGAAGGGAAAAGGTAAATATCCATCCTACAGTAAATTTTGGATGAAACACCCTGGTACATTCTTGAAGGGAATGGGATTCTGTTACAACTGTGGTGAAAAAGGCCACCAGGCTCGTGATTTTAAGGTAAAGGTAGAGGATATCAATGTTGAATGATATAGATGTAAATAAATGGGTCATTATGCAAATGAACATCCTAATCATTATGGAATCTTACCTCAAAAAATACAAGGGATCAAGGCCATGCTTATGCGATCACTACTGTTGAGGATGATGCTCTGAAAGACATGTGGGTAGGTAATTTAATGGTTTCCTCATGTTTAGAAAATTATTTTTTTGATTCGGGATCATTGAATTGTTTCATATCATTCCAGTTTTCTAAACAAATTAGATATTGCCAATTTGGTTTAACAAGGGATTTTTTAGTCAAAACTCTTGTGGGAAGTATCATTCCAACAAATTTTTGTGAATTAGTCCCCATTCTGGTAAATAAATGTTCTTTATCTATTGATCTCATTATCGTACCCTTGATTGAATTTGGTATGATCCTCCTTATGGATAAGATTTCAGAACATGAAGTGAAAATTTATTGTAAGAAGGAGGTTACAATTTTTGATGATGATAAAGAGTACCCCATCTTTAGAGAAGAAATGTCACCACCTAATACTTATCTACATCCACCCCTTGTAGACCTACTAAATTAAATTATTTAGGTGGAAGTGAATAAAATAACTATAGGTGATGAAAATAATTTTCAAATAGAGGATGTACCTGTAGTGAAATAATATGTTGATGTGTTTCTAGAGGATTATCCTAGACATCCTATAGAAAGAGAAATAGAGTTTTCCATTGATTTAATTCCTGGATTGAGGCCCATATCGAAGACCCCGTATAGAATGGCCACTATGGAATTATTGGAAGTAAAGAAACAACTAAAGGAATTGAGTAATATGAAATTTATATTCCCTAGTGATCCCTTATGAGGAGACACTAATTTTTTTGTTAGAAATAATGATGGATCTATGATGTTGTGAATTGACTACAGTGAGATCAATGCTATAACAATAAAAAACAAGTATCTCATACCTCGAATTGATGATTTATTCAATCAACTTCATGGATCTCAATATATTTTAAAGATTGAAAATTGATCTGGATATCATCGGTTGTGTGTGAAAAAGGAAAAAATTTAGAGAACAACATTTCGAAACAGGTACGGGCATTACGAGTTTACACTAATGTCTTTTGGACTAACAAATACACCCTCTATTTTCACGGATCTAACTAATAGATATTTCAAGGAATATATTGATGAATTTGTAGTGGTATTAATTGATGATATCGTGGTATACTACAAAATCTAAAATTATCATGACAATAACTTGTGCATTATTCTAAAGACACATGGTAGAAATAAATTATATGTGATGTTTAGAAAGTGATAATTCTGGATTCAGGATATTTCTTTTCTTGCACATATTTTCTCTAAGGATGGAATCTCTGTTAATGCTTAGAAGACAAGAGAAACACAAGAATGTCCAAAACTAACGAGTATAACTAAGGTATACGGTTTTATTGGTTTAGTAGGTTATTACGAGCGCTTCATCTAGAATTTTTCCCGATTGGATAACCTGTAAACCAAGATCACAGGAAAAGGGGTTGAATTTGTTTGGAAAAATGCGTCTGATGAATTCATTGAATAACTAAAGAGAATATTAGTCAATGATCCTATATTGAATATGCCATAGTTGAATGACGGTTTTGTTATTAAAGTGATGAATGAAATAAAGGGCTTGGTTGTGTCCGTATGCAGAATGATAGAGTTAATTCCTATGCATCACGACAGATAAAAATTTATTAACAAAACTATCCCACTCATTATCCTAAGTTAGCAGCTGTAATATTTGCTTTAAATATATGGAGACACTATCTCTATTAGAAAAAATGTAAGATATATACTGATAAAAAGTGTTTTAAGTATATTTTCTCATAGAATGAACTCATCCTGAGGAAAATACGATGGCTTGAACTACACAATGTTTATGACTACACTATACACTACCACTCGAGGAAGAAAAATAAGGTTGTAGATGCTTTGAGTAGAAAGGATCATGGATTTTTCACCAAGATGATATTTGAAAGGGATCCTATGTTCATGGATCTAGTAAATATGGATATAGGAAAAATCATTGAAGGTGAAACATCAATACTTTTGTAAATGGTTGTCAAACCATCTTTACTAGAAAGGATAATATGTTCTGAAACTTATGATGAGGAGTTTCCAAAGAAAATTAAAGCTGTAAATGATGGGATATTGATTGACTTAAAATATGAAGATGGAATTTTTTTATTTTGGAAGAGACTTTGTGTTCCTGGCATACCTGATATAAAAATGGAATTTTTGGATGATGCTCATAGCTCCAATTTCTCTATACACCTTGGTAGCACTAAGATGTATTGTGATTTGAAGGAACATTTTTGGTGGGAAAACATAAAGATGTAAATTGATGAATATGTGTCAATATGTATGGTTTGTCAATAGGTAAAGGCTGGGAGACAACATCCAAGAGGAGTCACACAACCTCTTACCATTCCTGAGTGGAAATGGGATGACATTGTGATGGACTTTGTCATGGGACTACCAAAGACTCCAAGGCTGAATGATATAATATGGGTCATTGTTAATAATCTTACAAGTTCAACACATTTTCTTGCTTTAAGATAAGATTTAACTCTTGAACGTTTAGACAGAATATATATTAATGAAGTTTTAAGACTTCATAGAGTACCCCTATTGATTTCTTCTGATCGTGATCCACAATTTAAATATTGATTCTGGAAAAGTCATTAGAAGGGATTGGATACTGAACTTTATTTAAGCACTGCATACCACCCTCAAACTGATGGAAAATCAGAATAAACTATTCAAAGATTAGAATACATGTGGAGATATTTCTCACTTGATATTCAGTGTATCTGGGAACAATATTTACCTATGGTAGAATTGTTCTATTACAATAGCTTCCATTCAAGTATTCAAATGGAACCATATGAAGCATTATATGGAAAGAGATGTCACACAACAACATGTTGGGATGATGTCAGTGAAAGAAAACTCATTTCCCCAAAACATTTAGAGGAAATAATGGAAAAGTTGAAAATTATCCAAACCCACATCAAAGCATCTCAAAGTTGGCAAAAGAGCTATGCCGATTACTGAAGTAAAAAATCTGGAATTTGATGTAGGAGATCATGTTTTCTTGATGGTATATCCATGGAAGTGTATTATATGATTTTTTAAGAAAGGTAAATTGAGTCCTAGGTACATTGGACCTTTTGAAATTCTAGAACGAATTAGGATCGTAGTTTATTATTTGGAAATGCCTCCAAGTATCTCCAAATATCATGGTGTGTTCCACTTATCACTATTGAGAAACTAAATTCTTGAACCCAATGGATGTACTCACCTATGAACAAATAGAACTCAATCCCAGATTTTATTATCACTAAGATCCTATCAGAATTCTTGACACCAGAGAGCATGTGTTGAGAAAATGGATGATTCGTCTGGTGAAAGTTCCCTAGAGAACCCATAAGATGGAAGAGGCAACATGGGAACCTGAGGAACATATGATGGAGAACCACCTGAATCTATTTTCGAAGTAGTATTACTGAAATTTTGTGGATGAAATTATTTGAAGGAAGAAATAATGTAACACCCCATGATTCCACATTATGTTTCCCTTTGAATAATGCAATAGATTGTGTTGTACACAACTTGGAGATTTAAAACACCACAAGAAATCAAACTAGCCGTTATGAATTTTAATACACGTATTATGAAATTTAATAAATTTTATTTTTTAAAATGGACTTCATTTTCAGATTTTGAATATCAACATTCGCTTAGGGTGAGTTTTTGTTATTTTTCTGAAAACATTGAATTTTTCATGAATAGTGAAAAACACTATGTTCTTGATTAAAACCAACATTTTATTTAAATAATTATTGAGTTTATTTAAATTTATATTATGTAAAAATAGATAGAAAATACCTAAAGTTCAATGTAATTAATTAATGTCAGTTTATAATACATTTAGATATATAAAATTTTATTGAACTTTTTACCATCTATTACCCACCAGCTAGGCAAATTTGAAAATTTACATTAAACGTAACTTTACCGCTTCATTGAATTGAAAATCAAAAATCTTAGAGATTCAATTTAAATCAGTATGTATTATGTGGTTCAATAAGATGAAAATGATTTTTTTGAATAGTAACTTTTGATTTTATATACCTTGGTTAAAAGTAAATAGAGTTATTAAAGGTAAATATGATATTATACTTACCCTAACACATTTCCTGGTACTATTGAATAATTATATTTTGAAAATACAACCTTAGGAATAAAATATGATCCTTTTTTCTTAGTTGATTAGATTAGGAGATTAATTATTTTTTCAATTTAAAGAAGAGCTAAAAGTGTTAAATTCATCTTTTCAAAACTAAAACATTTTTAATATAAAGTTATACATTAGATAAACTTGAATATAAATATTAATTAGAAATCTAAAAGTATTCCATACATAATTATATTTTATTTATAATTTTTAGACATTATATAATTAAATATATTTTTCCCAAAATGATGATGCAGCAGTTACCTTATTAATGAACGATTAAAATAATTGTTATTAAAAACATTCTAATATATTTAAATTGATAATTTTGTTGCATTCCATGAATTTTTAAATTAATATGACATGTTCGGGTTGATTCAATTAATTTTTTTTGTAATCATGAATTTATTACTTTATGAAAAAAAAATACCAAATAGTGTCAAAATTGAAAAAAATGAGTTTTTAAAACAAATACTATATTATTAAATGATATAATAGTCCAAATAATCTATGGTTCGACCAAATGACTTATATAATCATAGATATGTAATCAATGAACCACTTGGGGTTCTCTTAGTAATTTATAGTATGTTTATTAACAATATAATATAAAAATACAAGGAGACATGGTAAATGTTGAACTATTTAACCAAGATTTAAATCTAAAATACGATGTTAATATGATGACATAAACCAGTATAAAACCTATTGGATGAGAATTTTTCTACCCCTCCCCACCTTATCCTATAATTAAATCATTTTGGATCCATTAGAAACCGAAAATGACTGAATAATAAAATTATATTTTAAACTTTTCCTAATGTGTCCCTCACCTCTCTTATAAAAGGGTACATCCCCTTTTCTCAAAATTACACCTATAAAGCCATTTGGCTCTGCCAACCACCCCCCCCCCCCTCAAATATCCTCCCAAAACCCACACACAGGCCTAAAGTCCTTAATTTGATCATAAATCCATCCAAATTATCCCTTTTGATCAACTCAAATGGAAACACTTGAAGAAGAGGTGATAATTTGACCACAGTTTTTCAAAGTTCTTTTCCTCTTCCATTTCCTCTATATTTGTTTTTTTCATACCAAAATAATTAATCATTTACCTTATAAATAATGTTATGTTATTATAATTATGGTACAACAGTATTCATTATTCAATCCATCCTATAAATGATAAGTCGCCATATGTACGTACATACGACTTACCGTCTCCAGGTCGTGGTGTAGTTTGTTATTCAAACACATAATTATTTAGAAGGGAATAATAATGAGTATAACTAATATATATAATAAATATAAATGTTAATTATTTTTTATATTTGATATACCATCCAATTACATATGAATTCAACATAAATAGAATTACATTGTCGCTCATGCGTAGGTAAGGATTACCGTCTCTACGAACACGATGAAATTCATTCCCCATCGTAACCGTTTGAAGAATAATATCCATTTTATGATTAAAAATATTGTTTCAGAATATAATATCATTCTAGATATGAATCAAATATATCATATCCATATCAAGTATTACTTATGTAACCAAGCATATAAAAGAAAAGGAATCATTTAACACCCAAAATGATGATACTACTAAAATATTATTAACAACAAAATATTATATGATCATATATGATAACATATTTAAGAATATGTTTCTTATATAATTTAATAACAATGATTTAACTATTATATACGAAGTCAACGTACCCTAGACCAAGTAAAATTACATGGTAAGGGTAAATATTAAAATAACTTAATTTATCAGAGGTAGTTAATTAGAAAGTATCTACTAGGACCTCTTTATCATCCATTTCTATATTGTCTTAAAAATGTATTACAAACATTTTTACTATTAAATAGCCTATGTTTTAAAGTAATTTATACCATTTTTTTCATACTATGTTTTGAATGTAATATTTCTATCGTTTTCCAAACATGGTACATTATGAACTTTTTGATAAAGTTAAGGTAAGAATGTCTTTTTTAACTTATACAGTGGGTGAAGATATTTTTTTCCATTATAACATCGTTGAAGCTTACATAAAATTATTATAAAAATATTTTCAAAATAATTTTTTTCTTTTATAATTATGTTACTTTTAAATTATTTAAAAACATAAAGAGATATCTCTCTACAATAGTTTTGATTTCACCTATTTCAACATCCTTTGATGGATTTTACACTTGTTTGAAGTTGATTCATTATGATAAAACTCATCCATATTGTATTGAAGATTTTATGATATGTTTGACTGTGGATATGTGATTTTTATACCAATCATGGTTTATGGTTAATGTATTAACATTTCATAATATACTTTTAATACGATTGTTTATGTTATGTTTCAAAATTTTCATATGAGAAATTTTTTAGGCTTAGTATGTGAAGGGTGGATCCCACTATATCTTCTCGATGCATCAGTATGTCTCATGAGAAAAACTAGTTTCTTCACACAAGGTCTTGAAAAAAATCTTTTTTCTAGTCTTGGCACGAGTCCTTGACTATGTTGTTTTGATGTATGACATTATGCATTCCATCATTATGAAATTGGCTATTGATATTACATGTGATTATTCGACTAGTTGAATATCATTGAGAATACGTAAATTAAATTATTTGATTTATCTTTTCCATATTATGTGGATGTTTTACATTAAAAGACTTGTTTTTTATTCTTATAAATTTCCTTAAATGATTATTCTTATTTATGAATGTTTCTCCTATATTTTTTTGCTTATTGTGTATCTGAGCTCACCCATTTATATGTTTTATTTTTCCCAGGAAGTGAAGAATTATATTATGACTGAAATGTAGCGATCGTCTAAGGGATATGAATGTGGTCTATGGATACAATGTTGTTGTTTTTTTTCATTTTATATTGTAATGTAAAACTTATGAAAGTATATAGTACTTCCAAAGCTACTAAACAGATCAGGATTTAGGGATTTTGATCCCTTGTGATCATACCAATGTTATTTAATAATGCACCGACTCTGGGTAATAGGGGTATTGGAATTATAGTTGGTATCATATGGTGTTTAGTAAAAACCTTGGAAACATGATTTAGAAAAACTCTAATTAGAGAACATTACCCTAAGTTAGACATAGAGGATTAGTATAGAATAACATTCTCAAGTTTCGGTAATGTAGATATTTTGTATGTTTTCAAAATTAATACATCCTTGTATAGATACAAGCATGTAGAGGCAGCTCTGGAACATATGTACCTAGGAGTGAAAACTCCAACAACGAGTTTCAGGATTAACCTAGGGTATCTTGGTAAATGAAAACAGGGCCTTGCTTGAGACTTTGTTGCGACAATCCTGGGGTATATGCTTAGGATAATTCACATTTTCATTACAAACCATTTTGAAGCATTTATATTTATTTAACTCCTCAAAGAAGATATTTTTATGATTATGGATTATATCCATAAACTGATCAATTTATGTTAAGTGGTTTACATGTTTATAATTATGTATTGAGATTCATAAACTAATATAGTGAAATCCATTCTTTAGAAATGGTGACTTGTGGAAGGAATGGAAACTGAATCAATGCACACAATCTATGTAGGGATTACCCTCCTACTCAAGATAACTATAGTGGATCTGGTGAAGTAATTGGTTCTGATCAGCTTATCACCATACTGGGACAACACACTCGAGTTATAAATAATAACCATACCCATAAGGAGAATCCTAATCCACAATACAGATAATAAATATTAGATCACTTTATGAGGCAACATCCACCAAAATTCAATGGAACTAAAAATCAATTTGTAGATGAGTGGTGGATATATTCCTTAGAAAAAATATTCCATGCTTTGGGGACTATCGAAAGGGAAGAAGTTGGCCTGGCAGTTTATCCCCTCACGGGAGATGTTTATCAATGGTGATCTTTAATTAAAAACAGAGAGGAAGATGAAGAAGTTTCAAATATGTAATGTAGGGAGTTTAAATATATTTTCTTAGAAAAATACTTTCCTCATGCCTATCGAGTGGATAATAAAAGACAATTTCTGAGTATGTGGAAAAAGGAAGATGGGAATGTCGCAAAGTATGAGGCTAACTTTACAAGGTTATCAAGAATACATTAGATTATATACATAAACCAAGGATTAATATTGTTCAATTCATTGATGGGTTAAAATAATTTATTCTTTGAGCATTAGTCTCACAATACTTCTCATCGTACGATGATATTGTATCATTTTCTATCAAGACAGAAAAGAAACCCTCTAAGTCATAAGAATTTAAAGAAAAGAAAGAGAAAAATAGATCTGGTGTACACTCTAAAAATGGAAAAAAGCGAATAAGGAAAAGTTGAATATCCATCAAATAGTAAATGTGGGAAGAAACACCATGGTACTGGCCTGAAGGGAATGGGAGTCTGTTACATGTGTGGTTAAAAAGGCCACCAAGCACGTGATTACAAGGTAAAAAAGGATTGTCAATGTTGAATGATACTGTTGTAATGAAATTGGAAATTATGAAAATAAATTTCTTAAGCGTTAGGGAAAACTACCTCAAAAAATGCCATGGGATCAAGGCCATGCTTATGTGATTTGTACTACTATGTTTCAATCTCTAAAAGATGTGGTGGTACATAATTTAATGGTTTCGTAAAATTTTTCCAATGCTTTATTTGATCATGGATCATTGCATTATTTCATGTCATCCTAGTATTCTAAGAAAATTATATATTTCCAATTTTATTTAGCAAGGGAGTTATTAGTCAAATTTCTTAAGGGAACTATCATTGCAATAATGTTTTGTGAATCAGTCCCCTTTAGGGAATATAAATGTTCCTTATCTGTTGATCTCATCATCATACCCATGAATTAATTTGATATAATCCTTAGTATATATTGGCTTTCAGACCATGATGCAAAAATTTACTTTAAGAAGTAGGAGGTAACAATTGTTGATGATGATAAAGAGTACCATATATTTAGAGAAGAAATGTCACCACCAGATTCTTATCTAGATCCACCACAGTAGCTCTACTAAATTCAACTATTTGGGAGGAAGAGAATGAAATAACTGACGGTGATGAAAATAATGTTCAAATAGAGGATGTACCTATTTTGAAAGAATATGTTGACATGTTTCAAGATGATTTACACGGACATCATCCATAACGAGAAATTAATTTTCCCATTGATTTAAATCCTCTTTCAAGTCCTTTATCGAAGACACCATATAGAATGGTAATTGTGGAATTATTGGAACTAAAGAAACAACTAGAGGAATTGATTAATAAAGGATTTATTCGCCAAAGTGTTTATCCATGGGGAGCCCCTATTCATTTTGTTAAGAAAAAAGATAGATATATGATGTTGTGTATTTACTACAGGGAGATCAATGATATAACAATAAAGAAAAAGTATCCCCTACCTCGCATTGATGATTTATTCCATCAACTTCATGGTGGTTGATATTTTTTTAAAGATTGACCTTCGATCGGTTTATCATAAATTGTGTGTGAGGAAGTAAGACATTCCGAAAACAAATTTTCAAACCAGGTACAGGTATTACCAATTAACAATAATGCCTTTTAGACTTACTAATGCACCCTATGTTTTCATGGATTTAATGAATAGATTTTTCAAGGATTATATTTATGACTTTGTAGTTGTATTTATTGATGATATATTGGTATACTCCAAAAGCTATGAAGATCATGAAAATCACTAGGGGATTATCCTAAAGACTCTTAGATGAAATGAATTATATGAGATGTTTAGAAATTTTGAATTATAGCTTCAAGAGATTTCGTTCTTAGCCAAATTGTCTGTTGATACTTCAAATAAAAGATCAATACAAGAATGGCCAGCACCGAAGAGTATAACGAAGGTAATCAGTTTTATTGGTTTAGAAGGTTATAATTGGCGCTTAATCTAGAAATTATTCTTATTGGAGAACCCACTAACAAAGATCACATGTAAAAGGGTTAAATTTTATTAGGAAAAATAATGTTAATAATGCTTTGAAGAACTGAAAATAATATTAGTCAATGCACCTATATTGACTCTAACATCGAGCAATGATGTGTTTGTTATTTATAGTGATGCTTCAAAGAAAGGACTTGGTTGTGTCCTTATGCAGAATGATAGAGTTATTGCCTATGTATAATGATAGATAAAAATTCCTGAACAACACTATCCCACTCATGATACATGGTTAGCATCTGTAATATTCTCTTTGAAGATATGGAAACAGTATCTCTATTGGAAAAAATGTGAGATATATACTGATCACAAAAGTTGAATTATATTTTATCAAAAAAATAACTCATCATGAGGAAAATACGATGGATTGAACTACTAAAAGATTATGATTCTACTATACACTACTTCAAATGGAAGACAAATAAGGTGGCAGATTATTTGAACAGAAAGGATCACAGAGTTTTGAAGAATTTGACGATTGAAAGATATCCTATGTTCATTGATCTAGTAAAGATGGATATAGGAATAATCCTATAATGTGAAACATGAATAATTTCTCAAATGGTTTTCAAACCAAATTTACTATAAATAATAAAAATTTCTCAGACTGAGGATGTGGTCTTTCAAAAGAAAGTTAAATCTATTAATGATGTGATATTGATTGACTTCTTATATGAAGATGGAATTTTGAAATTTGGGAAGAGACGTTGTGTTTATGAACATTCCTGATCTAAAAAGGTAATTTTTGGATGATTCTCATACCTCCAATTTCTCTATACACCCTGGTAGTAGTAATATGTATAGAGATTTGAAGGAACATTTTTTGTGGGAAAAAAGAAGAGGGATATTTCAGATTATGTGTCTAGATATATGGTTTGTCAATAAGTAAATAATGGAAGATAAAATCCTAGAGGAGTCATGGAATCTCTTCCCATACCTGAGTGGAAATGGTATGACAATATGATTGAACTTTTCATAGTGCTACCAAACACTCCTTGAAGGAAGGATGAAATATGGGTCATTGTTGATCATCTTACCAGTTCATAACAATTTCGTGCTATAATAGAATATTTTCCACATGAAATTTTAGAAAAAAAATAAAATAATGAAGTTGTAAGACTTCATGGAGTACCCCTATCGATTGTTTCTAATCGTGATCCTCATTTTACATCAAGATTCTAGAAATATTGTTAAAATGCCTAGGATAATGAACTTCATTTGAGCACTTCCTTCCATCCTCAAACTAATGGACAATCAGAACAGACTATTCAAACCTTAGAAGAAATGTTAAGATCTTTCTCACTTGACATTCATGCTATGTGGGATTAGTATTTACCTTTGGTAGAATTTTCCTATATCAATATCTTCTATTCACATATTAAAATATCACCATTAAAAGTATTTTATGGAAAGAGATTTCACACCCCAACTTGTGGGGATGATGTTTGAGAATGAAAAATTATTAGACCAGAACTTATTGTGGAAAAAATGGGAAAGGTGAAAATTATACAAACCAACATCAAAGAAGATCAAATTTGGTAAAAGAGATATGATGATAACTATAGGGAATATTTTAAATATCAGGTAGGAGATCATATTTTCTTGAAGATATCTCCATGGAAGGGTGTTATACGATTTTAAAAAAAGGGAAAATTGAGTCCCATGTACATCGTACCTCTCTAAAATCATGAAGAAATTGGAATTGTAGATTATCGTTTGGGAATGCCTCCAAGTCTCTCCAAAGTTCCGGATGTGTTCCACGTGTCACTGTTGATAAAATACATGCCTGGACTAACACATGTACTCACCGATGAATAAATAGAATTGGAACCTGACCTATATTATTGCAATGATCCTATCAGAATTCATTATACTAGAAAACCAGTGTTGAGAAACCAAACGACTAGTCTGGTGGAATTTCTATGGAGAAACCATAAGATGGAGGAGGAAATATGGGAATTCGAGGAA
Organism: Viscum album; assembly: GCA_963277665.1. Classification (NCBI taxonomy): domain Eukaryota; kingdom Viridiplantae; phylum Streptophyta; class Magnoliopsida; order Santalales; family Viscaceae; genus Viscum; species Viscum album. Next base: position 185,030,824 of record OY728123.1, read on the forward strand.
CATATAATGTTGAACCCCCCAAATCAATTAACACAATAGTATTCTAGAAATTTTGGAGATGAAATTATATGAATGAGGGATAATGTAACACCCCAAGCTTCCACAGTACATTTCCCTTTGAATAATGTAATAGCTTGAGTTGTACGCAACATGGATTTTTAACACACCATAACAAATCAAATGAGTTTTTATGAATAATAATACCCCATTTTTAAAATTTTATAAATTTCATTTTCCAAAATGGACTTCATTTTTGGATTTGGAATATTAAAATTAGCTTAGGGAGAATTTGATGGTATTTTTCGGAACCTATCAATTTTTTATGAATAGTGAAAACACAACGTTATTGTATAAAACCAGGTTTTTCGTTAAATAATTATATAATTTATTTATATTTATTTTAAGTCAAAATAAAAACAAAATACCTATATATTTTAATTGTAATACATTGGAGTAAATTTATAATAAGTTTAGATATATAAAATTTTATTGAACATTTTACTGTCTTTTACACACCCACTAGGCACATTTCAGAATTTGCATAAACCATAATTTTACAGAATCAGAGAATTGAATTTCAAAAACCCAAGAGACAATGATGATATGAGTAAATAAAATTTGACTCAATTACATGAAAATTATTTTTGGTGAGTTGTAACTTTTTACATTTATTTAAAATGTTTAGAAGTAAAAGTTAAATTAAAAATAAAAATGATATTATATAATCCCTAAAAAATGTCCTACTTCGTTTGGATAGGATTATTTCGATGAAAAATCCTTATGAATAAAATATGATCCTTTTGGTCCACATGGATTAGATTAGGACATTAATTATAATTCAGTTTAAAGAAGAGTTAAAAGTGTTAAATTAACATTCTAATATTTAAAATATTTTTAATATAGGTTTATACATAAGATAAATTAGACTATAAATATTCATTAGAAATCTAAAAATAATTAATACATTAATGGTATTTTAATTTAAAAAATTAGACATTAAATAATTAAATATATTTATTACATAATGAGGATGTAGTGATTACTTTATTAATGAAATATTCCAATAATTGATATTATAAATATCCAAATAAATATAAATTGATACTTTTGATTCATTACATGAATTTTATAGGTTAATATTATAGTTTAGGGTTGTTTAATTAATTTTTTTGAATTAATAATACTTTTATGACTTTAAGAAAAACAAAATACAAGATAGTGTGAAAATTGACATAAATGTGTTTTTAAAACAAATATTATATTATTAAATGATATAATAGTCCTAAAAATCTATGGATCATCCAAATGACATATATAATAATAGATATGTCATTATTGAACCACTTGGTCTTCTTTAGGAATTTTATCGTAAGTTTATTAACCATATAATATAAAATTACAATGCAACATGGTAAATGTTAATCTATTTAACCAAGAGTTGAATCTAAAAGATAAGTTTAATATGGAGAGATAAACCTGTCTAAAACATATAGGTTGAGAGGTTTGAGACCCATAACATCCTTATAATAGAAATAAATCATTTTACATCCATTAGAAAATGAATATGATTGTATAATAAAATAATATTTACAGCTTTTCCAAAAGAGACCCTCAAATCTCTTATAAAAGGGTACTTCCCCTTCTCTCAAAATCACACCTCCAAATCCACTGTTCTCAACCAAACCCTGCTAAAATTTCCTACCAACTGCCTCAATTAAACCTATAGTCCTTATATATGACATAAATCCAACCTATGGATCCCTTCTGATCAACTCAAAAGGAAACACCCTAAGAGTAGTTAATAAATTCACCACACTTTCTCAAAGTTCATTTCTTCTTCCAGTTCCTCTTTCGTGGTTGTTTTAATACAAAAAATAATTTCTTGAGTACCTAATACATAAAAGGATTTCATTATAAATGTTGTAAAACCATATTCCTCATTCTATCCATCCTATGAATGAAAAGTTACCATACGTGCATACATACGACTTACAGGCTCCTGGTCGTGGTGTAGTTTGTTATTCGAAGACATCATTATTTGGATGGGAACAATGATGAATATACATAATTTATATAATAAAAATAACATGTAAATTATTCTGTATATATGAAATACCATCCAATTACATACTATTTCACCATCAATATAATGATATTGTCGCCCGTGTGTGCGTACAGATTACCGTCTCCACGAACGCGATGAAATTCATTCCCCATCATAACCAATAAAAAACAATTTTCATTTTATTATTAAAAAATTGTTTAATAACTTAATATCATTATGTGTATGAATAATATACATCCTATCTATATCAAACATGACATACATAACCAAAAATATAAAGGAAAATGAATCAGTTAACACCAGAAACAGTGATACTACTAAAATATTATTAACAAATATTTATTAGAAGATCATAAATGATTTCATATTTCTGTATATTTTTATTCTATAATTTAGTAAAAATGATTATACTATTATACAAGAGGATAAATTACCCTCAGACAAGGAAAAGTACAAGGTGAGGAATAATTTTAAAATATCTTTACTTATCTGAGGATGTTAATACGTAAGTATCTACTGGGACCTCTTTATCATCCAAATTTTTGTTTTCTTAGAAATGTGTTACAAAAAATTTTTACTTTTTACGACACTATGGATTCAAGTCATTTATACCCTTTTTTTACCTTCTGTGTTTTGAAAGGAATCATTCTGTCGTTTTCCAAACAAGGTACTTTATGAACTTTTCATCAAAATTTAGATAATAGTGTATTTTTTAACTTATACGGCTGGTGCAGATATTTTATGATGTTATAACATCTTTGAATCATCCCTTAAAAACATATAAGAATGTTTTTAAAATAAATATTTTCTTTTATAATTATGTTACTTTTAAAGGATTTCAATAAAAAAAGAGATATCTCTCTCAAATAGTTTTGATTTAATCTATGTCAACATCCTTTTTTGGATTGTACACTTGTTTGAAGTTGATTCATTATGATACAAATATTCCATATTTTATTAAAGGATTTGTGATATGTTTGACTATGGATGTGTTATTTTTATTCCATTCCTAGATTATGGTCAAATTTTTAACATTTTATATGCCAGTTTTAAAACAAATGTTAATATTATGTTTTAACCACTTCATATGAAGAATCTGTTGGACTTTGTAAGTCACGGGTGGAGCCTGCTATAGCTCCTCGATGCATCGGTAGGATTAATGAGACAAACTAGTGTCTTGGAATAAGTTATTAACAAAATTATATTTCATGTCTTGGCACGAGGCCTTGACTATGTGGTTATGATGTCAGGCATTATGCATTCTATAATTACGAAACATGCTATTGATATTACATGTGATTATTCAAATTGTAGAATATCCATGTCAATCAGTAAAAGGAATTATTTTATTTATATTTGTATTTTATACAAAATTTTATGTTTAATTGGCTTATGTTTCGTTCTTATACATTGCATTAAATGATTATGCTTATTTATGAATGTTTCCTCTATATTGTTATCTTTACTGAGCATATGAGGTCACCCCTTTATTTGTTTTATTTTTCCGATGATGTGAAGATGTATATTATGATTGACCTATAGGGATAGTCTATGAATATTAATGTGGTCAATGGAGACAATGCATTTGTTTTTTTTCATTTTATAATGAAATGTAAAACATATGAATGTATATAGTACTTCCTAGTGTACTAAACTGATCAGTATTTTTGGGATTTGATCTGTTGTGATCATGCCAATGTTATGTAATAATGCACCGACTCTGGGTAACTGAGATTGGGTCATTACACTATTTCACTGGAACTCGTGTATGGAAATGAGCCAATGTGAATCATCTACCAGTAGAGCCAGTAGTAATTGATGACCCACAGTTGGTGGTATCATCAAGGCACCTTTATGGGGTTCCATCTTGGGAAACAATCTCTATACAGAAGCCTCATCACTCTATGGACCATCCGCATGGCTACATATTGGAATCCTGGATGGCTATTTGCATGGAGACATCTGGAAATATATCAAGATGAACTACAATCAATAGATTATTCCCATTGAGCTAAATATAACTCCTAAATATCATGAAAAAAATAAAAATATGCATACAAGAAATTTCTTCATGTTCTGGGTCGAAAAACAGATTTCAGGGTCTTAGTGTATGGATTCATCAGTTTACGCACAAACATCATACTCCCTGGCCTGAAAGCTGAACTCAAAAGACATAACACTATTTCCCCAACAAAATTTACAGACACTATGTTCTTCTAGTATAATTGACCTCTTATAATACCACCTTTTCAAAACCCATCCCCAAGGGAACGTTCCATGACTACCCCAATCCCATCTTCCATAATCTAAGGGCTAGCTACTACAACCAAAAATGAATATCCCCAAAAGGGAAGGAATTTTCCTTTAAAAATGTTCACATGAACACAACTCAAACTATAGAAATTAAACAAAATGTAAACTACAACTATCATTGTGGCAACTACTAATAGGAAAATATTGCTTAAAGTACAAAGGGGCCATAATTCAATCCCAAAACCACAATGGAAAGTACAACTACCATGGTCTGTCTACTAGAGACCCTACATAAAGCGTAACTGTAGGTAGCTACTTGTAGCCTTAAAAGTTCACATGTCTGTCCCATCTCAGTAATCACCACATATTCCTAGACCACCATGGTATCAGTTGAAGTGTAGATAAACTGCATGAGACACGACATGTGTTGGTTGAAGACCATGCAAGGTTGAGTAACACAATACTCAGTAGGGACCCCAATCCAAAATGGAATGACCAGAAAGTTGGAACAGACAATATGATCACACAAAAAAATCACACAACTATGAAATCTCCCCCTATGTATAACTCACAGTATATAAAGTATGATTTATCAGTTGTAAAGCTAAAACATCTAGTACCAATGAGGAAGTAATAAATGATGAGCCACTAAGGACTTATTATCTAATGGACCACTATGATTCTCTCATCTACTGGACCATTGTGGTCCGATTTTCTACGAGACCAACAAGGTGTGCTCGAATACTGAACCACAAAGGTACGTTCAACTACAGGGCCACTGAGGTCCCCTTATCTGCTGGAAATCTGAGGTCCACTCATCTACTAAACCACTGAGGTCTTCTCCTCTACCAAAACATTGTGGTATGCTCATCTGCTGAACCACTAAGGTGTGCTATTATATTATACCACTGAGGTCTGGTTGTTTGATGAACCATGGAGCTACACTTTTCTGCAAAACTACCGAGGTCCACTCGTCTGCTGAACCACTAAGGAAAAATATTCTTCTGAAACATGGAGGTACCCTTGTCTATTGGACCACGAAGGTCCTTATGTCATATCCTTCATCAAACATACATCTGTAGGGTTTTTTCTATCCAATGCTATTGATTCCAGTAGAATCTACACCTCATGCCATTAGTCATATCAGTACTATTATAGAACCTCACATAGAGTAATCCTAAAGGAATAACTTATCACAAGGTTCCCAACTCCATATATGGTGCATCAATAAGACTCCAAGTTTGAATGATATTGGGGTTTTAGTAAACATTGGACAGTTTCCTCAAGACCCGGTCTGACTTGGTCAGACTGACCTGACCAACTCGGCATGGGGGTCCCACTTGTCCTGACTCAGTTTGGTCATGGCTGACCCTGTCCAGGATGGAATTTTTTCTAGGCCCGTTAGGATTTTCTGGACCTGGTCTGGTTCAGCTGTATGTCTTTCCCCCTGGGTCAACTTGTGATCTGGTCCGCGTTTTCCATCCTGGTCTGACTCAGTCTGATTGGTAATACCTTGCCGACCTTCCAGGCAGCCCAGTTTTCCCTCTGGCCTAGCCCACATCAGTGGGATGGTTTTTCTCCCTCTCAGGCCACCCAGTAGACTAGTTTAGTTTGTTAGACCGACCCAAATTGCTAGGATGGGTTCATCCCAACTCAGACACCAGTATGCATCCTATTTCGGAATCCATGTGGAGCAAGGGTGGTATCACATTTTCATCCATCTGGTCCATTCACACAGACTGGTTCCTCTACATGCCTCATGGGTCCATATCATCATCACAGTAAGCAAGATATAGCATAAACCACCAATTTGGACAGGTATCCATATATTTAGACCTCCATGTCGACAGCCCATGTCGTTGCTACTACGCACTACACAGGCTCCACCTCCCTCCATCCATCATGATAGAGTTCCATAGCCCTGTTTCACCACTAAGGCCTCTCACTGATGTTATATCTCGCCTAACCTTGGCCCCGCCCACTCTATGCCACCATATCTCGTGGAATCATTCTATGGGATGATTTTCCACTTTGGTCTCCCCTATCCTAAGGATAATTTCACCGCAAAAACCATTACTCCATGAATATATGAAGAATGCAAGTAATAAAAAGGGGAAGGATTCACACATATGAAAACCCAAATAATGAGCCGAGTCTTTTTTGTGTTGACCCAGATGTGTTCTTGTTATCCAGATCACAAATATCCAACATAAGGAAGAATAATCACTATGGTAAATATCCCCTTTATCCCACTTCATTAATGATGCCACACAAATTATCGATCCACGGGTTAAGTTATTCACAAGTTAAATTGAGTTTGTCATTTAAAAGAAGGAATGGGGAAAAAATTCCCACAAAAAAGAATCAAACCCCTACTTTGGAATGGATATTAATTGAGGATGACTTTTTCTCATTGTCAATCGATCTCTATTCTTGAATCCTCTATCCGTGGGAGTCATCATCATGCTCTGATTTTCAAGTGTTTATCGTTGGAGAGGGTTCCTTCATCGTTCATAAGAGAAATTCTTGTGTTGTTCAGCAACCCTGAATTTTGTGTTTAATTAATGGACAAAGACACATACACATTTCAGCATCACCACAGTACTCCATTAATGAGATTAATTAATAACATTAAGTGTCGCCTCGTCACTGTACCGTAGTGCTGATGTGCCACATCTTAATGAAGAAGAAACCAAATGAAAACAAATTATGTAATATTGTTTTTCATTCTCAAACGTCTGAAAATTAAATTTCACACTTGTCTTGTGCTGGTCAAGGATTAGCTTCGCCTAAGGGAAGCATTCTCTCACCACTTCTAGAAACCAAGGCTTTCCCGACAGTTTAAAATTGTAAGGAACGACCTTCAGATTGTTGGTATATGTTATACCAATGGTAAGGAATATTGGTGGGTGATTAGGAATGGGGATAGTCTTATACCAAGGGTTATAAGGAAATTGTTGTCTTAGACATGTAAAAATTCCAATTTACCTATGGTTCTAGCCAACCGTTGCAATAAAGAAGTACCAATGGTTTGTAACCATTGGTAAATATAACACTATAACCAATACCAACGGTTTAAAACTCATTGGTATATAGTCTTAATAATAGTTTTTTTATTATTTTTTGGTATATATTATATTTACAACCAATATACCCATAGTTTTTGAACCATTTGTATAGTGTTTTCCAATGATTTTATATGAACCGTTGGTATTGATGATGTATTCAGCTTTATGCAAATAATTTATAAACCATTGATATAATGTAATACAGGATTACACCGAAACCTTCCCTCTTTCCTACCCTGTATAGAAGCCTTCCCTCTTTCCTACCCTGTATATAATTACACAACTACCCTAACTTCTAATGAATTACACTAAAACCTACATCAACTCTTGCATCCCCTCATCAATATATATAATTCAACACCTAAATATACAAAAAATACATTATACATTATACAATAATTATCTATCACCTGAAAATATAGAATTCAGGAAAATAATCATTCCCACGATACAATGTATAGAATTAAAAAAACACACATGGAAAAAATATACAGAATGACAATCAAACCAAAACAGAAACAGCTAAAAATAACCAACACCCTTGTAACTACCTTCCAATGAATATGGTATCAATCTTCTCCATCCATATCCTCAATATGAGAGTTTGGGATCTTATTTTATGTGATTTTATATTTATATATCATTATGTATTTATATATTTCATGTTGTGGTTCTGTTATATTTATCTATAATTCTATATTTAAATATTTCAGGTTGTGGTTATGTGTGGGGGGTGGTTGTCCAAGGGGGTGGGGCTGTCTAGGGGTGGGGGTGTCCAAGGGTGGGGTTCTATCCAGGGGGTGGCGGTGTCCAGGTGGTGTGGTGGATATACATGGTGGTGTGGGGTTTCATGGGTGGGGGTTTTCCATGGGGGTGGGGGTGTCTAGGGTGGGTTGGGGTTGTCCATGATGTGGGGTTATCCATTGGTGTGGGGGTTGGGGTGTTCATGGGGTGGGGCTATCCAGGGAGGGTGGGGAGATGTCCTTAGGGTTGGGGTATCCCAGGGGATGTCTAGGGCGTGTGGGTGATGTCCAAGGGTGTGGGGTGTCTAGGGGTGACGATGTCAAAGGGGTGGGGGCTTTCACGGAGGTGGGGTGTCTAGGGGTGTCTAGGGGTGTAGTGGTTTTCCACGGGGTGGGGGTGTCCACGGGGTGGGGGGCATGTCCAAGGGGGTGGGGTTGTCAAGGGCGATGTCTCTGGGGTGGGGCCGTCAAAGGGGGTGGGGTGTCTAGGGGGTGTCTAGGGGGTGTGGGGGATATCCAAGGGGGATGTCAAGGGTGTGGGGGTGTCCATGGGGGGTGGGTGGAGGGCTTTCCATGGGGTGGGGGTAGGATATCAAGGGGTGGGGGTGTCTAACTAGTGGGGGTTGTCTAGGGGGTGGGGGTTGTCCATGGGGTGGGGTGTCTAGGGGGGTTGTCTAGGGGGTGGGGGCTATACAAGTGGGGTAGGGGTGTCTAGGGGTGGGGGAGTCCAGGTGTGGGAGGATTTTTAGGGGTGGGGTATGTCAATGGGTGTGGGGGTGTCCAGGGTGGTGGGGGAAATCTCGAGGGTGTGGAGTCAAGGGGGCAGTCTAAGGTGGAGGGGGGTTGTCCATGGGGGTGGGGGTGTCGAGGGGGTGGGGTGTCGAGGGGGTGGGATTTTGTCCAAGGGGTGGGGGTTGTCCATGGGGGTGAGGGTGTCTAGAGGTGGGGATTTTCCACAGGGGTGGGGGTTTTCCAAGGGGGTGGGGTGTCTAGGGCGTATGGGTTTTCCAAGGATGTGGGGGTGTCTATGGGGGGGGGGGGTGGGTGTGGGGGAGGGATCTCAATGGGGTTGTCCAGGGGGTGGGTTTGTCTAAGGGGTAGGGGTTCCCATTGGTTTGTGGGGGCTATCCAAGGGGGGATGGGGTGTCCAGGGGTGTGGGTGTCTAGGGGTGGGGGGCTTTTCATGGGGAAGGGGCTGTCCAGGGGTGGGGGATGTCTAATGGGGTGGGGGGTCCAAGGGGTGGGGGTCGTCCAGGGGATGGGTGCAGTCCAATGTGGTGGGGTGTCCAGGGGGTGGGGGTGTCCAGTGGGTGGGGGTTGTCCAGGGGGTGGGGGCTATCCTTGTGGTTGGGGGTTTCCAGGGAGTGTGGGAGTAGTCCCAATGGTGGGGTGTCTAGGGGGTGGGGTATTTCTATCGGGTTGGGGTTTTCTTGGGAGGGTGGGGGTGTCTAGGGGTTTGGGGATGTACAAGTTAGTGAGGGTGTCCACGTGGGGGTGACCAAGGGGGTTTCTGTGTCCAGGGGTGGGGTTTCCATGGGGGTGGGGGAGGGCTATCCGTGGGTGGTGTTCAAGGGTTGTCCAATGGTGTGTGGGTGCTGTCCAAGAGAGTGGGGGTGTCCAATGAGTGGGGTATGTCCATGGAGTGGGGGTTGTCTTGGGGGTGGGTTCTGTCCAAGGGGTTTTTGGTGTCTCGGTGGTGGGGGTGTCCAGGGGGTGGGGGAGGTCTATCCATGGGGGGATGTCTCAGGGTGGGGTGTATAGGGGGGTGGGGGTGTCCCTGGGGGTGGGGGTGTTTAGGGGGAGGGGTGTGCATGGGGTGGGGTGGTGTTTCGTGGGGGTGGGGGCTATACAAGGGGGTGGGTGTGTCAATGGGTGGGGGCTATCCAATGGGTGGGGGTCCAGGGGATGTCCTAGGGGGTGTGGGGGCTATCCAAGGGGGTGGGGTATTCCCATGAGGTGGGCGTGTCCCGTGGGTGGGGGTTTTCCAGGGGTGGGGGTGTCCAGGGGGTGGGGAGGTGTCCAGGGGGTGGGGGTGTCCAGGGGAGGGGTGAATCATTCACACATATATTCAGTCACAAAAAATCATCTAGTCATGTTTTATTATTTATAGCTAAAGTAATTAACTAAATTTGACCTACCTAATCAAACATATATTCAGGAACAACAAATCATCAAACAAAAAATGTCAGTAATATCTAGAAAAAATGTACCGGATCAATATATCCCCTATTACCATCACTTACATCACTGTCATCATCAGTTTTATCCCCATCCTCATCATCTTCCCCATAACAATCCATTCACTCCTCCTCTCCCACCACCCCACACTCATACTCTGCCTCAACCTTCTCCTCTCCTTATTCCTCATCTTCGGCCTCCTCCTCACCCTACTCCTCCGCCTCGGCCTCCTCCTCACACTCCACCTACGCCTTAGCCTTCTCCTCACTATCATCATTTCCACCCCTAGAACTGTCACTTGGTGCACCATATATAGAATTCCTATATGACCTATTTTCATCACAAACATTTATACCCATTGGTGGATGTGTTTGAAATAAAACATCCATCAGTTTCATAAATGTAGTGTTTTACCTAAATGATTTATCTCCCATCTCTATGGCCATTTCTTGTAACATGTTCAGCCTCTGCCTTAACCTTCTAAAACTCGGTGTCACTACAACTCATACCAGAGGAATGCCACTTCCACGTTGGGACTATACACTTCCCAGGTTGGCAGTGTAATCTAACATGGTACTCATCTCACAACACCCC